>BSBM01000616.1:7295000-7860000 GCA_027924585.1 Larix kaempferi
AGTAGGTATGAGAAGAAGACCGAGAATGATTCTCTAGGCCACAACCACTTTTCTTCATCCTAGTAGGATACGAAGGCCATGTGTAGGTTTTGAGAAATGGAAATGGACCTTAAGGAAAAACTATGGTGACCGGGAAATAAAGGGGGTTAAACCTTAATGGTGTATTCTTGAGCTCAAGCACCATGAATAACACCTAAAATGTAGAGGATTCTCTATAGAATTGCAAGCCCCCACTAGGGTGTCTTTGACATAAGGTTTGGATATTGACGCCATTAATTTTTTTTAATGCCTTGTGGAAAGGTCGCATGGCCTTGATCATGGTTACAATTGGGAAACAACACCTCAATCCTTTCATGATGTGTCCCATGCATATAATGAAACATATGTTGTAACATATTGTATTTAATATAAAATCTAACATTTCATTTTAATAAATTATTATTTATTTTATTTCTTAAAAGCATTTTCACTTTTTCTATGTTACTTTATACTATGCATTTCTTTATATTATTAAGATAACACTGATTATGTAATACCTTTTTCCTAATTTGAGTTTCCCTATTTGGGAGAATGTACTACTTCTCATCAGAAATAAAAATTCTTACATCAACCTAGAGCTTTGAGTTGTTGTGCACTAACTAAATTACAAAAAAATTTAGATCAAAATTCAATGTCAAATGGAGATATCTCCATCCACATCCTCTAATTAAATTAAAAAACGGCCTTTCTTTCCATTATAAAAATGAACTTAGTAGTTAAAATAACCTAAAAAATATCACATAAATGTTATAATTTCTTTTCTAATTTGGCTCAATCAACAACTTGGCCTTGCTCATACTCAAATGACACAGGTTCCATTCCACTACCACTATAACCTCCATGAATTCCTGAGCTTCAACACTTGCAACACATAAGTTTAGTCAATGCTTGAACCTACTAAGTGGCAAGGAATTCCTTAAGAGTGCACTCTAACTGAAACCGAGTCTTCTGATGAAACAATTTGTAGATGTTGTAACACAGTTTTGGTATTACAAATTGCACTTGCGCTATATCGGAATTGCAATATATCGCACTTGCGATTTGTAACTCTTACAAAACGCAAGTGTGATATATCACATATGCGATATAGGCTAACTAAGTTTAGCCTCGGTTTTGGTCTTGGGTTTGTCCGAACCTAGACACAATAATGCATATGCGTTATGGATTTATATTTCGGACATGCGTTTTCGATTTCTAAAGTGGCACTAAAAAGTGGAACCAGCTTTGTGCGCGCGCCCTAAAGAATTTTAAGACGGTGCAAAAAGACAAAATGTAGGAAATAAAATAAGATTTCATAATATATAAATTTTTCTTTTAGAAAATTTGTGTAGTTATTTTTAAATTTTTTTTTTCTAGAATTAGATTTTTAAATTTTCAACACAATATAACATATATGTGGGTGATTCCATGAAGGTGGTTCACGATTTTTGGCACGCGGGAGCCAAGAACCTTGTTTTTCGAACACTCGATCGAGGTCTTGTCAAGCCCTCGATCGAGATTTTAAAAGCTTGATCGAGGGTTTTAAAAGACCTCGATCGAGGGTTTTTAAATACCTCGATCGAGGGTTTTAAAAGACCTCGATCGAGGGTTTTTAAATACCTTGATTGAGGGCTTGATTAGACCCTAGATCGAGGTGTTAAGACAAAAAAAAAAAAACAGGGCTTGGCCGACCGGCTAACCCTGTTCGAAAAAGACATTCCACTGACCGTGAGTAGGACAAAAAGAACGTCCTCGAACGAGCATCTACAACCATCTCACCACGCCATTCCCCACACCCAACGCCACCTCCTAGCCGTGTATTCTAATCCACCAGGTAAGTGGAATTCAACCTACTATTTGTTTTTTAAAAAAAACTTAAATTTTATTTGTTTTGTATAAAATTGTTTCTTTTTTTATAAAATGTAAATTTTATTTAGTTTTTATAAATTTGTGTGAATGTAACCATTGAAACCAAAAACCATTAAAACTAAAAACCACCTTTGAAACAAAAAACCACCATTGAAACCAAAAACCATTTTTTTGTGTAGAAAAACCATTGAAACCAAAAACTATTTGAAAAAAAAATAAAACAACAAACATTCCAAAACAAAAACCAAAAACCATTTGAAATATGTTTAGGGTTTTAAATTTATGTTGTTTTTATTTTTTTAAATTATTAATATTTTTGTTTTTATCAACTAGTAGCATTTCATTGCCTAAATGCTACCGGTTTTATTTTAAAATGTGTTTTGACAAGCATAAATGCTGCCCTTTTTATTTCAAGCCTCTGAGAATGGCAAGAGGATTGAAAAAAAAAATCATATTACATTGCCGGTTTAACAAAAGTACAACTAGTAATTGAGTAGCAATTCTTCCATTCATTTTAAACATTTTTAATTACTTTGTATCCATGTTTAATTTAATTTTGCTAATGATTTAGAATTGCACATTGGTGGATGATAGGGAAATGCAAATCCCACACACATGAAAATGAGAACATAGTAAATGCCAATTGTAGAATGATAATGGAAATGCAAACTCATATATGATCTACTATAATGAGATGCAAATTTATTAACTTAAAAAACATTAATATTAACATCTTATTGTCACTTGCGGTAAATTATCATCCTTTACTAGTGTCCATATGATAGTAGTGCAAGTCATTAAAATAATTATGGCTGTGGTATTTCCTATGGCTTTTCCCTTCCGATCTTCGACTTAATAACGTCTTCGCAATGGTCTATGTGCATAATATAACATTATTATTAAAGAATTTCTCCCCAATAAATTTTGGTGATTAAATATAGCTATGAGAGGAACATGGCTTCAATGTGGAAATTCTTATGGAATAACCCATATATTTATATATATACCATTACTATCCTCACTCCATAATTTTTCTTGGTGTTCGGGTACACAGGGTACTACCAATGGACCGAACACCAAGAGAAACCACTTCACACAAACAGATCACAAATCAACACACCGATGTTTTGACGTGGTTTAAACCCTCTTGAGGGAAACACTCCACGGCCCCGGCCAAATAGCTTCTACGGGACAATTTATTATGCAAAGAAAGAAAGTTACAAATGAGGTTCTCATAATCAATCAACTAAACAATGACCCTCCATGCTCTTTAAATAGAGATCATGGACCAATCGGGTGTTAAACCATGGATCAAGGTTAGGTATGATCTAAGAGAAGTTGAGCCATCGGATCACTCTATGTCGGGAACATATCGTGACCGTCAGATTAAGTATTTACAAATGCATACTAATGCATACTAAAGAAACACACTATCCCTAATGGATATATTACACAAGTTGATCTTAACTAACTCCTAAATGTATAAATATCCTAACATCCCCCCTTAAGAACAACTTGGGATAGGATTGAAGGATTTACAAAAGTGACACTATTAGGAGAAGGAAGGAGGCATTAGAGCCTCTCCCCCCTTAATGACAAGTTCCTAAACTCCTAACATAGATCGAAGTTTAGAAAACTTCGCTTCTGTAAGAGACTTGGTGAAGATGTCTACAACTTGATCATCTGTAGGGAAAAAGAGCACTTCAAGAACACGATCATGAACAAGATTTCTGATGAAGTGCATATGTAGCTCAATGTGTTTGTTGCATTGATGTAGAACTGGATCTTTGGAAAGCTTGATGGCACTTTGATTGTCGCACCAAAGTGGAGTGGGTTTCTGCTGCTCAAATCCAAACTCTGAAAGGATCTGTCGAAGCCATAAAGCTTCCTGACTGACATTAACTGTGGCTCGATATTCTGCTTCTGCTGAAGAAAGAGCAAGAGCTTGTTGTTTCTTACAAGCCCAAGTGATAGGTCCAGATCCCAGACTGAAAACATAACCTGCAGTAGACTTTTGATCATCAGGATCGCTGGCCCAATCTGAATCAGTGAAACCAACTAACAAAGGTTTCCCCCCTATACTGTAATGAATCCCAAACTGAACTGTACCTTGAATATATCGAAGTATTCTTTTAGCTGCTTTCGAGTGACTTTCATGAGGTGTCTGCATATAATGGGAAACACGACCAACGACAAAGGAAAGGTCAGGATGGGAGTGAGTCAAGTATAAGAGACTACAAACAAGCTAACGATACAAGGTGGCATCGACTTCAGGTGAAGTACAAGTGGCAGAAAGTTTGACTCTAGACTGGAAGGGAGAAGGGGATGGTATACAATCTTCCATGTGAAAGCAACGAAGAAGGTCACAAGCATACTTAGATTGAGAAAGAAAGATTCCTTCTTTGGTTTGCAGGACTTGGAGACCAAGAAAATAATGCAAATGTCCTAAGTCTGACATTTCAAAATTTTGTTTAAGACTGGATTTCACATGAGTTATAAGCTTAGGGTCACTACCAGTAAGAATAAGGTCATCAACATATAGAACAAGTATGATGAGATGGTTTCCTACTTTCTTGGTATAGACATTGGGGTCAAAATGGCATCTAGAAAAACTAGTGTCAAAGAGAAAGTTATCCATTTTGGCATACCAAGCTCTAGGAGCTTGCTTAAGGCCATATAAGGATTTCTTAAGGCGGAAGACAAGGCTAGAGTTATTCTGAACATATCCAGGAGGTTGTTCCATGTAAATTTCCTCCTGTAAATCACCATGTAAGAAGGCAGACTTGACATCCATTTGATGGACTTCCCAGTTATGTAAGGCTACAAGGGAAAGAAAAAGGCAGATGAAGTTCATTTTTGCGATGGGAGCAAAGGTTTCATTGTAGTCAATCCCTTCAACTTGGGAAAATCCTTTGGCAAATAACCTTGCCTTAAGTCTTTCAACACTTCCATCTGATGCATACTTAGTTCTGTAGACCCATTTACATCTGAAAAGTTTTCTTCCGTTTGGAAGAGGTACAAGATCCCAAGTATCGTTCGCCATTAAGGAACGATATTTGTCATCCATGGCTGCATCCCAATCTGGATTCCCTAAAGCTTCTGCAAATGTTTCTGGATCATGATTCTTGGAAACTTGAGCCAAAAGAGAAGAGGTTCGCTGAAACTGAGAACGTGTTCGACGTTGATCTCTAGGATCACCAGCAAGATCACTCACTGCTTCACATGTTGAATGGACCCATCGAGGAAGTACTTGTGCTAGTGAAACTGGAGGAACATGAGCAGGCGGAGGTGGATTTTCATACTCACTGTCATCATCAGAAACTGGAGTTGGAAACCTGTCAAGGAAGTTGGAAGAAGAAGAAGAAGGCACAAACGTCGAATCAGGCTCGCAGGCCAAAGATGGCACAATCGACGAGTTAGGCTTGCAGGCCAAGAGATTTTCATCAAATTTAACATCTCTTCTAATGATTATATCATGAGAATGTGTTTGAAGAAGTCTATAACCTTTTATATCTTTAGAATATCCAACAAATATGCACTTTTCACTTTTAGGATGCAATGCTTTCCGTTTTTCATCCGGAATGTGAGCCCATGCTTCAGTACCAAACACACGGAAGTGACTTACATCAGGTTTAGTTTTACTCCATGCTTCTTCTGGTGTTATACCTTGTAATGCTTTAATGGGGGTGTGATAAACTATGTAATTTGCACAATTAATGGCTTCAGCCCAAAATTGAAGACTTAGTCCCTTAGATTGGATCATACAATTAGCCATTTCTTTTAAAGTGCGGTTCTTCCACTTAGCTACACCATTTTGTTGTGGTGTGTATAGAATAGTGTGCTATTGTTGGATACCTTGTTCAATGCAGAAAGTAGTGAACTTTTTGTTAACATATTATCCTCCATTGTCAGATCTTAGCTTAATAATTTGATGACCAGATTTTTTTTCAACAAGGGCCTTGTAGGCCAAGAACATGTTAAATACTTCGCTCTTAAGTTTTAGGAAATAAACCCAAGTGCGTCTGGTGTAATCATCAATGAAAGTTAAGAAATATTTGAAGCAGATGGAAGAGGACCACACAAGTCACTATGCACAAGCTCCAAGGGAACCGAGGCGTGCCAAGAGGCACGTTTGTCAAAACTGTCCCGATGATGTTTTTCGAGTACACAAGCGGAACAAACACCATCCCTGGAAGATACCATCGGAAGACCTATCACCATATTGTCTTTACATAGTTGTTGCAATGAGCGATAATTTAAGTGACCAAATCGCTCATGCCAAAGTTTGCTCAAGTTATCACTATGAGCAACAAAAACTGAAGGGAAAGGTGATGAACCAAAGTTGTTAAACTTGAACAACCTAGTAATATCATCAACAATTCCGGTAGCTAGGACCTATTGAGGATCTTTAAAATCCTTGATTACAACTTGGTGAGGTGTAAAGGTCACAGTTTTACCTTCACCAGAATGAGAAATCTGATAACAAATTGCAGAAAATTATTGGAACACATATTACATCACTAAAATGACCATTATCTACTGGAACTGTTCCAGCTCCTACAACACTTAGAGATCTATCATCACCAACAAATATTTGTTTGGTGTTACATTCATGCATAGTAGAAAAGATGGCTTGATCCTTAGCCATATGATAAGATGCTCCAGAATCAATGAGCCATTCATTTGAAGTAGAAGAAGAAGATGCATCATAAGAATAACCAGAAGCATAAAGTGCATGTCCATGAGAGGAAGATTCTGAAGGCGAATCTAGGCTGATGTGGTGCTTTTTCATTGCTGCTTCCAAGGCTGCCATCTTCTTGAAACACTTAGATTCATCATGATTATCTTTCCCACAATAGTTGCAATGATGCTCAGTCTTCTTGCCTTTTGGCTTGGATCCTTTGTCATTTTTTAAAGAAGGAGCTGACTGAGAGGGTTTTGGACCCTTGTTTGACTTATTATTGCAAAAATTTTGTTTCTTGGGAGGCTTGGACTTTTCTTTCTGTTGGGACAATAAGGCTTTCCCAGATGTATCTGCATTGTTGATTATTCCAGGATGAATGAGTTTATCTTGCTCTCTAATCAAGGAATCACAAAAGGATTCAAGACTAGGATCTTGATAGTTAGCTGCATTCAAGGATTCTCTCATGGAGTAAAATGTAGATACAAAAACAAAATATGCAGGTCCAAGTTTGGAAAGAATATGATAAATGCATTATTTGTCTTCCCTCTCAATCTTACATTCTGCACATAAGAGTTTAAGAGTTTTGTACTTAGATAAATAATCTTGAATGCATGAAAAGTCACTTGGATTTAAAGAAATCAACTCATTTTCGAGTTGGTGACCTCGAATTTCATTGTATTTACCAAACACAGATTCCAACTTATCCCAAGCAGCATCAGGTTCATCAATTCCAGATATGTGGAATCGCAAATCAGTAGAGATTGACATCCCAATCAATCCACGAGCTTCGTCACATCTATTTGCCCATTTTATTTTCTTATCATCATCAGTGAGTTCTGTTTCTTTCCCTAAGGTAATTTTGAAAAGTCCCCTACTTCATAGAACATCCTCCATACGAGATTTCCATGAAAAATAGTTGGAACTGTTAAGTAGAATATCACAAGGGGCAACCATATTCATAAATTAATGGCTGTAAAAGCAGAAACCAATAGTATGGATGTGAAGAGCTCGAAAAAATAGGCGGTTTAAAAAATATGGCACTGAAAACTGACTCTGTATGATGAAGTTATGCTTTAACAAAAAAACTGTTGAAGATGTCCCCAATAGTGATGTGGAAACTAGAGAATGTCCAACAAAAAAAAGAACCCCCCTCTTCCCAAGATGAACCTTTTGACAATTTATAAGAAAGTTGCTTTAAGTGAACCACTTTTGTAAAATAAGTGATTTCACTTTTACAATGATATTACTTTTAAATAGTGCAACAATAAAAAAGAACTTAAGTGACTCACTTGTATTTTTATTTTTTATTATTTAAGTGAGATGCATTTTTACAATAAAGTAACTTGGAAATAGAAATTGCATGCACTTTTTATTTTAAAACTTCCTAAGACTTGAACTCAAGACCTAATAAGGAATAAAACAACTTTGAACCAAGTGAGCTAGATTAAAAGGTATGTAAAATATGGGAATGAGGAAGGGGGCTTTTTTTTTACTCTTCTTGCTTGGTTTGCGTGCTTGCCCTTTTTCCTGCAAAACACACCACAAATCGAAACAAAAAAAAAAAATTTCCACACTTTTGGAGTTAGATCTCGTTAGCTTGCCCGGAAAGTCTACATTTTTTCTCTGTTTCTGATTTGCCGAGATAGCGCAAGGTGCACAGCAAAGAGCATATGTAGCCGAGAAAAACCCTTTCCCTTTCTATTTCTGATTTGTCGAGATCGCTCAAGGTGCACGACAAAGAGCATACGCAGACGGGAAAGCAACAATCCGAACCCAAAAAAAATCTAACAGTAAAAAATGATAAAATATGAGATTTTTTTCTTTTAAAAACATAAAATAAAAAAATGCGTCACTATAACATTATACCTTCAGATCTGATGAAATACGCGTTTTTGGAGCAACCGAGAACCATTTTTGATCAAACGAAAACTATTTCCCAATGGAAATGACGCTCCGGACACAATGAAACACCTCCCATAGCCCAGAAATGCACAGAAATATCAGAACTAGAAACCCTTTCAAGTTTCGGCAACAACAGTTCAAGATCTAGATCATAACCGGAAGCGGCTCTTCATAAAAGCTCTGATACCATGTTAGGGTACACAGAGTACTACCAAAGGACCGAACACCAAGAGCAACCACTTCACACAAATAGATCACAGATCGACACACCGATGTTTTGACGTGGTTTAAACCCTCTTGAGGTTATTTGGCCTCTACTTCACCACCACCTCTTGGCCTATAAGGCCCTTGTTGAAAAAAAATCTAGTCATCAAATTATTAAGTTAAGATCTGACAATGGAGGAGAATATGTTAACAAAAATTTCACTACTTTCTGCACTGAACAAGGCATCCAACAACAGCACACTGTTCCATATACACTACGACAAAATGGTGTAGCTGAGCTCTTCACCACCACCTCTCGCTATATTAATTAGGTCTTTATGCAACTTATTTTTTTCAAATGATTTTAAACATATAAGGGGAGCTTCCATGTTACAATTTGTGCATTCATGTGAATCTTGTATCAATATAAACTATGAGTGATTATCTTGCAGGTTAGTTGATTTAAAAAAGATGATTTTTTCACGAAATGTATACTTCTATAGTTCTTGAGACTGTAACTTTTGCATACTAGCTGCCAAAATGCTTGTAACATTCCTTCGTTGTCTACACCTCTATATAGGCGACGATGGTAGCTTTCATGTAAATACTATAATGTATTTCTTGTACTAAGACCCACTGCATTGTGGTATGTGAAGATAGTTGACTTTGAACATGATATAATGACACACCCTCCCTTGTCTAATATACGATGTCCAAGTTTGATAATTTTCATTCTGCTTTCAATGAGGTTATAGTTTAGTGTGAAGATGACCTGACATGCTAGGTCACTCTTCAATCCCCTAGAGGCTCAAATAAATTGTTGGGCCAAGGTGTAAGTTCTTGGTGGTTTTGACATAAAAAGTAACCCATATGCGAGGATGGTTGACCTTGAACAAAATATCATGCCACATCCTCCTTACCTAACTTGATTTCCCAATCTCATCATTAACATACATAATACATTTGAGAAATCTGATGATAGCTCCACCGGAATAGAATCAACCTGACGAACGGAGGAGTAGGCAATCTAGGGTTTTGGTGCAGTGCTTGTTGTGTGCGCTTGTCAGAGTTTATGCAGTAGGGACCACATCCCCTGCGACACCTACGATCGTGACTCCGCCATGAAGTCTGCAGGTGCGATGTCCACAACAGTAGGAGATAATGTCAAGATGGGGGAGGACGGAGCTCAGGAGAAAGGAGCTAAATGACACATGGGGTTGGGGGGTTGTCTCCTGAAAAATATCGCTATCCCGGCTATCCAAATTCGTGTGGAGAAAGTTCGAGAGAAAGTTGAACTGTGGAAGGAGAAGGATTTGACGAGTAAGTTTGTTGGCATCTGGCCTAGTGAAAACGATTTGGTTAGGTGGATCAAAAGCGCCTAGAATCCAAAAGGGCATTATGATCTGCACCTAGGATCTAAGGGATTTTTTACCATAATATTTTTCAATGTGGAAGATAGAGATAGAGTTCTGGAAGGAGGCCCCTATTTTTTCCTCTCCGTTGGGCTCTACCTTCGACCCTGGAAAGAACGTTTTAATCTGGAAATGGAGGATCTGAAAGTTGCCCCAGTCTGGATCAGACTCTTTTCTCTTCCCTGCGAATTCTGGGACCTGGAAATCATACAAGACATTGGAAATCCACTTGGGGAATTCGTCTAAGTAGCGGAGCAGACCAAAGAGCAACGGTATACTGCTTATGTGCGGATCTGCATCTACATAGATCTCTCCAAAGATCTCCCAGAAGCTATGAGTCTCAATTGGGAGGATGAAGAATGGATCCAACCAATAGACTATGAGCAACTCCCCTTCAGATGTAGACTCTGCCATGAATATGGCCATTTTGGCAGAAATTGCCCTCAATCTAACATCTCAAACTCTGTCATGAATTCTTCCACCGAAGGTAAGAAGGATAAAGAAGGGTTTATTTAGATCTGAAA
Organism: Larix kaempferi; assembly: GCA_027924585.1. Taxonomy (NCBI): domain Eukaryota; kingdom Viridiplantae; phylum Streptophyta; class Pinopsida; order Pinales; family Pinaceae; genus Larix; species Larix kaempferi. The sequence goes on from BSBM01000616.1 coordinate 7,305,614, forward strand.
TCGTCGGAGAAGCAGAACTAGTGATCAAACTTAGAAAGGAAAGGAGAAAGTGGACACTAGTTCGACCAGTAAAAACCAGTTTCAAATATTAGAAGAGGTTAATGAAGAAGGTCAAGTTCCAAAGGAGGATAAAGACTCTTTGATGATGGTGGAAACCGAAACTTCGAATACCTTGATCTAGGAGCAGGACCCTGAAGAGATCCTGACATCCATGGAGGAGGATGGTGAGGAGGAAGTAGATCTAGGGGATTTAGATCTGGATGCCATCGAGAAAGAGTGCGAAAAGCAGGGGAAATGTTATATATCTAGACAACAGTTGGAGCTCCTCAAGGACGCAATCATCAAATCAAAAGCTCATAAGGAACTGGGTATTACAGCAGACCCTCATTCGGGGAACAAACGAAAGTCACCAGCAGAGGACCTGAAGCATGGAAGGAAATCCAATAAGCAGAGAATTGCTGAAATATGAGTTAAACTAATTGATTCAGTTCAGTACCAAACGATCCGGGCAGCCTTCTCTAAAGTAAAAAAAGTTACCCAATGAGGATCACAACCTGGAATATCAGGGGGTGCAATCACCCCCATAAAATAAAAACCCTGGCTTGAAAGGTAAAACAGGAAAAACCTGATGTTCCTTTTTTGTAGGAAACCAAATGCTCTTCTTCAACAATGGAAAAAGTGGGAAAAAAATATGGAAAGGGTCGAAGGTCATGGCCCTTGATTCCAATGGCATGTCTGGTGGCTTGGCGGTTCTCTGGCAACCTAATCAGATCACGCTATCAAATTGGAGGGCCACTAGATTCTTGTTGACATCCAACTTTGCTATGCATGATTCGGGGATATCAGGCTCCTTGGTGAATTTCTATGGACCGAGTGCAGCTCCCCATAAGGAGGCTTTCATTTTATTCTTGTCGCGGCTATCTACATAGGCAGAGGAAGGGGCATGGGTTGTTGGTGGGGATTTCAACCTTATTTCTTCTCTTAATGAGAAAAAGGGAGGTAGAAGGATTTTGGATAGATTCTAAGAAAAATTTAGTGATTTTCTTGGCCTTAGTCCTTTTGTTGATGTGGAAACTAGAAATGGTTGTTTCACTTGGAACAATAAATGAGGAGGTAATCATCTGGTCGCCTCCAAGATGGATAGATTTCTAGCTACTGAAGATATTACCCGGGGAATGGGAGAAGTCAATGCCAGTGTCCTTCCTTCGGCGAGCTCTGACCACTGGCCGGTTGGTCTGACATGGAATCTCTTGAATTCCCTCCTCTTCAAACCTTTTCGATTTGAGAAATTCTTGTTGGACCATAAATATTTGAAAGACTTGGTGGGTCAATGGTAGCAAGAGTTGGTCCCCCCGGAGGGGTCTGGCATGTATCAATTTCAACAAAAATTGAAGGCCTTGAAATCTAGGATTCGGACCTGGAACAAAGAGGATTTTGGCAACATCTTTCTGGACAAGATGAAACAAAGTGAGGATCTTGAGCTCATTCACCGGCAAGGCATGGAGACCGGATGGGATGAGCAGCTTCGTGAACAGGAACACATTCTTCTAGAGCGTATTGAGGCACATGAAAGACAGGAAGAGATATATTGGAAACAAAAATATCGTAACCAGTGGCTTCAAGAAGGGGAAAGGAACACTAATTTTTTCCACAATTCTGTTATCCAAAATCGCCACAGGTCTAAAATCCTTAAAATTCAAAAAATCAATGGGGTTCAAGTGCATACTAGAGGAGAAATAAAAGAGGAGTTGGTCCACCACATTGAAGTTGTTCTTAAAGAAGACCGAGTTGACCATCGCTAGGATATAGCCAAAATTGCTAGCCTCATACCCAGTCTAGTGGCAAGGGATCACAATGAGTTGTTATGCAAAATCGTATCCATGCAGGAGGTAGAGGAGGCTATGAACCAGATGGCTTTAGTAAAAGCTCCCGGACTTGATGGTTTCACTATTGATTTTTTCCATCACTTTTAGGATCTCAGCAAAGTTTATGTTCATCAGATTGTCAAAGAATCTCGCAGTAGCCGTGGGGTTTTAAAAGCCTTCAATGCCACCTTCTTATCTCTTATTCCAAAGGAAGAGGGTGTGGATACTCCAAGTAAGTTCAGACCGATATCCCTATGCAATGTGATCTACAAAATTATCTCCAAGGTTATTTCCAACTGACTGAAGCCTCTTCTCCCCATCCTCATCATCCCTGAGCAATCAGGTTTTATGGAAGGTAGAAAAATTGTTGACGGCATTATCCTGGTTCATGAGACCATGCATTACCTCAAGTTCACTAAAAAAATCGACATGCTTGTTAAATTAGATAATTCTAAGGCCTATGATAAACTTAGTTGAAAGTACATGAGAAGTATTTTGAAGGCCTTTGGGTTTAACAGAGACTGGATCACTTGGGTCAAGAATCTGGTCTCTTCCCCCTTTTACTCCATCCTCCTGAATGGCTCCCCTACCAAACTTATGCAAGCTTCTCGGGGTATTCACCAAGGAGACCCTCTCTCTCCTTTCCTTTTCATTGTTATGGCGGAGGGTCTAGATAAAATTCTACAGTCTAACACGGTTGATGGAGAGGTAAGAGGGCTCAAACTCCATGAGGGTATGGAAAAGCAGACACACCAGCAATTTCTGGATGATACTATGCTTATGGGGCACCCTTCAGTCCAAGATGCCCGTGTTTTCAAAAAGAGTCTAGTGTTGTTTGCGAAAGCCTCGGGGTTGGAAGTTAATCCTTGAAAATCCCAGGTGTTTTTCTCTATACCCCTAGCCCTACCCAACGCAACATTATTATAATTCTTGGTTTTGCTCGTGGGACTCTACCTTCCAAATACTTGGGATTTCCGCTAGAGGAAGGAATGATATGCAGGATTTCATGGCAAGATTTACTGGACAAAATGAGATGCAAATTGGCCAGCTGGACTCTTCGACCCCTAAATCTCTCCAGCAGACTGGTTATAGTCAAAACTATGTGTCAAGCCATGCCAGTCTATCGTTTCTCCATGCTCTTTGCCCTTAAGTCTATTCTCAGAGAAATTTGTGGTATTCAATGAAAATTATTATGGGGAGGCAGAGAAGCCAAGGAAAAATTTGCACTAGTTGGATGGGATCACTTATGAAAACCCAATATTAAAGGGGGTCTAGGTATCAGGGATCCTGAGGTCCTTAGTGAAGTGCATGGATCCGAAATTTGGTGGAGGTGGTGCAATCATAGATCTGAACCATGGGCCTGGTTATGGAAGATCAAATATGCTAGGGGTAGACTGCAAGGAAGCTTGATTAAATTTAATGAGGAAAATAACGGTTCTCACATCTGGTGGAAGGCATTCTCAGGGCATAAACTAGTCCAAAACTTTTGCTTCTAGGAAATTCACGAAGGGGAGTTGGCTAACTTCTGGGAGGACTCATGGAACCAGTTTCCTAAATTAAGTGATGATCCTGGGTGGCAACCCATCAAGGACAGAGGATTGGCTGAAGGAAAAACCAAAATGCACCACTACTAGGAGCATCCAGGTCAAGATGGGTTTAGGAAGTGGTTCGATTTCAGGGGTTGGGTGGATTTCATTCCAACTGAGATCCTTCAATCCTTTTCCTCTACCCTTAAATAAAGGCTTATTAGGTTCAACAATAATCCTGATAAATTACGGTGGGGCTTCTCTCAGAAAGGCAGTTTCAATATCAAAGAAGCCTATGCTTTGTGTATCAAGGAGGAAGGGGAAGCAGATAGTGTTTGGGGGGAAATTTGGGGGATGAACAACTGGCCCAAAATTGCTATCTTTTGTTGGTTAGTGGCGTGGCAAAGAATCCTTACTAGTGAGAACTTGAGGAAAAGAGGGATCATGGGATCCTCGCGTTGCGTCCTCTATCTCAATGTGGAAGAATCTGCTAGACACCTCTTGGACTCTTTCCCCTTTGCTTCTACTATATGGGATAATGGTGCTATGTTCTTTAGGTGCAGTCATAGGATCGGAGGGCTGCCTGACCAAACCTTGAAGAATTGGGATATTAAAGCCTATAAGAATCTGATCATCAGTTCTCTTTGGTTGATGTTTCTTGGCATGGTGATATGGTCAATCTGGAGAGAGAGGAATGGACGTATCTTCCAGAACATATCTAACAGGGAGAATGTGGTCTGGGTGAATTTGGTGAAAAACATGAAGGACATCATTAGGATTCTGCAATGGGACGACAAGGATAAAGTTTTAATGGTTGGAGATTTGCAGATTGCGGCTGGTTGGGGCCTAAACCATTATGACCTGGATGGGCTTCGGAGAAAAGAGAAAATATGTCGACCGAGTATCCCGAATCTGTGGTCTCCCCCACATTCTCCTGGTCTAAAAATCAATTTTGATGGTGCATTGCATGGTAACTCGGGGTCTGTAGGCTTTGGTTGGGTGTCTAGGAATCCATCGGGTATTAGCCTGATGGTTTTTTTTGGGTCTATTGGCATTGATTCAAATAATTCGGTCGAGCTAGAGGGGCTTATACAGGGGGTCGAGTTAGCACTTAGAAACACCTGGTTACCGGTTAGACTGGAAGGAGACTACCAAATTATCATCCACATGGCCAGGAAACTGCTATGTGGTCAATATTCAGAGAAAGTATCGTTGAGTTGGTTCCTTTTGGCCCGACTGGATCATGTGCGGATGCTACTAGCCACTCAAACTCCTATCTTCTTCACCCATGTTAAAAGAGATGCTAACAAAGTGGTAGATCTTCTCGCAAATAACAGGATTGAAGGCGATAGGTCCATGGTTAATGGCACACTGGAAGACTTTTGCCACGAACCCTGGATAGCCAATTGCAACCACCTAGCTGAGGCTGACATGGTTAGTAGTAGACATGTGCCATTGAGGATGCCCACTAATCATGATGAGGACAGCCGTCGGTTCGGGGCAGTTATGAAGGTGCCTCATGTCTGAAGTACGATCATCATAAGAACCACATCTATTTCCCCCTCAAGATATAGTGATAGTGTGAGCAGGTACAAAGCCAAGCATTGGGAGCCTGCAGGCCGGGTACTTGTACTGGGCGTTGTACATTACCATCAACATTTCATTCATTCTACCTCGTGGGAAACTCAATCCACTGATTAATGCTACGTTGCATATGACGGAAGCTCATAACTTCATAGTCACTCTCATAATGAGGTCAGGGGGTGTATATCTGGATATCCTCTTGGGAATTCCCTTCACCATTGTTTCCTGGTTTTCTATCTGTCGTCTGAGAGAGGTTTTCTTTCGTAATTGGGAATGTGAGTGCGGGTGGTTTTCTCTCTGTCGACCACCTGACCATCTGTGGGATCAGAACATGGCTCCCAAATGAAATCTTATTGCAAGGAGGGTGACAGGGGTTGGGGCATTGACCAGCATGCCAAGGGCATTGTTTCAGATCCTTCCAATGTCTGCCTTGGTTGGGTGACTCGTGCATCTACCAGGTATAGGGCCTAGGATTTTGTTGCTTTCTTTCGTGGACGCATTCCACCTATGATAAGGGATGATATGGAGGCAGTTGAAAAGGAGCTGTGGGAGACGGTTCATGCAGTGCCCATGAAGGATGTTAGATGTGAGGTCGAAGATTGGGTGGATGACCCTGGATCCACCGCCGGTCGAGCTTCGGCATATGACAAGATCGTCATGACATATTGCATCACCAAAAACCTGATGGCTCATGTGTTAATGGATTCTTACAACAAAAGCAAGGGGGATGAGAAGACTTTCAGGTCATGGAAGGCCCAAAATTTGGATAATCGAGTCATGCATATGAAAATTGATGCCATTGCCAGGAAACTGGGCATTACCTTCGTCATCAAAGGACCAGAAGATGGTGATCCTTCTGGCAGCGGGATCAAGGCCACCAGGAGTTCAACGACGATTGATGCAGAGGCCGACAAGGTGAAGACCCAGCCCACTAATGTGTAGACAAACTGTGACAGTGGTGGTAGGGGTAACTCGCCTGTTATTCATGTTTAATTACTATTTTCTGTGGTCTTTTTGGCTCAGTAGGATATTATCAGTGGTTCTTAGGCCGTTTTCATTTTCTCGAACACTTTGATTAGGAGCTATGTTAAGGAGTTTTGTGACTGTATCTTTCAAAACTTCATGTTTAAGTCAAGTGTCCTATTTGGCTAGTCACAGCCAAGATAGTTTTGGGTTGTTAAGTACCACTACAGTCTATGTTTGGTTTCCTATTTAGCATTTTTGAGCTGAGAATGCCTGTTTTTAGATGACTCTGTATGACACTTTGTAATTTTCCTGTTGTAATATAATGTTTATTTACAAAAAAAGAAAACTTGATGTCCCAATCTAATCATTTTCACTCCTCGTCCAATGGGGTTGTAGTCTAGTGATGAAAAACATGGCATGTTAAGCCACCCACCAATATTCAAGGCCCCCAAAGGCGCAAATAAGTAGTGGGGACCAAATTCAAATCTTGAGTGATTTTGATGGAAGAGTAACCCCATGTCATGGCCTCTTAGCTAAAGGAAATTGTTTGTGATTAGTGGTTTTCCCATCGAGGGTTTTCCCCATGAAAATTCACAACCTATGGTGTTTCCATATATATATTAGACTGGAGTTTAAAGGAAGCACATTAAAAGAAAAATCTACGTTGTTTACTAGTAGTAAGTAAACATTGAAAATACTCGCTCCACCTCTTGACCCTCAACTAGTAGATCTGTCGCTACAAGATATTGAGAACATATCATTCTAAAAATAGTTTAGCTTCCCCCCCACATCCCAACCTCTAGTCCTAGGTCTAGCGAATCATCGCATTTTTTTTTGGTAGCCTTAAGTGTTGAGAGACTCTCAACAAATTGTTCCCAACTTTCACTAAGGGTTACACAACTACCTTCTTTTAGGCCGAGAGACTCCTTTGGGTATATTAGAATGCATTATATCAACTCCTTCTCTTTGGTTGGTGATTTGGCAGGGATGTCTTTATCTTCCTCCTTTATTTCCACTATTATTTTTCTGGTGTGACATTGAGGACTTTATCTAGGAAATCCAACTATTCTCAATGAATATATGTATCCAACATGCTCACATGATTTGAATGTGACCACCACATCTTATCCTTAAAGATGTTTCACTAGCTACCACTTGAAACAAAACACCATCCTAATTCTCAAGGGTGTGTGTTGTCACAGATTTGTTTCAAGGACACAATTATTCATGTGACCCTTATCTAAACAGGAAGAATCTATCACTACTACATAACAACAAATTTTCCATGTTTCCTTAACAACATTGTACTTTACCTCCATTCACACAACTCCTCAAATCCCACACAAAATAATTCTCTACAATGTAGATAAGCCACACAAGAAAAACCATATTTTAATTAGCGGACCCAATGCTTATTGCTTCCTCCTCAAGAGAGATGACCTCTTGGCACCTTGTGGGAGTTTTGATGTGGGTTTTCTTGTTGCCACTACTGTCATTTTAGCCACAAGCCACTAAAGCCCACAAAATTGGGCCATAAACAATAGTATGTATTTCCCAACAATTGCCTCAACAGACCTTTAATGATGGTAACCTGCATGCAAATGAAACAACACATGTCTATACATTTGCTAAATAGATCTACATGCTTGACAATTCCACATGAAAGGACTAATCACACTCTTCTTTAACGAGCCACACATATCCCATGCTCCATTTGAACATTCTTATTGGATTTACACAACCTCTTCAAATATGCAGTTACTTTAGGATGTGGTAGGTAGAGTCAACTTGTATCCCTAGGTGCAGATACATCAAACAACCCACACTATCTCTTGATTTGGTTTGGATTCTCATGTGGTATGTGTCTCAAGCCAACACACAAACAACCCTTCCATTTGTTGATTCGTTCTGATGTATGTCAATATATCTAGAACGTCGTGGTTCTCTATAATCATTCCTATGCTATAAAATTCGACTCGTCATTCAAAATATTGGAAATGTCATAAATTATAATGATTCACTCACTCATGTCATGCACTCACTGCTTAGATTTGCTTAGCTTAGCTTGGCAAGGTGTATGAATGAGTCTCAATCATCTTTCACTCAACCTCCTTTCTTTCTAATCCAACCCGAGAGTACTTAACCTACTGATATTTTGCATGAAATTGATGCAATTTTTGCAACAAAGGCCACAATCCTTCTTCTTGTGAATGATACATGTCATACACGAAATGAGTAAAGAATGGCATTCCTTTGGTAGCTGATAAACCTAATGATGGTTCTAGTAGTGACTCATTCATAAGCACACAATATGGGGAAACAATGAGTTAGAAAAAACATTTGGACCAAAGTACCACAATGGTTATTAATAAAATTTAAAAAAAAACAATTTTTGGCTCAGGAACTGTCTTCAATTTGAAGGGTGGCATGATCATGATCACGCAATCTCCCTTCGTCCTTCCAAACATATGTGGTTTCTCACCACATTTGTATTCAACACTCGCCACCAAAATACATATAAAAATTACATGTCTTTACATCCTCTTCCATTTAAATCCTCATCGCATAGTCATAACTAAGGAGTGCATATTTTTGGTTAGATAAATTTTCAGTAAATTTTTAGTATATAATGCATTGAATTTCAATTGCAAGTTATAATATATATTTTCAGTAACATTTGTGTTTTGGTTTGGATCGTAGGTCCATCAGGGGGATCATACGACAATGAGGTCGCATGCATCACTCTCACTGATATCACTACCCAGCGAGAGTGGGTGCACTCATGTGTCTGCACATTGAAGGACGATTCTCCCACATTAGGATATTTATTCATGATCTTATCAATAGTGGATGAGATGTTGGCCCTCTACAAGAGGGTGGGACCTCTTAGTGACATTTGGCATTTTGCATGCTAGAGGAGGAGACATGATGTCATTGGGCCCCACAAATGGGAGGATGTCAAAGTTTCCATAAAAGGGCATGACATCAAGGGTACTTTGTTTGACATCCCTCATGACCGCCCTTCCAGTCAACCGCTTAGACTCAAGGAGTTCAAGTTGGAGGGCGTTGCACCATATTTATATGATAGATTCATTGGAGCGTGGGGCATGTTCCCCCACCATGAACAGGTCCCATTGTACTTTGCAAAACATATTTATGCAGAGTTTTTTTTGGATATGCACCCAGATTACACTAGCACAAGGTCTGAGTTCTTTGGGGCTGGTAGGGGACACTCCTACCAACATCTTGGAGCTCGTAGAGACCCTGCCTTCGTGCCACCCCTTCCGAGGTTGGTACCGATTCCAAACAAGAGAGTTATCAGGTCGGCGAACGTGGCATAGTCATCACAGATTGTTGCAGACGCTAGACATGACATGACATTACGGAGTCATTGTTCATTGCCATGGGCAGTGCTGTTGTTTCTGTGCATGGAGAGGCATCTAGACCACCCCCTTCATCTATAGAGCCAAAGATATAGAGGGTCGATAATGACCTGCTCAGGTGTTTGGATGGCGAGGCCTTATAGGGGTATGCTCAGTTATCGCAAGATGCATACTTTTGGTTGTATCATAGATATGTCGCTCCAGGATAGGTATACTTTTGTACAATTATGTATATATGTTTTCATGTTACATCATATTATCTGTCGTAAATTGAATGGTCAATAATACTTAAGGGAGCCATATTCTATTGCTCCATGCAGAGGACCACATTTATGGATCAACTCTTTGGTAGTGATCCATTGGTTGGTCCATATGCTCGTCCCAACCTGCGGATGACAGTAGTCGAGGTAAGTTATAATTTATGTTCCAATTTAATTTGTGTTTATTATTTTTCAGTTTAAATAATTTATGTTTTATTTCTTAATTTTCGAGATTTTATGTTTTAGATCTTCAATTCAAATGAATTTCAAATTGTACAGGGAAAAGGAAAGGGCATTGTTCTTGATGATAGACATAAGGAACGCGAAGGTCCTCACCAACCAGTTCTAGACACAGAGGTGAGTTTTAATTTATGTTCCAATTCATGTTATTTAATCACATTTAGTAATTTATTTATGTACTTTATGTTTCAATTTTTGAATTATAACTTAAATTATGTTTTAGTTTTAATTTTTAATAAATCTAACTTATTACATGTAATGGCATCTTACAGAGGCATTGCTATAGGCGGATGTCGATGCTGCAATGACTTTCTCATATGATTGGGATGTAGCTCGAGCACGTGGTCCTCATGAAGGCCCATCTACCCATATTCCTACCCAAATGCCAGTTATGACCATTGACTCGATGAAGATAGAGGCATTCTTTCATAGTTTACCACCTCAGGGCCACCATCGGTCTACTACAAATGAAGGCAGTCACAGGGCCGATCAAGGGCCTCGTGGGGGTAGTGGCCAATGAGTTGATGATTTATACATTTTCATGTTTTGGATATTTTCATATTTTATATATTTTCATGTTTTGGATGATCTATGTATACGTTTTCATGTTTAGGATATGGATTTCTATCATTTATACATGGACTTTTATCATATATGGACTTTAGATATGGACTTTTGGATATTTTATTACATATTTTATCATATTGATGTCTTCATGTGTATTTTGTATCTGATTTGAAATCGATTGTTTTTTTATATTATATCTGGGTATAGTTATTACAGTTACAAATTTATGTTTTGTCGTTTCAAATGCAAACTTAATATACAATGATTACAATATAAAAGTTCAATCTTGATGTGTAGTTACAATTTAGTTCAATTTAAAATTTCAATTTCAACTACATTACAGTTGCAAATCCAAAATTTAGAATTGAATACATACATTACAATTTAAAATTGAAATTACAATTCCAATTCAATTACAATATAAAATTTCAATTTAATGTGTAATTTCAATTCCAATTCAATCACAATTTAAAAGCTCATTTTCAACTACATTACAATTGCATAAATGAAATCAAAATTTAAAATTATAATACATTTTAAATTAAAAATTGAAATTACAATTGCATTATGTTGTCTACACATTACAATTCAATTATAACTTTTTAAAATTAAATTTTCAAATTTAATGTGTAATTTCAATTGAAAATTCAATGTGTTGTTCCAAGTTAAAGGTTCAATTTCAATTACATTACAATTTCATTTGAAATCAAAATTTAAAATTAGAATACATTGTACAATTTAAATTTTAAAATTTTACAATTTTACAATTTTACAATTTTACATTGTATAGATGTATTTTAAATTCTCAATTACATTACAATTGTATTTGAAATCAAAATTTAAAATTAGAATACATTTGAAATTAAAAATTGAAATTATAATTGCATTATGTTGTTTACACTTTACAATTCAATTACAATTTCCACATTCCAATTCAATTACAATCTAAAATTTAATGTGTAATTTCAATTGAAAATTCAATGTGTTGTTCCAATTTAAAAATTCAATTTCAATTACATTACATCTATCACAGATAACATATGATTCGAACAAGTTCCTACATTAGTGATCTTACTCCCCTTAAATATTTATTTTCATAGTTGTCAAAGTTTTGTAAATAGTTGTTAGTTCATACCTTACTACTTCTTTTTAGTCATTTTGTTGCTATTTTCCTTTCAAAAGGATTGCTTGGTTTCCTTTCCCAGTTCTAACAATTTATATTTAATTGCTTGTATAAGTAAATTGCAATCTTCAGAAACTCAGAAACTCTCAAACTTGACATTTAAATATAAAACATATTATACAAGTTGAGATATGTCCTTAACCAATCTTTACTTTTATTTGATTATAAGACATACTTTATTTTATGTCCACACTAATTCATTCCTCTATTACAGAATCATAGTTTTGAGAAATAATAAAAACATTATATTTTCTATTACAGAATCATAGTTTTGAGAAATAATAAAAACATTATATTTTGAAGTGAAGTAAGGGCATGCACCTTTGAGGTTCTTGTGAAGCCCATTTTATTGAGCTTATCTTGCTCTTGGAAATGTGGGACTACAAAATTGTCCAATGTATATTCTATGTAGCACCAAGTGTCAATATTTTTATTAAATGGAATGAGGAGACACAAAAAAATTTGATTGTAACTTTGATATGTTCAATAACAAAACTAATTGATTATTGTTGAATAAAAACTTTTTTCAATACATTGGTATTTGATAATATTTTTATATAATTGATAATGAAATACAATGTAATTGATGATGAAATACAATGAATGGATTATAAGGTATATAATTTTGCATTTGAAATCACAATTTAAAATTAGAATACATTGTACAATTTAAAATTAGAATACATTGTACAATTTAAAATTTAAATTTTACAGTTTTACATTGTATAGATGTATTTTAAATTCTCAATTACATTACAATTGTATTTGAAATCAAAATTTGAAATTAGAATGTACATTACAATTTAAAATTGAAATTTTACAATTACATTATATTGTCTATACATTACAATTCAACTATCTAGTAGATCTTTAATATTGTTTTTAAAGCATCTAAACAAATATCTATACAACTATTATGGAAGAAGTTCATGGAGCAGTGACCATACATTCAAGTGTATTCACATTGGAGCATCATGACCCAATTTTCACAAAAGCCTCCCATCTAGTATTTTTAATCTTGGCATTAAAGCATCTACAAAAATACATTTATAAAACAACCTCCAAAAAAATTCAACAAGACAACATGACAACTATGTCAATGATGCAACACTTGGCATACATGTAACTCATTCATCTGGCCAATGGGTTATAGGAATTCAAGTCTCTATAATACGATCATGGTCAGCTTCTGTCATCCAAATGACTGTATTGACATGATATATTCAAGCATAAAATCTTTGTAAAGTTACGGTCCTATTTTTTCACTCTTTCAGAAAACTGTCCCACTAAAGCCATGTCTCCAATTTGGTAAAGTTACGGTTTTTTTGGAGATTTTGAAAGTGTGATGGCTGATCTATATAGACACAGTTGCCAAATTTACAGTCTACCAAATTGCAACCTGCTCCTTGGCTTGCATTTTGCATTCATGGTAAAAACCATAAGCTGAATTCATATTGCATCTGCAGCCGCAGGGACCTCGTGGTTCTTGTTACTTTTAACCATTAAAACAATCATAATTTTCGTATTAATTTTTGTAAAACTAAAATTGAATAATTCAAATAAAAGTCCAATGACTTTTACATCATAATCTTTTTGTTTGATAAAAATAAACATAAAAAAACATCACATTTCAACATTCTGGGATTCTCCGCAAAGATTAATCATGAGATAATAATGAGAAATAGATCGTTTCCAATTAACCATATCATGAAAAATGGATCTTTTCTGTTTGTGTTTGAAGTGTAAAAAATAATATCTTTGTGATTTTGGTATTTATTTTTTAAATAATTTTATTGAATTAATTATTTTTATGTTTTCATCTTTCAATAATGTACAAATTTATTTAATCTGAAATATGAATCTAAAACAAACAAATTGTTTCATTGATTTATATCTTATTTATTTTAAATTTCTTTTATGTTAGTTAATTTATTTAATTAATTGTTATTTTCCGAGCTTTATGATGTTCCTATTTCATTCTACACATTTATATTTCAGTGTAAACATAAATGTTTATTGAAAATTTTGAATCAAGAATTGTTTTTTGGTTAATTAATCAACTCAAATTTTCCAATCTATATTTATTTATCAAAACCTTTTTCACTATATTACATATCATTATCTATCAAACCCCTCTACCAATATTTGGGAGTTTGACACTTGGGTTTTTCTCTTAAGGAGAGGATGGAAATAATGGGCAAATTTCTCTATGATCATGTGTATTTTTCAAAATGTATTTGTGTAAAAAAATCAAAATTATGATTATGATTATGTTAAGTTGTTAGAAAGTTAAATTTTAAATTTTCTATTTCAAATTTTAAATTTTTGGAGGTTGTTTTATGTGTTTCAATTTTTAGATCAAAGAAATTCAATTATAAGTGAAAGTTATGCTCCAAATTACTATCAATTTTCAAATTTCAATATCTAAGAGAAACACCACCATCTCCATGTTATTCACCCATATTATGTTTTGAATTCTATCAATGCTTTAACCTTTATCATGCTTCTTTCAAGGTACTTCAAGAGATTTGGAGTACATAGTGTATGTCCCTTCGATGGTCTAGATGGATTGGTACATGGGAGATGGTCTATGATGAAGAAAACCTCCACGGGGAAGGTAATGGCTTCTCCCTTCCCATCTTCTTCTTCCTTACTATTTTAATTTAATTTAATTTAATTTAATTGTTAATGTTTATTATTCTTTTGTTGTTGCACATTTAATAGAGAAAGAAGAAAAATATAGCATTTTTTTGGTTCATGCATAGATATAGTCCATATATGTGGCTTAAGTAAGGCCCTTGCTTTCCTCTAAGGTAATCTAGGTTCAAATCATAGCACCTGTACATATCTATTATTACTTACTTTTCCCTTCATATTAAATGTTAATGTTTATCTAAGACCTACATTATTCACTTATTTGCATGCATAGGCCATGCTTTAAGTATAATTCATTCCTTTAGACAAGTGATATAGATTCAAATATCAACATTTACTTACAATTTTCAATTTCTATTTTCATTTTTTACCATTTTCCATTTAGAGCAGGTCAGTTTATTAATAATATGGGCTCTTATCACTTAGTAGAGTAGGTGTGGGCTCTTGTCAATTAATCCTTTAACATTGCGAGGTCTAAAATATGGGATGGCGAAAATGTTGAATAGTGCTTTCTCCTAGATTTTCAATGAAAAGAATTCAAAGCACTTCAACAAATTTTGATTATTTTATTATGAGGTTTATGGATAGTTCATAATGCATGGTAGAAGGGAATGGTCTCTTTTAGTTGCTTTATTATGTTCCCTGTAATCTACAAAGATCCTCCACTTCCCTCCTTTCTTTTAGGGACTATTACCAATGGTGAGACCCACTCACTATCTGAGATTGGGTAGATGAATCCTGCATCCAATAACTTTTGTAGTTCCACTTTAAATATATCTTTCAATGTTGGATTCATCATTCTTTAGGGTTGTCTGATGGGTACAATGCCTTCTTTGATATATATATAATGCTTGCAAATATCTGGGTGTATGCCCTTCATATCAATATAGGTCCATGCAAAAGCCTTGCTATTTTCAGAGAGTACTTTCATGAGTTGTTGTTCCTGTTCTGGCTTCAAATTTGAGTTAATATTGACTGTTTTCCCAGGTAGGATCTCGACTGTTTTGACTTGCGGTGGCTGTTGTTCAATTGAGAGAACTTCTTCCCACATTCTGTCAGTGTTGTGGGGAGAATCCAAAAATTCCTGTTGTTGATTTGTTTCAAAAATTTCTGCAAGAATATCATGATTAGGAGATACATTCTGAATAAATCTATCTAAATGACCATTTCATCATTATCCTTTAGATTTAGGGCTCCTTCTATGGTGAGAACGGGTTGTATATTTGGGTCATTGATATCATCATAGTCATCCGTCCAATTTTGATATTCCATGTCTGTAGATATTCTTGTTGGTGGATATATTGTGATCTTCTTTCTAGCCTGTCCACTTGTGATTGTCATGTTGCCAGATTGACAGTCTATATAGGTGTCTATTTTTGTTAGCCATGGCCTCCCTACGATGATTGGGTATCCACTAAGCTTGCTCTTGACTTCTATAACTATGAATTCGGCTAGATACTCCCAGGATTCTATATAGATGATGATATCCTCAAGCATTCCTTCAGGTTTGACAGTGGAGGTGTCAGCAAGCTGTAGCACAGTATTGGTTGGTCTCATTACTGATTAGAGACCTAATGCTATTATTGTATCCTTTGTCATTACGTTGATTGCAGCTCCTAGTTCGATTAGACTGCTTGGATAGGTTTGTTGTTTATGGTTACATTGACAGTAGGACTGCCCGGGTCGAGGTATTTAGGGTTAACAATGATACCCAACATCAAGTCTGCTAGTTGGCCCAGCACATTTATAGTTGGTGGATCTCGTTTCCTTTGGCCAGGTTTATTTAAGCAATTTTATTTTATAATTTTGTTACATATTGGCATGTCTCTTATTGCTTGTAAAATGGGGACCCGTATGCTTAAATGTTTTAATTCATTAAGTATAGCGTTTTCCTCCTCTTCTTTGGTGTTTTGTATCAGTTTCTCAAGGAATGGAGGGTTTCTGTTTGGTATTTGAGGTCGATTCTCTTCTTCCTGAGAGTGTGTCACAGTTGGTTGTTGTGGTTCGGGATATGTGGTTTGTTCCTGATATATATGTTATTGATTATCCCATGGATGGGGGCTCTGCAACGTCTTTCCAAATCTGAGATTGATTTCATTTAATTCCAGTGCATCCACAACATAGGTAGGAAAATGCACCACTTCATTGTTATAGGGTTGTTGCTACCCTGTTCTATTGTTATTTTGGTTTGGAACTGGTTGGTTAGGGATTGGAGGTGGTCTGGAGGGCGGTTGGTTCTGTGGTGGCGACATTATGAGTGGTTTTTGCAATGGAGTCCTCCAATTTGATGAATATGGATATGAATTTCCATAATTCATCTGTGGCTGAGATAAAGGTGGGGGATATGGAGAATAAGGCTATGTGTACTATGGTTGTTGATATAGTGTTTGGTTTTTATGCCATTGGCTTGGAGCTGCTTACGGTGGCCATGTAGTTGGTGCTGAAGGGTTCCAATTTTGTTGATTACTTCCTTGGTTAAAATATGGTTGGTTGTTGGGTTGGAAGGGCCTAGAAAAATTGTTATATCGTTGGTTAAAAAAATAAAGTTGTTGCATAGTACCTTATGATGTGCGATCATGTATGTCCGCTTTGCATGATGGTAGTAAAGGGAATTTATTAGTGGTATGATAATCAGTGAAGAGGACACATTTATCTATTGCATTTAATGGGCATTGTCCCTTTTCATGTTTTTTTTTTGCACCGTGGTAAAAATACTGCCAATGCTTGGTTGATCTCATCTTGTTTCTTTTTTATTTGGAGTGCATCTAACTACATTGATAGGGACTGAAGGATGTCTGTTTTCATATCATCTAGAAGGTTTCCTAAGTCAGAATTTGTGAGGCTTGGGCTCGAAAAGGATGATCCTCATGTTAATGGATGTCTACCCTGTATTCCATTTTTACCTTTTTCTGGATCTAGAATAGTTCTTGAATATTTGTAGAATTTGATCATAGGTTTTCTGGAATATATCCCCATATCCTAAAAGGTTCAAGGCTTCTAGATATTCCTCCTTGATTCCTCTAAGAAGGAAAATTTTCAATGATTCCCAATCTAGGGTACAGTGACTAGCCTGTTTGTAACTAAGTTGAAAGTGTTGTGCATAGTCTTCTAGGGATTCTTTTTCTCCCTGGTGCATCCTAAAAATTTCATCTCTTGTGTCTTTTTCTTTACAGTAATCCCTATATTTTTCCATGAAGGATTGTTTCATTTGGTCCCACGTCAAAATATTGTTTCCTTCCAGACTCATAAATCATCTGAGTGATAAATATTTTAATGTAGAAGGAAAGAGTCTCAGTTTTTGTGCATCAGTGGTATAACCAAAGGACCTACAAACTATCTCAAATTCAAATAAGAATGTGTCAGGGTCCTGTAAGGTTAGGCCATGGAATTTTGGCATATTATTAGGATTGATATTTTTCTTTCTAGCATTACCAAGGGGTACACTAATAGGGAAAGTAAACAGTTCTCTGTGTTCATCTTCCTCATCTGCCATAGCATTATTTGAGCTAGAGCTAGTGAAGAAGTTATCACGATTTGGATCATAGCTGGAATCAGCTTCTTCATCAGAGTTGAGGAATTTGAATTGAGAGTGTTTAGGACTGTTATTGCTCATAGGGTGGTTTGGAAGAAAGCGTCCAAATTTATCCCTCTTTTGTTGAGACATTCATGGTAAAAAAAATTATGATTTTTTTTATAAGATGTCTCCTATAGTATAAGCACCTCCCCGGAAACGGCGCCAAAAAGTGGTGGACTTCAAGAATGTGTAGCTATTTGAGGTAGATATAATAGAAGTATACTTTAATTATCGACCATGGAGTGTACAAACTTGAGAGGTACTCGGCACTGTATGTGCACTATAAGATGGTCTTTTTTCATTTCTAGGTATCCTAAAGAATATCCTAAGACAATTGGAAGTGTTGTTCTATCGAAACAGGAAAGTAAGGAAATTCTCAAAGAAAGCTTTGGAAATTCTATTTGATGTACGCAACACACAGAAGCATGTAAATCATATTCTATCAAATCAAATGCTGAAAATAGATAAATCCTATCTTATTAAATCAAATGCTGAGAGCAAATAAATCCTATTCTATCAAATCCAATGTTGAAAGCAGATAAATCCTATTTTATCAAATCGAATGTTGAAAGCAGATAAATCCTATTCTATCAAATCGAGAAACAGAAGCATGCATAAATTTTATATAAGAAGCTTGAATCTAATCTAAAAGAGGGAAAAGATCCATTCTATCAGTAATCACAAATGATTATCTTAGAAGCATGAAAACATAGATCTGGTCTTTATCTAGAAATGCTATAAAAAAATGGAAATTCAGATATGAAATTCACCTGTGTGGATGGCATGCACAGGACTACAGACACTGTACTACAGAACTATAGACGCAATGTTATTAAACTACAGAAAGAAAAGTACTTGTGCTGAGATCAAAACCTGATATTTGAACGAATGCTGAAGTAAATTCACACATAATGTTGATGGAAATTATTAATAGAATGCATGAGAAATGCCTAAAACAAAGCACGAAACTCCTGATCTACGTATTGAGGGGGCCCTCCCCAACACGTATTTCAGGAGGGAAAGAAACTTATGAACTCACGATATTAATAGAACGTTGGTATTTCATTATCAGTTCATAAATCCATGTTACAGAAAATGTAAAACAAAGATGTCTCAACTCAAAAATGTTGAAGATTTTTTTTTTTTTCCTGAAAATGTCTCCAGACCCCCTGATAATCAAGAGGTCCCTATTTATCATTACTTCTAACCTAGCTCTACATTGAAAATAACGATACTAGTTAACATGATTCTTTCCTATAAATCAGGATAAAATGGGATCATTGTGTCTCTTGCTATCTTCAGTTTGGAGCTTTGTCACTTGTTATTCTTCTAGGTCACCTGCACCCTGCTTACACATGCCTTCAGTCATATGATTAGTAAATAAAACGCTAAAACATAAGAAAAGATAATCGCTAAATTACTTCATTTAATCATCAACCAAAATCCATTCTCCCCTACAAAAAGAGGTGCTTTCTTATCCTTTCTTTGCTTATGTGTGGCATAAAAGGAGTCTATGGAGTACCTATATCTTGGGCTCATCAGTGAGGATGCAAGTGGGATTATGCATGCTACCCATTGCATGACTATAAATTGTATTGCAGTGATATGTATGGTATCATATTTTTGTAATTCTAAAAGTGTTTTTAATATTGCATTGATAAAGCTGTAGCTTTTTGGTGGATATTTTGAATATTATGTTGATAAACCTATGGCTCCTATGCAGATTTTGAAGCCGTGATTGCTATTTACAGTTGGATGGCTATCAACTGCATTTCACTAATACATATTCTCTCATATTGTTTTAATTTTAAAATTATTTTGAACATAAATTTGTCTCTTTCTTGTGAATATTTTGAATATTGTGTCGATAAAGGTTTGTTTCCTATGCAGAATTTGAAACTGTGCTTGCTTCTTGCAAGTGCATGGCTATCAACTACATTGCACTGATATGTATGGTTTAATGTTGTTGTAATCTTTTTTGACTATTGGGTGATTCCATGAAGATGGGTAACTCGTTTTGGCCAAATATGATGGTGAAAAATGGAAATTTTACCCGTGTATTAAATTGAATCCCTCGAAACTCATATTTGCCAAGTGAATTTTGACATGCAGTTGAAAAACTATATGTAGAGAATTATGTTGGCTTTCCAATGATATTTTTTCAAAATATACCAATGTCATTTATTGTGTCAAATTTTCATTTAATGAAACGTGTGTACTTAAAAATTTGAAGAGCAATTAACAAGTAGTTTGTGTTCATGCACGATAATTTAACGTTAAAGTAATAATTTTAAAAAATGATATATGTGAACATGATCTAGACAGAATGCACTAGGGCTTACATATTTTTCTTTTTATTTTTCTCGAAAATTATATTTATTATTATTTTTCGAAACTAACCAATGAATATTTCAGTCGCATTTTGCACACGTGTGTTCATGCACGAAATATTTTGATTGTTTACGTAATTTACAAAACTAAAAATACCCTTTTGAAGAGGATGCGCTTATCTAGGGCTTGTGTATTTTTTCAAATTTTTTGGATGTGTATTTTGAATGTTGTGGATTTATCTTTGAGCTCAATCGAAGTTGCCGTCAGGGTTTTTTAGGGCAAGTTTTAGTAGAAATTTAAAAACAAAAGACATATGAAGATAAAAATTCATAAATTTAATATATCTAGATAGAGGATTCATTGACGAATCCAATGGTATCAAGTCCACTCATTAATGATCATTTAATGACATGGTTTATCTATGTGGAAGGAAGACAAAAATTTCATTCTGCAGTTAAAAGGGCTCTTGGCATGTTTTTTAAGCCCTCGATCGAGCAAATATCTCGATCGAGGATTTTTAAATACCTCGATCGAGGGTTTTAACATACCTCGATCGAGGGTTTAATAACACCTTGATCAAGGGTTTAACAACACCTCGATCAAGGTATTTTAAAACCCTCGATCGAGGGCCTAAAACGAGCCTTTTTATGTTTTTGAAAAGCTAGATCAAGCTTTTCAAAAGCTAGATCGAGGTCTTGTTTCAACCCTTGATCGAGTTTTTTTAAAACCCTCGATCGAGGTATTTTAAAACCCTCGATCGAGCTTTTAAAACCCTCGATCGAGCTTTTAAAACCCTTGATCGAGCTTTTAAACCTCAACCGAGGGCTCTTAAATACCTCGATCGAGGGTCCGAAATTTTTTTTTTCCATTCTATCCGCAAAAAATGGTGAATGATATTCATGGATTCACCCTATTGTGTTGACAAAACTATCACTTTCTTGTGAATATTTTGAATATTATGTTGATAAAACTACAGTTTTTATGGATATTTGTGATGCAAACCATTGCTAAATAGTTTGCCAAAATAGTAGCCTGCCAAATCTAAAGGAAGTGCTAAATAAAGCACTAGATTTTCGTTGTTTAAACCTCGATCAAATGTGCCTTCCGAAAATTACCTTATACCGTCAGATCAGAAGCAAGCTAGATAAATGGTGGGGTTAATTTTTCTTAGGGTGAATTTGATGGAGAGTTTGCATCTGTTTATTTTGTTAAACCCCTCTCACGTACACGAACGAGATGTCATCTGAGCCGTTGATTACTTCACGACTTCTCTCATTCGTTGATTTGCGATCAAATGTAGAATGTTCACTTTGTAATTTTGGAGGTCTATCTTCCATGCACTTTCACCCAGCAAAATACAGTGTCGATCGTCGATCGTCCTCTTCTGATCTCGACCGTCCAGTCTTACTCCCTCTATTTAATATAGGAAATTATCTTATTAAATTGATCAATGAAAGAATCAATTTCTCACACATTTCATTCGAAGGAATATGTCACGGCCTTAAGCTTCTGGGAATTTATGTTAATATCACTATGTTCATTCATACACAGAGGATTTATACCTATTTTTGGTTATTGAAAGAATACAATGAATATGCAATCAACCGCAGAGTCTTAGTGCTCAGTTCTTCATTTCATCAACAACCCTTTGATCTATTACATCAATGATTAAATAAGACTCCATAAACTTATCATATCCGAATAAGCAGGATCATAACTCTTAAAGAAAGCGATTACGCGACAAACCTATCCTCGAGCAACCTCTTGCAAGATACGAGGAAATCAGTGGAAAATTGCCATTATTACAATTAAACTAATATTATCTCAAAACCAATTACAATTAAATCAAAAGATGGCCCTAGACTTATAGAAACTATTTCAAGGAAGTAGAAAAATAGCATTGGTTGCTCATTAAGGAAATTTAGAACTTTGGGTCGATGCTCCTGCATCATAATCCAGGGGGAGAAAAATAATTCTTCAATAGGTCTTCAGGGTCCATATTATACTTAGAAATATCCTTTGCTGTCATCCACACTGCATCTTTAGATGGATGATCTTTCCACTAGACTAAATACTGAAAATAATCCATGTTCCTAGTTTTCTTTGAAATCCTCTTGTAACGTATAGCCTCAATTTGTGGCTGCTCCTTCTAAGGTAACTATTCTTGCCAATCTACCATTTGACCATCCTTACCTGAAATTATTTCTTTTGTATGAATACCCGAATATTTAAAGGGATATAGATCTGAAACATTAAAAATTGGAGAAATTCCAAGGTCAGAAGGAAGTTCTATTTCATATGCATTTGCAGAAAACTTCTGGGATGGTGCAAGGTAATGATACCCAATTATGACACGTTAGTTGCAATGACATTCTGGAAAAACAGAAATATTATCATTAAAATGAATTATTAGAGGTACCTAAATTTTTTTTTCCGATTAGGTGTAAAAAGATGATGATGATGATGATGGTGATGATGAAGACGATGATGATGATGATGATGGTGCGAATGAAGATGATGATGATGATGAAGATGATGGTGATGATGAATATGAGGACGATGATGACGATGAGGATGATGAGGATGATGACGATGACGATGACGACGATGATGATGATGATAATGATGATGATGATGATGATGATGATGACGAATATGATGATGATGATGATTGAGATGAAGACGATGATGATGAATACCATGAATATTATGGTGATGACGACGACAACAATGATGATGAATATGATGAAGATGATGATGATGATGATGATGATGACGAAGATAATGATGATGAAGATGATGATGATGGTGGTGGTGATGACGATGAAAACGATGATGACGATGATGATGTAGATGGTGATGATGATGATGGTGATGATGATGAAGATGATGATGATGATGATGATAACCACATGATGGTCCTTGGTTGAGAAAACCTTCTTAGTCTTTGATGGTTGGAATACTTGTTCCCTAGAAAACCATTTCCAAGGCCCTAAGACATGTAGATACTAAGTTCAAAACCATATAATGGCACTTCCATCCTCAATCACAAGACAATGATACTTCAAGAGGCCATGCGTAGTTGGTGGAGGTAACCTTCTTATGCCTAGATGGATATAAGATTCCTTTAATGCTTGAGTCTTAGGTATCCTCCCTTGACCATGTCCAATGCCCTAAGTCCCCAAGACTTGGATATTCTAGCACATTGGATACCCTTGTAAAGTCTTGTTTCGTGCTTTTAGACATTGTTCATGGCCTTGGTTGTCTAAATGGTTTCTTTATGGCCAAAGGCATGATATTCTTCCATAAAACATCATTCCAAAATCCTTGATTAGGCATGGTGCATACATATTGCTCAGAACAACTTCATGGTATCAACATCCTTAACCATAGGCCAATGATACCATTCAAAGGTCATGTGTGGTTAGTGGAGGAAATAATCATCATCATCATCATCATCTTCATCATTGTCTTCATCATCACCATCTTCATCATCATCATCATCATCATCATCATTGTCATGATGATGATGATGACGATGATGATGATGATGATGATGATGATTATGATAAAGACGATGAAGATGATGATGATGATGATGCTGAAGATGATGATGAAGAAGAAGACGATGAGGAAAATGTTGATGAGGAAGAGGGATATGACGATGACAACGACGACAATGATGATGATGATGATGATGATGATGATGATGATGATGACGACGATGATGATGATGATGACGACAACGACGATGATGTTGATGAGGATGATGATGATGACGATGATGACGACGATGATTATGATGATGATAATGGTGGTGGTGGTGGTGGTGATGACGACAACAATGATGATGATGAAGATGGTGATGGCGATGATGATGATGATGATGATGATGATTATGAAGATGTTGTTGATGATGATGATGATGATGAGGATGAAGATGAGGATGAGGAAGAGGGTGATGACAATGATGATGATGATGATGATGAAGGCGATGACGATGATGATGAAGATGGTGATGATGAAGATGATGAGGATGATGATGATGATGAGGATAATGGTAATGACGACGAAGATGATGATGATGATGATGATGATGATGATGATGACAATGATGATCATGAAGATGAAGATGATGATGATGAACACCACGAAGATGGTCATGACGACGACGACGATGATGATGATGATGATGATGATGATGATGATGATGATGGTGATGATGAAGATCATGATGAAGGTGATGATGATGATGATTATGATGATGATGATGATGATGATGATGATGAAGACGACGATGACGACGACGACGACTACGACGACGATGATGATGATGATGATTAAAATGATGATGATGAAGATGATGATGATGATGATGAAGATGAGGATGATGATGATGATGAGGATGATGATGAATATGATGATGATGATGATGATGATGATGATGATGGCGAATATGATGATGATGATGAAGATGAAGTGATGATGATGAATACCATGAAGAGGATGGTGATGTCAACCACAACGATGATGATGAAGATGGTGATGATGATGATGATGATGATGATGATGATGACGATGATGATGATGATGATGAAGAAGATGGTGATGATGAAGATGTTGACGAAGATGATGATGATGATGATTGTGGTGGTGGTGATGACAAAGACAACGATGATGATCAATATGGTGATGACAATGATGATGATGACGATGATGATGATGATGAGGAATATGATGATGATGATGATGATGAAGATAAAGATGATGATTATGATGAAGACCATGAAGATAGTGCTGATGACGACAACGATGATGATGATGATGATGATGATGATGAAGATGATAATGTTGATGATGATGATGAAGAAGATTATGATGAAGATGTTGTTGTTGCTGCTGATAATGATGAAGAGCATGAATATGATGGTGATGATGAGGAAAACGATGATGACGACGAAAAAAATGAATCTTACCTATCCAATGCACTTGTTGATCACTTGGTGTATGGGTGAGTGAGGTTCGGTTGGTTGGGTGAAAATAGAACAACTCCGCCTCTGTTTTTTTAATTAGCTTAACAGAAGTGCGTGCACGCTTTTGAGTGCATGAGCGCTTTTGAGCGCATGCGCGCTTTTGAGTGCGTGCGCGCTTTTGAGCGTGTGCGCATTATTGAGCGCACACGTGCCCCGGTTCGGTACCACACCTAAAAATGCATGCGCGCGTCCTTAGGCATGTGTGTGCATCTATTTTTTCCCTGCTAGTGCAGCCCCGTTGCAACACTTTTGGGGAGAATCTTTGTGCGCCCACCCTTCCTCAAAATATTAAAAGGCCCAATTTTCTTGAGTTTCAAATTATTTTAGGATCCCTTAGGAAACCTCTCCTTCCTAATATATTCTATCACTAAACCTCCAACCTGGATATTAAATTCCATCCTCTTCAAATTTACTTGTTGTTTGTACTTTCTAGCACTTTCCTGCAATTTCTTCTTAACATTTTCCCGCAACTCTTGCATACTAGATGCAAGTTATTCACCATCCGCACTTCTGATTTCTAACTCTCCCAAATCTCTGATTTCATACACCCCTCTTGGATGCATCCCATACACAATCTAAAATGGGCTCACACCTATACTCGTGTTAGGTGAATCATTGTAAGCAAACTTAGCTTAAGCAAGAGCTAAATACCTTTGCTTTAGATTCTCATAAATGTAATGTCCCTTTTAGAAATTTATTAAAATGGTGACATTTTCAACTTTTTCCACTAGTTCAAAATTTGACTAGTATTGGTATGTTGATCTCCAAATGACTCCAATGCTCCCAAATTGTTATAGAAGGTATATGGATGATATTAGGACATAATTAGGAGGTTTACGGATTATTTAGGTTCTTCAAGAGGCTTATTCAACTCTCCTTTAAGTTTTTTCCAAAGTAGGGAGTTTGACTAGCGATTTCTCTTTGACTAGTATTGGTCTCTTAGTCTCCAAATGACTCCAAATGCTTGTATAATGGGTCTGGAGGTATTTGAGAGGTATTAAGACATATATCAGAGACTGATGGATACTTAAAAACCCTTAAAAAACTTCTGCAACATTCATTTACAATCTGGACAAAGTAGGGAAGATTACTAGTAATTTCGAGCTTCAAATCCCCCAAGGGTAGTGGACAAAGATGGCTTCCCAAATGCTGTTAAACCATTCCAAATTTATGAACATAGGTATGGTACTGATAATTTTCTTTAATGATATCCCCAATGTATCCCTAATTAGTTCTTATGTCCTTCTTCAACTCCTTGAAATCATATGTTTATATGCAAGATTTCGCATAGGGGGGAAAGCTAGTTATTTTCACCATGACTTATGAAATTCAAATTTTAGGTGCCAAGGGCTTATGATCTGTTAATGAAACTTCTTGATAACTTTAATAAAACTCCATACATCAACAAAATCACATATAATAACTGATATAACTCGAAATAATGTCTCTTCAAACTCCAACAACAAGATCTAAGGGAAATGGCATCATTTATGCATTGTTTGGTATTTTTACATAACTCCACTTAGTATTTCGACCTGAGATTCTCATTAGCAGTTAAAAAAGAGTATATATATCATATTAAAAAGATATGGGGCCTCAATAGCTATCCCAAATATTTCATCACCTCAATAAGTGTGCCTCTCCTCAAGGAGCAAGAATATGCCAAGAAATAAAAGAATGGTTGTAGAAGCAAGTTGAAAGAGATATGACCATGACCTGCCTTGTAGCTTCAACCTGTAAAAAAATAATCCATTAAAGCTCCAAATTAAAGGTCTGAATGGCCTTTCCAAATACCAACTAGGATGGGAATCTTTCACCCTCGAAATTGGTGCTAAGGCAAGTACAGTAGCACTCCACTAGCTCTCCTCTCCCAAATGAAAATGCAAATTCTAAAATGATCAAAAGCTACCATCCTTCTTCTTTATTGTATTTTATAAACTTATAAAGTCCTCCATGGGTCGAATTCCTCCCAAGAGCTTCATTCCAACTCAAGTTGGGAAGAGATTCCCAAGTATGTCACTTGTCCTTCCAATTCTAGCCCTCTCCTTCTCCAAATTCGAATTGGTGTCTCTTTGGCTGCCCTAACTCACTTGAGCGCCCTCTTGGAGGATATTTTTAGCCGTGACATGTCATATATGTCATATGTCAGCCTTCAAGTCTTATTTGTATCATAGGTGTCATAGCATTTTCATCATTGTTGTCATAGAGCTAGGGAATCTAGTCCAAGTGTCTCACTAGCTCCAAAATACCTCTTCCTCTTCCATGGGAGTTACTCTTCCACTCCAATTCGACCTTAATTGATTCATGCCAAGTATATTGACCTTCCAACTCATCCCAAGAACCTTGTTCTTCTTATGGATTCGAAATGACAAGACAAGGATGTCATGTGGCATAGAAAATCTAGCTTGTGTGGATCCCACATCCTCCATGTGTCTTCATGATCAATTGCCACTTTGATTTTCCCTTGTATTTATTTATTTAGCTCCTTTATTAAATATCTATGTCATTCCAATGTTCAAACATCAATTATTATCCCCCTTATTTCAAATCCCAAAGCTTCCACCCCCCAACCTAGGGAACTAGTAATTTTCCTCCATGGGAGTTCATTTGGATGGGTATATTACAACTTTGAATTGGGAATTTCTCTTAATGTGACCCACCTTGTCCATTTGGATCTAATTTCACATTATTACTAACTTGGAATTCATTCCTGGCATTTATTTGACCCTTCGCATCCATTTTGACAAACTATCATGAGTATGGCCAAGGGGCTTACCCAATGACAAATTTTGGGACATGACAATAAACAAGACTTCTCACTATATCCCCCAATATTCTATTTACCAATTTAGTCTAACCATTAGTACGAGGATGATAAGTAGAGATAAAACTACTTGATTGGTTCCCAATTTCTTCCATAAATTTCTCCAAAAATGACCAACAAATATAGTGTCCCTATCTGATACAATGCGCAAAGGAAGACCATGTAACTTAACAACTTCTAAGAAGAACAAATTAGAAATATTTGTTGCATCATTGGTCTTCTTACAGGCAATGAAATGATCAATTTTTGAAAATCTATCTACTACTACATAAATATAATCATTCCTCCTCTGAGTTTTAGGAAATCCCGGAACAAAATCCATACTGATGGAATCCCAAGGCCTACTTGGAATAGCTAGGGGTTGATACAGTTTAGTGTTTTGTCTCCTCCCTTTGGCATGTTGACATATCCTACATGTCTCAACAAACTTCTTTACATTCTTCTGCATCATGGCCAAAAATAAAAAGTACTCACCTGAGCAAATGTTTTGTCTTGTCCAAAGTGACCTGACAAACCTCCATTATGATTTTCTTGTATCAAGTTTTCTCTCATATAATAGTTAGGTATGCACCATTTACTATTTTTGAACAATCCTTCTTGTAGCATGCAGTCCAACCATTCACTCCTATTGTGGGAAACTGGATTCTCATGGGCTGCATATATATCCTTGAAATCCACATCTTCCTTATACATATCAACCAAATTTTCAAATCTCAAAGTGCTCACCCTAATTTCTAGTAAGATTAAATTTACTCTACTTAAGGAATCAACCACCTTATTAGATTTTCCACTTGTATGCTTGATCACAAATGTAAAGTTCCGTAAAAATTCCACCCACTTAGCATGTTTATGATTCAATTTAGGTTTACTATTTATGAATTGCAAAACATGATTATCTGAATATAATATAAACTCTTTCTGGGCATCAAGTAATGCCTCCACTTCTTAAGAGCTTGCACAACAACATACGATTCCTTGTCATATGAGGAATACTTTTGTTTTGCTTCATTTAACTTCTCACTGAAATATGTTATTGGTCTTTGTTACTAACTCAGAACAACTCCTATTGTTGTCCCACTAGCATCTATCTCCACTTGAAAAACTTTGTCAAAACTTGGTAAAGCCAAAATAGGCTTCTTAGTGATCTTATTTTTCAATAGATTGAAATTTCTATCAACTTCTTTTGTCCACTTGAAAGGTTATCTACTTTCCCTGAAGGTGTCTATTATGGGTGCACAAATTTGACTAAAATTCTTGATGAATTTTCTATAAAAACTTACAAGACTATGAAAACTTCTGGCCTAAAAAATACTCTTCGGGATTGGCCAATTGAGAATTGATTTTATCTTTTCTGGATCCATCTTTAACTCTTCTTTTGAGACTACAAAAACCAAATAAATCAACTCTTTCTTCATGAAACTACACTTTTTCAAATTTATCAATAGTTTCTCCTTCTGTAGGGTATCCAACGCCAATTTGAGATGTCTCATATGTTCTTCCTTATTCTAAATGAAGATCTGAATATCATCTAGGTACACTATCACAAAATTTCCAATGTATTCCTTCAAAACCTCATTCATCAATCTCATAAAAGTACTAGGTGCATTTGTAAGTCCAAAGGGCATTACTAACCATTCATACAGTCCATTGTTAGTCTTGAATGAAGTCTTCCATTCATCCCCTTCTCTAATTCTTATTTGATGATAACCACTCTTTAAGTCTATCTTTGAAAAATACTTGGACCCACTCAAACAATCCATTAAATCATCATTGTGGGGTAAGGGAAATATGTACCTGATAGTGATGTTATTGATTGCTTGGGAATTAGTACACATACGCCATCCACCGTCCTTTTTTGGGATAAGCACTGTGGGAATTGCACAAGGACTCAAACTTTCTTTTGCCAAACCTTTATCTAGTAACTCTTGTACCTGTTGTTTAATCTCTTCATTCTCTTGAGGGGTCAATCTATAGGCTTCCTTGTTAGGTAAGCTTGCACCAGGTATTAAGTCAATATGATGACTAATACTTCTCACAAAAGGTAAAGCCTTTGGTAACTCATCCAAAATAATATTAGCAAAATCATCGATCGAAATTCTAACTTCAGTAGGAAAATCATCTAAATTTGTAGAATTCAAAATTACCTTCGGTTTTCCAATGAGGGAAAAATGCATCTCCTCTTACTTCTTAACATCTTGTAGCATCTCTTTCCTAGTCATCAACAAAATATTAGATCCTATATCTTCTTGGGCTTCTTCATCCTTCAAAGGTAGCATCACATGTTCATTTCTATCCTTTTCCAGATAGTAAGTGTTTATCCTTCCATCATGAACAACCTTTCTGTCATATTGCCATGTCCTTCCTAAGAGTATATGGCACACATCCATAGGCATTACATCACATAATACCACATCTTCGTAAGTACCAATTTGTAACTCCACCTTGCACTGTTCATTCACCAAGAGCTGATGTCCTTTTTGCAACCATAGCACTTTATAAGGAGTGGGATGTTTCATCCTCTTCAATCCCAACTTCTCTACCATCTCACTAGAGACCAAATTGTTTGTACTACCACTATCAATGATCACCTTGCAACACTTCCCTTGTGAATTGCACTTAGTCCTGAATAGAATCTTCCTTTGTGTTGGTTCATCTACTTATTTTTCTGTCTTTACCAAAACTCTCTTCATAATAAGAGACTCTCCTTCCTCGGGAGGGTTTTCCATCTCTACTTTCACATTAGACTTCTCTTGAGCCTCAACAATGTTTACATTCTTCTGAACTTCTGGTTTGTTCCTTGGGCACTCCCATGACATGTGTCCAATCTCACCACATGCATAGCATTTCATTTCTCTATTTCTACCTCTTCCTCTAGCACAAAACCCGCTTCCCCTGAATCCTTCTCTTTGGGGTATTTGGCTGCTGGAACCTTTTGCTTCATTCCTAGAATACTGAAACTTTTCTCCTTTGTTTGAAGATCCTTTCCCTCTTGCTATACTTCTTCCTCGACTCTTATGGTTTTGTTTTCTTAGTAGCTTCTCTTCTACCCTAGAGGCTGCCTAATAAGAATCTTCAACAATTCGGAAATTTAACAAGTTGATCTCATCTTCTATTTCATATCTTAGTCCATTTATATACCAGGCCACTCTTTCTATGTCTCCTTGTATCTGTCCATCTCTAATAATCAGCCTAAAGAACTCTTATCTATATTATTTAACAGTCATATAAATTTTTTTCTATGATTATGAAACCGTCTAATAAGAGTTACCTGATAATCCTTAGGCATAAATTGACTTTTAATTTCATCCAACATATTATCCCAATTTTTTATTTTGTACTTACCTTTTATTTCCCTATGGATCTGTAGTTCATCCCACCAAATGGATGCATATCGTTTCAGCTTGGTTGCTACATATCTCATCTTCTTTTCAATCTTCAATTTCTTCAAAGTCAAAATACTTTTCTAAAGCATTGATCCAGTCCATGAGCTCTTCAACATTCATATTACCTTCATACATAGGGACTTCCAATTTAGGTCTGATGCTAGCCTTTACCAACATCCTCAATACATTTACTTCTTCAGCAACCTCCTTTGGTTCCTCTTCAAAGGATTCTTCTTCATCAATGGCATCTACAATCCCTGCATTTATTCTCTCCATAGCTTCCATCCTAGCTTGAAGTTGTCTCAATTCTCTTTGTGTATCTGCATCTGCAGCTTTTCTTCCTC
The DNA here is from genome assembly GCA_027924585.1 of Larix kaempferi. Classification (NCBI taxonomy): domain Eukaryota; kingdom Viridiplantae; phylum Streptophyta; class Pinopsida; order Pinales; family Pinaceae; genus Larix; species Larix kaempferi. Next base: position 7,337,332 of record BSBM01000616.1, read on the forward strand.
GATTACCTCTGACTGGTACTCCCCGTGCTCTACCTCATCTTGGTGGCATCTTTCTCCTTTCTATACATCTGTTATGATACAAAAACTGATGCAAACCGTCGCTAAACAGTTTGCCAAAATAGTAGCCATCCAAATCTGGAGGAAGTGCTAAATAAAGCACTAGCTTTTCATTGGTTAAACTTTGATCAAATGTGCCTTCTGAAAATTACCTTAGATCGTCAAATCGAAAGCAGGCTAGATCAATGGTGGGGTTAATTTGGGTTAGGGTGAATTTGGTGGAGATTTCGTGTCCATTTATTTTGATAACACCCTCTCACGTACATGAGCGAGATGTTGTCTGAGCCGTTGATCACTTCGCAACTTTTCTCGTATGTTGATCTGCAATCAAATTCAGAACATTCACTTTGGAATTTTGGAGGTCTATCTTTCGCACACTTTCACCCAGTGAAATACAATGTGGACTATCGATTGTCCTCTTTTGATCTCGACCCTCTAATCTTACTCCCTTTGTTTAATCTAGGAAATTATCTTGTTAAATTGACCAGTGAAATGATCAATTTATCACACATTTCATTCAAAGGAATATGCCATGGCTTTTGGATTCTCGGAACTTCTGTTAATGTCACTCTGTTCATTCATACACAAAGGATTTATACTTGTTTTCGGTTATTGAAAGAAGACAGTGATTATGCAATCAACCGTAGAGTCTTAGTGCTTTGTTCTTCATTTCATCAACAACCCTTTGATCAATTACATTCAATGACTAAATAAGACTCCATAAACTTGTAAGATCTGAATAAGCACGATTTGAACTCCTAAAGAAAGCAATTACACAACAAACCTATCCTCGACCAACCTCTTGCAAGATACAAGGACATCAGTGGCAAATTTCCATTATTACAATGAAACTAATCTTATCTCAAAACCAATTACAATTAAATCAATAAATGACTCTAGACTTCTAGAAACTATTACAAGGAAGCAGAAAAATAACATTGATTGCTCATTCAGAAAAATATAGAACTTTCGGTCGATGCTCATGCATCAATTTTGAAACTGTGGTTGTTGAACTATATAGACATAGTTGCTAAGTTTGTAGTCTTCCAAAACATACACCAAAGGCAAATTGCAGATTGCAACCTGCTCCTGCCTTGCATTTTGCATTCATTGTAAAAAACATAAGCTGAATTCACATTGCATATGCAGCTGTAGGAACATCGCCACCTCGTGGTTCTTGTTACTTTTAACCATTAAAACAATCATAGTTTTCAAAACTAAAATTGAATAAATCAAGTAAAAGTCCAATGACTTTTACATCTTAATCTTTTTGCTTAATAACAATAAACATAAAAAACATCACATTTCAACAATATGTGACTCTCCACAAAGATTAATCTTGAGATAATAATGAGAAATAGATCGTTTCCAAATTTTATCAAATCGTGAGAAATATATCTTTTCCATTTTGCGCATACCCTATAAACAAACCGTACTCCGAAGTGCAAAATTTCATTCATCAAATCAATTAAAGCTTAAGCTTGCCTCATTCGCCCAAGCTTCCAAGGTGCCCTTGCTCATCACCGAGCTTTTTCTCTGATATCATGTGTTGAGGAGAGAGTAGTACGATGGAGAAGTGTAATTCCATACTACATTTAGAATTTGCATATGGTACTATAATAAAATATTAAATAAACAAAAATTTACAATTGTTTTTAAAACATTTTTTATTTTCTAACAGGAATTGAGGATCTATATAATATGACTTGAAAGACATGTCACTCTAAGAACTTAAATATTAACCTTAACCTAAAATATTTTTTTTGTAATCGCTACAAATTCCATTAAGCTAAAAGAGGTAAAAATACAGTATTTATTACAGTCTGAGGTCGTTCCAGCCAACCTTGAATATCAGTCATGCTATGGTCGTTCATACCAAAATTAAACAACAAAAAAACCTGCCAAAAGAAGGGAGACTAGGGTGAACAAGTAGAGTGGTCGAAGCCATGAAGGCTTGAGAATAGTTAACAGTGTGGTGCATAGCAAAACAAACAAAAAGACAAAAATAAAACCATAGAAAAAATTCCTTATCTGGCTGCAGAGGAAGGCTCGGAATCAGAAGGGGTTTCCTCAAGAATAGGATAGCTGTAGCAGGTGGTATCCTCCTCATCCTTTGCAGGTGGTTGAGCGTTCTTCGTAGGAGGCTGAATGTTCTTCCTGAGAGGCTGAGTGTCGGTGGCAAGGAGCTTGATAGGAAGGGGCGAAGTCTTCATGGTTGCAAGAAAACAACTATCAGGTTCGTTGCACATGTGTTTGGCCAGAATTGGCCCCAGGGTGGAGAGGATGGGGAAGGCCAAGCGAGCAGGCTCCTTTCCCTTCTGATTGTTACTCACCCTGCCACATGGCATACCCAATTCTTTTCCAGTTAGGTTGTTCTAGGCCTTGCCAGGGGTAGTAGCATGATTACCAAGAGTAGTAGCCAGAATGCCAGGGCTTGTTGCCAAATTGCCATGAGTGGTAGCCAAGTTTCTAGGTGTTGTAGCCAAATTGCCATGTGTTTCCTCATTTCTTCCCATAGAGGGGATGACACCAAGTGCACTGCAACCAGGATGGAGGTCTCTGTGGAGGTGACGAGTGGAGGTGTAAGAGTCCCAACTGAAGGTGTTTTCCAAATTGCTGAGAGTAGCAGCCATGTTGGGCAGACTGGCACGCAGGGTCTGAGTTGCATGACGCGCGGTGGCCTAGTTGGACAACATGTCATCCATGAGCTCACCGAGCATATTTTTGACCAACGAGTAGGGGTCCCAAGGCTACTCTTGGTTCCTGTTGGAAATAATGTCGACAATGATACGAGCCTCCCAATTGTCAACAAGCAGGCAGACTGGAATGGAGATTACAGGGACGTAATCTTTCGTGGTTTCCTCAGGAGGATGGGCATTCATCTTCCATTTTCCTTTAGTGCCTTTTAGCCAACCCATGATGAGGGTAATGCTGATGCTAGTTGACAGGAGCTCGAGGGGCGGAGGAGCAGGAGAAGCCTCGAGTAGAAAGAGGAGAATGCAAATGTGCATAGCCCAAAGCCGAGATAGAGTGTTGAAGGACCGACGCTGGTGCCTTCTAGTTGGAAGACAAAACCTCACACGCTTGAGAGCCATGGCACTGGTCTAGGCTAAGCTGGATGAGGTGACGTCTGAGTCCAGAAAATTTAATGCCCCCCGAGACTTGATGTCGCTTCTGAAACGTGTCTTGCCACCTGCCTATCTTCTGCTCTGCCTCTTGGCTGGTGATCAAGTCTCACCTCAGCTCCTCCACATGGCTCACCCTCATGACCAGGTGTCGTGTCTGACTAGGCCCTAGTGACATGGTCACTTTCATCACCCGCATCCGGGGGAACTTTAACCAAAACTTAAAAACCAAATATATAATAATTAAAATTAAAAGAATATATATATATATATATATATATATATATATATTATTTTTTAAATAATGTAATGCTTTGCAATATGCATCATGCTAGGCATCTCAATCATAAAATCATGAGAAAAGGAGCATAAGAAAATAATGCGAGCTCATGATTCGATGGAGTATTACAAGTCCATAAAGCAAATTCGTATAGAGAACTTAAAACTATTAAATGCAAGAATATTTGACAACACAATAAAAGTATAACACCAAAAAACTGAAACACGGATGGCCTGACCCACAAATGAAAAGGAAATTACATAAGACGTGCAGCATGGGACTACAGTTTTGAATTTGTTTCTAGATGATAATACTGTGACCAAATTATACCAAATACATGTCATGGTCTCAGGACAAAGTGGCAAAAAATCATGAATATGCAAGCTTCATGCACCATGCTTGTCAATTTGACACATCGAAGTTGATAACCTAATGACTCTTTGGTGGTCCATCAAGGTCAGCCATCATGGTTTTAGATTTGTGTATTTGGTCTTTGCAAAAGCTGAACCGTCAAAACCTCAACTGTCAATGACAACCACTGAATACAAACCTGGAAATTATGTGAATTAACGTGGAGAACATTAATAATTCTCCACGTTGCTGCAACATATAAATCAGCAATCACCATTTGGTTCTTGTTTCAGTAGCCGAGTAGGTATATCAACCAATCCTTCGACCTCATGGAATCAATATGCATAATTGCTTGTCAAATTAAGATCTGTAGGTAGTTCAAGTGGTTCTGTTGAAGTTGTAAAATTAGTTGTGAATAGCAAGTCATGTGTTCAATTGTATGTTATGATTGGACATCTTTACTTTTTTGTATTCTAAATTGATTTCATTAAAATTTCTCAATCTTAAAAATTAGTTATTTTTATGTTTTCAATCTTTCCAAAATATTTAAATCTCCATCTGAATCTAAAACAAACAAATTGTTTCATTGATTTATATCTTATTTATTTTAAATTTCTGTTATGTTAGTTAATTTAAGTTAATTAATTGTTATTCTCCGAACTTTATGATGGTCCTATTTCATTTTACACATTTATATTGTTTATTGAAAATTTTGAATCAAGAATTGTTTGTTGGTTAAAGTTTTCCAATCTATATTTATTTATTGGAGGCATTCAAAACCTTTTTCACTCCATTACATATTATCTACCAAACCCCTCTACCAATATTTGGGAGTTTGACACGTTTTTCTCTTTAAGGAGAGGATGGAAATAATGGGCAAATTTCTCTATGATCATGTGTATTTTTCAAAATATATTTGAGTGTAAAAAAATCAAAATTATGATTATGTTAAGTTGTTAGAAAATTAAATTTTAAATATCTTATTTCAAGTTTTAAATTTTTGGAGGTTGCTTTGGGTGTTTTAATTTTTATATCAACGAAATTCAATTATAAGTGAAAGTTATGCTTCCAACAAGCTCATTATTAATTTTTAAACTTCAATGTCTAGGGAAACACCACCATCTCTATGTTATTCACCCATATTATGTTTTGAATTCTATGAATGCTTTAACCTTTATCATGATTTTTTTAAGGTACTTCATGAGATTTGGAGTACATAGTGTATGTTTATCTCTTCGATGGTCGAGATGGATTGGTACATGGGAGATGGTCTATGATGGAGAAAAACTCCATGGGAAAGTAATGGCTTCTTCCTTCCCATCTTTGTCTTCCTTACTATTTTAATTTTATTTTCCTTTATTTATTTGTTAATTTTTATTATTCTTTTGAGAAAGAAGAAAAATATAGCATTTTTTTGGTTCATGCATAGATGTAGTCCATGCATGTGGCTTAAGGAGGGCCCTTGCTTTCCTCTAAGGTGATCTAGGTTCAAATCATAGCACATGTACATATCTATTATTACTTACTTTTCCCTTCATATTGAATGTTAATGCTTATCTAAGACCTACATTATTCACTTATTTGCATTCTTATGCCATGCTTTAAGTAGAATTCATTCCTTTAGACAAGTCATATAGATTCAAATATCAACATTTACTTACAATTTTCAATTTTTATTTTCATTTTTTACCATTTTCCATTTAGAGCAGGTTAGTCTATTAATAATATGGGCTCTTATCACTTAATAGAATAGGTGTGGGCTCTTGTCAATTAATCTTTAAACATTGCAAGGTCTAAAATATGGGTTGGTGAAAATGTTGAATAATGCTTCCTCCTAGAGTTTCAATCAAAAGAATTCAAAGCACTTCAACAAATTTTGATTATTTTATTATGAGGCTTATGGATAGTTCACAATGCAAGTTTGTTTGAATAGCCTATAGGTCCACCAAACCATATTGTTGCACAATTTATTGCTTTATAATAATAAAAAAGGATGTTTGTGTTAAATATGCATATGTGACTACTTTATAGACTGGAAAATATCTCTATTGAGCCTATTTTGATGGGGCCTATCATGGCTAGGATGGGAACTGTGGCATCGGTGGTCTAGTTTTTGTAAATGACAATCATTTGGCTTAAATTTTCCAATGGGACAAGCTCAAATATATTAATCAAGCTTATGTCCCTACACTCTTTGATGAATTTACGATCTCGAAAAGGGTTTCCCAAGTTATAGGTTTATGTGGACTTGGATTCTGTCATTAATTGAATGAATCATCATCATAAAATTTGTCATTCATAGTTATAGACCTTGTCGACCCTTATTAAGGATATTTTATCTCTTTCAAACTTTTCTCTCTCTCTCTCTCTCTCTCTCTCTCTCTCTCTCTCTCTCTCACACACACACACACACACACACACACACACACACACATATAGGGAATTAAATGTGTAGGATGACTCCCTATCCAACTAGGGACTACTATTGGATTCAAAAAGAATCTTTGTGGAAGACTTCAAGGACAAGAATCACTCTTCAACCTTATTGTGGACCCTCTTTTTATTTTTTGTTAGTCTGTTTATGAATTGTAGAAAGGATAAAAGGACATAGGGTTGGAAACATAAGACATAAATGCTAGTCCATGCGGCCAAATTTATCACCCTTCAACCTTATTGTAGACCCTCTTTTTGTTTTTTGTTAGTTTGTTTATAACTTGAAGAAAGTATAAAAGGACATAGGGTTGGAAACATAAGACATAAATGCTATCCCACGCGGTGAAATTTATATCCTATATCTAAGAAACCATGACCTAGGGGCACCTAACCTGTCAAAATCACCCAGGGATTGCACTTGGCTTGGGCCAAACTAACCCTTAACATGGTTGGACTTTTTAAGTGTCTCATCCCAACTACCTTTGATTGTTAGAAGTCATGTATCCATGCAAAAAAGTTTCCATAGAAACCAACCATGTTAGCAGGATTTGACTTAAATTTTGAGGTACATGGAGGTGGGATTTGATCCACTTATGTGTGCATAGGTTTCGAGGTAATTTAATACCATATCTCTAGTTGCAACCACATGTTCAACCACTAAATCAATATGAACCCATGTCTTTAGGATAGACCCTCATAGGAATTGAACCTTTCCCACTAGTAAAAAACTCCTTACTCTTCACGAACGGATCCAACCCCTTGAGGTAATTATCCCTCTTATTTTGAGGACAAAGAAATTGTTTTTACCACTACCTCTTACTTTTGTTTTACATGGAAATGGTGTATTTATGGGATCGTGTTTATAATATCTGGAAGTAGGGGATCTTGTGTTGGGGTATACATAACCCATTTTTTACTAGTTCATTTACTTTTTAGTTGCTCTTTTTGATAATGTTCTCACGTTATATGATCTAATGTAAACAATACTTTAGCACTTGAAGAAAGTATTTGGTACTCCCCCTCATAATCTAAAATATCTCTCTCTCTCTCTCTATATATATATATATATGTGTGTGTGTGTGTGTGTGTGTGTGATTTTTAAGTGTTTAATGTTGATCTCATTGTTTTATGGATTGGACTTTTTCTTGTTAAGTTGGACTCCAAAATCACTTTATACCATAAAAGATTAGAATTAAAGACAATACACCCTATCATATCCTCCTCATAAAAGTGAGTCTCTCCCCCATTGAGAGCATGGCTATATGTACAAACCGAACATAAAAAAAATTGGAGACAAGAGGATCCTTAAGATTGCTTCATACTCTAGAAAAAAGACACTTGCGACTTAAGGGAGTATAGCATAAAGATGTCAAGTCTTCGCTAAATCATTGAGGAGTCGAGGAAGAGGTCACTTTGTAGAATTGTGATAATGTAAAAAGTATAATTATATCTAAATTTAAGGAGAAGTTGTTGTGCAATAAATAATTAGGGGGTAAGAGATTTAATTAAGATATTATAATGAGTTGATTAACCATAATTTAGAAAATCAAAAGTATCTCTCTATTTTAAACTAGTGGAAAGAAGAAAATCAACATTACTTCAATAAGAGCTCCATAATGAAATAGGGTGCTGGGAAATTTCTAAAACGTCATGGGACAAAATAATTTGTCATCTTTTGTACTAAGAGGGTTGATTATGAAATCACTTTCTCTTACAATGTCCTATGTACACCCACATTAGTACAATTTGCAAATATGTGTTTCATTACTTACATTCTTAACATTTCAACTCAAAAGAGCTATGGTGCTCTAGAATGCTTTTCTTAAATCTTTTCGAGTACATAAGTGAATTTTTAAAGAAAATCAAGTGATTCTTTACATTTTTCTCTCAATGGAGATTAATAGCCATCATCATTGTATTAAATAAAAGTCAACAAAATCTTAATATAAGGAGATATTTTTTTTGTTTATATAAATTAAAGTGTTTAATGTTCTCCTTGTTTTATGGTTTTATTCTTATAAGATAAACTCATATTTAATATACAGTAAATATAAATAATATTATCAAGAGAAATCATTTATATAAGGAGAGGCCTCATATCTAGCTCATGACAATTTGAGATAGTTTGTCAAACTCATATATATATATATATATATATAGATATATAGATATATAGATATATAGTTATGGGTAATTAAAACATTACATAAGCCATATACTCTAACACCTCCTCTTAAGTCTTACAATATGATGTAAAATATTAGCCAAAATACTCTTCAATTTGACAAAGAGTTCTTGGACTAGTAAGACTCTATTGTGAAAAAGATAGCACACGGGTGAATCCTTCCCACTTGGTGAGGGGAAAATCCTTGTAGGTTGCAGAAAGGATTCAATATTAGGTGTCACTATTGTGTGGATGAGTGCTCCAAGTAATATTACAAGTGGTTGCTAGTAGAAAAAAAGAAATAAACAAAGAAAATGAAAAAAAATAAAAGAACAAAAGAGTAGGAATGCAAAATCCAACAACCAATAGATGCCAAAACACTTTTTCATTTCCCAATGGTCAAGCATGTACAACACCTAGGAGATGTGAGCTCCAATGGAGGAAAGCAATCTATATTAGGGAGGTTTATCTAGTCCACACTAGATGCTAAGTAGCTTGAATAACAAATGAGAAGAACACTTTCCCCTTGAAGGAAGTGTTGATGCTTGGAATAATCCTTGCACCGACAGTAGGGATTCTCCCCAATGAAAATTCCCAACTAGACTGTTCACTATTTGGAATGGGGAATCCGTCTAGTTTACGGTCCAGATACCATAGAGTGTATTTTGAATTTAGTTTACCAGTTGCAGCCTGGTCCACCATTTAAGTTTTATTATCTAAGCATGCAAATGAAAATTCCCTAATTATAACAATGCATGATCCTAACTAGGCTGAGTTTAACTGATAGGTAGAAGCCTCACAAGTGATGCGCAGGTTATTACCTCTTGTATTACCACTTCTACCTTATCAATCAGCTAATACTAATCTACTAAAGTGCATATCTTTAACTAACTAGTCTAATCTATCATTCAAGAAGAAAAATTTACAAAATATGAGTAATGGTTGAGATTGCTTAGACAACTTCAACAGTTAACTTATTGAAAGAAAAGAATCTACAATCACAGTAAAATAATTACACAAAGATAACTTTGGTACACATTTGTTTCATTCATTACTCATTTTACACAGAACATTGCATTTATAATTACCATTAGTAAACTCATTCACATACCTTTAGATTAATCTAATAAAGCATGAAATATCTTACTGTATATAGATGAACAAAGGAATAAATAACTCTGTGCATCCATTCATAACATTTCATGCAAAAATCCATGTAAGCCTTCACCGATAAAATAGTTCTTTCTCATTAGTAGAAAAGTAGTTCTCATACAAAATGATACTTGTTCTTTATTGCACTAGCAAAAATCCCCCCACTATGCTATTTTTTCCCCATTTATCTTTACAAAAGTGGTCTTTATGTGACTGATCACTTCACATTCCATCTTAACCCTTTGTTTCCACAATGTTGTCCCTTGTGGTTGCACCAAAATAAATAAGAAAATACAAATTACATTAATTAGATGAAATATCATTCTCATAAGATATTACATTAAATTGTTGGGGATCTAATAACTTTAAATATATTTCACGTGTGGATAGCTCTTTGAGTGCATCTATAAATCCATTTGATACAACTTTATGACTTTCACCCAAAAAGGAAGCATTTAAAGTTGCTTGTCTAATATGTTGTTGGATATCTTATGCAGTAAGCATGCCCAACCTTTTAATATAACTGATCATATCTTCATCTAGACCATTCTTTGATTCTACAATATGTTGTTCTTTGGATGGAAACTCATCCGTGGCCTTAGGAGCTGGAAGATGACATTTCTGGAAAACTTATTATATGGCCTGATAGTTATCTTCACACTTCGTGATCGATCTCTGCACTTCATTATGTATCCTCTTGGATGATATTCGACAACTATCTAGAAGAGCTATATCCAATTTTAATTCAACAACCATTCTTTTGGGAAAGTGTGCAAGAACTTCTTTGATATTTACTTTCCATAAGATCATCTTCTTTACTTTATTATAAGTTTCCACCTGTTTCTATCTTGCATTTGAAGCTTTTGTAGATATCTGCTTCAATCTATTCACTACCTCTTTAACTCATAAATCTGCTCTGTCAATAATTCTTGGGAGTGAAACAGTTGCTTCTGCAACTTCCAAGCTTGCTTGTAGAATAGTGTCATGTATGGTTGTTGTGCTTGAGAATATTTGATTTGCTCCATCAAGGACTCTTTTTTCTTTATTCAATTCATCTATCTGGGTTTGCAAATATTCCTTTTTACTTGTAAGAGATTCCACCTATTGTTCCAGTTGAGTTTCCTTATCTTCAAGCTCATTGATTTGAGCTTGGAAATCCACCTTTTCTCCTTCCATTATTACTAGTTTCACATTTAAGGAGTCTTTCTCATCTTCAATATTATGAAATTCTAACAAAATCTTATCCTTCTCTACTTCTAGAGCATCCTGCTTTATTTTTATTTCAATTCCCTCACTTCGGGCTTGTACCAAGTTATCTTTCAACTTGATCGTCTTAGCTTTGATTCGTCTAAATCTTCAGTTAATTTATCTATGTTGTCTGTGTTTGCTTGTGCTGCAGGGTGAATCCACGAATATCGTTCACCATTTTTTGCGGATAGAATGGAAAAAAATTGTATTTCGAACCCTCGATCAAGGTATTTTAGAGCCCTCGGTCGAGGTTTTAAAAGCTCGATCGAGGGTTTTAAAAGCTCGATCGAGGGTTTTAAAATACCTCGATCGAGGGTTTTAAAAAACCTCGATCGAGGGTTGAAACAAGACCTCGATCTAGCTTTTCAAAAGCTCGATCTAGCTTTTCAAAAGCTCGATCTAGCTTTTGAAAAGCTCGATCTAGCTTTTCAAAAACATAAAAAGGCTCGTTTTAGGCCCTTGATCAAGCAAATACCTCGATCGAGGGTTGTAAAATACCTTGATCAAGGTGTTGTTAAACCCTTGATCAAGGTGTTGTTAAACCCTCGATCGAGGTATGTTAAAACCCTCGATCGAGGTATTTTAAAACCCTCGATCGAGGTATTTGCTCGATCGAGGGATTAAAAAACATGCCAAGAGCCCTTTTCACTACAGAATGAAAGTTTTGTTTGCCTTCCACATAGATAAACCATGTCATTAAATGCTCATTAATGAGCAGACTTGATACCATTGGATTCGTCAATGAATCCTCTACCTATATATATAAAATTTACGAATTTTTATCTTCATATGTCTTTTGTTTTTAAATTTCTACTAAAACTTGCCCTAAAAAACCCTGCCGACAACTTCAATTGAGCTCAAAGATAAATCCACAACATTCAAAATACACATCCAAAAAATTTGAAAAAATACACAAGCCCTAGATAAACGCGTCCTCTTCAAAAGGGTGTTTTTAGTTTTGCAAATTATGTAAACAATCAAAATATTTCGTGCGCGAACACACATGTGTGCAAAATGCGACTGAAATATTCATTGGCTAGTTTTGAAAAATAATAATAAATATAATTTTTCGAGAAAAAAATAAAAATAAAATATGTAAGCCCTAGTGCATTCTGTCTAGATCATGTTCACATATTTCATTTTTTTTAATTATTACTTTAACGTTAAATTATCGTGCACGAACACAAACTACTTGTTAATTGCTCTTCAAATTTTTAAGTACACACATTTCATTAAATGAAAATTCGACACGATAAATGACATTGGTATATTTCAAAAAAAATATCATTGGAAAGCCAACATAATTCTCTACATATAGTTTCTCAACCGCATGTCAAAATTCATTTGGAAAATATGAGTTTCGAAGGATTCAATTTAATACATGGATAAAATTTCCGTTTTTCACCATCATATTTGGCCAAAAAGAGTTACCCATCTTCATGGAATCACCCTGCAACAACATTTATAGAAGCAGTGAGATTTGGATCTTTGTTAGTACCTTCTACTAAACTACTTTCTTGAACAATTACAATATTGAGCTGAGTACCAACCTTTAATCTCTTCTCAGTTCTTCTCATAATAGTTTCCACTTTGGATTAAAAAAAATAGTCTCAAGTTTCGCTACAGAGTGATGTTTGGAAGGTGTGAATAGGGTGATCCTGAGCTCAACAAATGGAAGGTGACCTCTAGTAAGATGTATTTCTGGATAAGGATGAACAAGATTATCTACATCCATATCTTGTTGACTTTGACTTTCTTCTTTATTTTTCTTCTCTTCCACAGCTTTCTTGATACTTTCCTCCTCTTCTGCTCTTTTATTGGATTCATCTTGTAATCTCTTCCTTTCTTGTTCTAATGCTTCTTTAGTTTCTTCTTCCTCTGCTTCCTGTTCTCTTTGTCTTCTTTCCTCTTTTTTCTTATCAAGTTTCTCCTTTTGTAGTTTCTTTGCTAATGCTTCTTCTTGCACTTTATTCATATTTTCTTTTGCTAGAATCTCTTCCTAAACCTTCTTTTACTTTTCTACTACTAGCACCACTTCATTTTCTTTCTTTTTTTCTACTTCCTTTGAGGCATCTTTTATCTGACTTGAGCTTGCCTTCGTTTTTCTACCAAACCTTTTATTCAATTCAGCCATATTTTTCACCCTCCTATACACTTCCTCATATTTCAAGAAGTGATCAAAATACTCAAAGTTAATCATGCATGTTGCACAATGCTTGGATACCTTTTGTAGGCTGTCATTTTTGACGAAAATTTTCTCCCGAAAATGGTAAGTCTCTAACTCCTTCAAAAAAAATTTATCCCCTTTGAATTTTGGAAATTTATATGCTCCCATGATGAAGGGAGTGGAGGATATGATTCCTTCTTATTGTCATTTAAACAATGTATGACTCCATTTAGAAAAACTTGTCTCACTGCTTCCTTCAGTACAACATAATATGTAACATACTTTGGCATCAAATAAGGGATTTTGGTGCCTCCATACATTCGGATATAGGTTCCTTCTGGTGTAAAGTAGTAGTATCCATATTCAATGATACCTCCAAAGCCACATCTAATATACAGTTTGGCTCTTTGTCGAAAATTAATCGATACAAAGGTATTATGAACTCTTCACAAATTGTCTTGTAGAAACTTACATGTCTATGTGCCCACATGATTTGATATGCTACATAGATAGGGGTATCATATGGAACCCAATATAATCCCAGCTTATGGAATGGATTTCTGATAAGGATACAATCAATCAGATAAGAGGACATGTAGAATTCCACTTTGTTTTGTTTCAATCCCTCCTGAGCTTCTAATACGGTCTCAGCCATGTTCTCCAAAATGATTCCTTCCCAATTGAACATAGTACCATATGTGGTGACATGATACATTAGAAGAACCCAACTAAGCTTATACATGTTTGCAGTTGCCTTCCGACAAATTCTGCATAAAATCATTGCAACAATTCTTAATGGAGTTTTCAGATTTTGTGTATCATTTTCCCCACTTGCTCTCTTCCTCAACTATCTACCCGAGAGAAGCATTTTCTTTGCATTCTCCAAGTGGTCTATCAAGTTACACTATTGATCCAATCATCTGTTAGGAAGACTTTGGGAGCTGGTAATTTATAAGCTTTTCGTATGTGTGCAGGTTGAAATGAAGCAATTCCATTTCCATTAACTCCTGAAATGATTATGAAATTTGCATCGTTATGTGGTAGGATCCAACCTATTACTTCAGAACATGGGAATAATTATGGTCTAGTAGCTACCTTGTGGAGTCCATATTTCTTTATATTTTGATATATAACCATTTCCTTGATCGAAGCATATGGAATGTTTTGATCTCTGATAACCTGATAGATTTATCCCCACTTATATTCAGGGACTATTCCAGTGACGATTCTCGTATCCTCGAACTGGATCTCCATAGTGGGATCAGGAACTATTTCAATGTTTGAATCAGATTCTACTACTTTGTTTTTGCACTTAGAAGATCATTTATACATATCGGGATCCTGAAACACAAGATCAGTATCAAGACTTGACATTGTTTATGTTTGTAGTCTAATCACAATAATGAGGTATTTAATAGAACATGAAATAGCTCAGTTTTTTCATAAGATTGTATGCATTTATAATTATTCAAGTTATCAAGTTACAAATTTACTTTCAATGCAAGTTTCTTCTAAAGTGAGTGAGGATTTGTAACAAATTCTATGGAAAAATTTGAATATATGTCCATACCATCAAACAAATAACTATTTTGAAAGCTAAGGCTAAAATCCTTCCATTTTCTCTAATGATAGCTCATCAACCTATATTCTTCTAGGCAAGATTTATCATATTTTAGGGTTTCATACAAAGTGAAATGGTAACGAGAAGATTTCAAGTCAAATATTGAGTTAACATCTATTTCTTTTCAGATCTCCTATATTTAGCCCCAATTTCAAGCGTTCATACTACCATGAAACTGGTTTAAATGCACCTTATTTCTGAAACCAAAAGTGTGGAAAATCATTCTATATGCATTTGAAAACAAATACTCCAAACAAGAAAATATATTGACCATGCTAACTAGAAAACAAAAAATCGATCAATTCCTTCTCGTAAGTTTTCAAGTATTTCTTCAATGAACTCCTTAAATAATTTAGGGTTTCTTCTTCCATTTGCTAAATTGCGACTACAGGAGATACGTCCTTTGAGCCCTAAAATTCCAAGCTACAGTTTTTGTATCTGTTCAGGTAGAGCGCCAACATGTCAATGTGAGTCTCATTGGTCAGGGTTCAAGCTCCTTTTCTATCATGAGCATACAACGAGGAGGAGAACTATGATGCTACTATTCCCTTTTAAAATAAATGGCAGGCTTACAACTTTGAAAAACTATGGCAACTGACCAAAAAAATGTTTCAAACTAACCACCCTTGACCTCCAATCCAAAGTAAACAAAACTATCAAGTTAGACAATGATACTTACCTAGCACGGAATAGCATGTCCCTGAGCTGGTGGTCGAGTGGGCGGAAGATTGTCTCCAAGTGTCGTGCAATTTGGCAGCAGGTTTTCTCCAATTGGGTAAGGCGAACAATGTTCAATAATGTAATGTCAACTAGAATGGTTTTGATCTTTTTAAACACAATTTTTAGCCATGATATTCATTAAATGCTTAGTGGTGGGAGTATTTTTCACACAATATCATCGCATTAAGTGTCACTTTTCATCGGTGGCAAATAGGATCATTATCCGAAGTGTTTCGATGCAAAAAGTTGTTTTACGTCGGCCTGTCTTGGGTTAAAATGTCATTTTACGCTGACCTCTTATGTACCAAATGATATATGGGCCCAAAACATTACCCTACAGGTATATAATTATAATGAAACCTTATTTGTATTGGAGCAAAACCTGATTTGGCGACGATTTCTTCGTGGTAAAACCTAACTTGACCGTGAAAAAAGACCAAGAAATTTGGTAAATACATAAAACTTGATTGAGAGGTGACCACATCGGAGCACAATTTAGTTTTCGTCTGACAGTTTCAGCATGAAATTCAATTTCCCCTCAACCATTGACGTAAGGTGCCTTATCACAACAAGGTTCTTGCTTAACATTACACACGACACAACCACAATGTTCACACAAACAAGGTGTAAAACATAATGCCAAAAGTGGGTTATATTACTTCTACCAATCGGTTACAATGCGGAATAACTGTAAATACAAATAACTAACTATCTGTTGGCCTCAACCGTTATAATACAGAAGTAACTCCGGTGTGCTCTCTCAGTGTGTTGACCTCACCCTCTCCTGGTTCGCTTCGGAACTATGAGCTATGGCTCGATCTTCTCTGTGTTCGGAAGTTGTGTGACTGTTCATAGCAATCTACATAACTTCTCCCCGAACTCTACTCTGCAACTGCTTGACTCTCCAAAATTCCAAGTCCTCGAACTGATCCGAACTCCTTGATCTTCTACCTTGCTACTGCTGTTCCCGATATGCACTCCAACACGCAAGACACGCATACTCTGTTAGCTGATCCTTTCATGATCCTACAGACCTAAAACTGTCAGTGCCCCGACCATGCTACACAGCCTCTTCCTATGACGACATCTGTCATGTCTTTACCCACCTGCAATAACTACCATTAACTTCCTTATAAACCCCGAACTGTTGCCAAGTCTCTCCTTGACTTCTACGCTTCCTCCTGACAAGCTACAGTAAACCATCATGTCACCCATACTGTCCTCTGTCAGCTTCGAATTCACATGTCGGCTTCATTCTGTGCTTAGGCTTCGCCATTCCGCCCCTTCCTCCTCGCTCTGCTCATGCCCAATCTGTTGATGTCGCTACTTGACAACATATCGACCTTCCCATGAATCTGTGATAAATTTTCACCTATGGACACTAACATGTCGACTATCGACTGTCGTCT
This sequence comes from Larix kaempferi, assembly GCA_027924585.1. Lineage (NCBI taxonomy): Eukaryota > Viridiplantae > Streptophyta > Pinopsida > Pinales > Pinaceae > Larix > Larix kaempferi. Next base: position 7,354,059 of record BSBM01000616.1, read on the forward strand.
GTCGACATTGACATGTCGAATCTCGACCTCTTTGATCTTGTCGACTGCTTCGACAACTTCTGCTCGACTTATTGACTTCAAAAACCAAGCTGCTGATCCACACCAGTGGTCATCGGCACTCCCTCTGGTCGGTCCCCTCATGTCTATCAACTTTGACTGATCTGTCTAGGCCCCGATGCTACTGCATCAGACTCCCTAGGTGAAAAAGAACTTGACTGCTCCGTTAGTCTCCTGAACTCTTTTTCGAAAATCCATGTCGCCTCCTGCAACTAATCGTCCTTCCATCGCACCAAGCATTCTTTCCTTCGCGAACTTTGCGTATGCCCGACTTCGCGTTCCTCTATTACTCTTGCGATCTCCTCCTTGTATCGATCTGGAATCTGCATTTTCCAATCAATGTTAGACACTTCTGCACTTTCGTTGCTTGAACCTTCTTCGAACTTGTATATATCTGAGACATTGAACGTTGGTGAAATTGTCAAGTCATTCAGCAGCTCCAACACATAAGCGTTGTCCGAAATTTTCTTCAGAATCTTACATGGTCCAATCATCTTCAGCTTCAGCTTGTTATACGTTCCCGTCGGAAATCTCTCCCTCCACAAATGAGCATAGACCAAGGCTCCTTCGCTGAATGACTGTAGTCTCTTCTTCCTGTCGACTCTCAACTTGTATGTCAGGTTGCACTTTCACACATCTCCATGAAATTCTTTCATGTGCTCTGTGAATGATTCTGCATCTGTGATTTTCCTGGTTTCTATCGGCAACTCGACCAAATCCACCACTCCATGTGGAATTATTCCTTGAACAATATGGAATGGGCTCAAACCTGTCGACCGATTTACAGAATTGTTGTATGCAAACTCTGCTTGCACCAACATGTTCTCCCATTGCTTGGGTCTGTTGGCCATCAAACATCTCAGAAGGTTTCCCAAACTTTTGTTCACCACCTCGGTCTGTCCTTCTGTATGCAGATGATATGCTGAGCTAAACTGCAACTTCATGTCCAGTTTCTTCCATAGGGTTCTCCAGAAATGCCCCATAAACTTGGTATCTTTGTCTGATGTGATACTCTTCGGCAACCCATGCAATCTGACTACTTCCTTGAAGAATAGTGCAACAGTTCTTGTGGCATCACTTGTCTTCCGACATAGAATAAAGTGTGCCATTTTTAAAAATCTGTCGACTACAACAAATATGGAGTCACTGCCTTGCTGCGTCTTCAGAAATCCTAGCACAAAATCCATGCTCAGGTGCTCACATGGGGTATTTGGTACTGGCAATGGTGTATACAACCTCATGTTCTAACTTCTCCCTTTTACCAACTGGAAAACTCTATATTTTCAAACCAACTTTTCGACATCTGTCGCCATCCCTGGCCAATAATACTTCTCTTGGACTAATGCCTTAGTCTTGTCGATGCCAAAATGACCTCCTAATCCGCCGCTATGTCGCTCTCAGATTAGGTTCTCCCTAACTGATCCTATGGGAATGCACAACTGATTTCCCCTAAATAGATAGCCCTCTTGGATGAAATAATCCAAGTATGGAGTTATGTCGACACTCCATGGTTCACGACAAGCCTTCCATGCTTTCACAAAATCCTCATCGGTCTCATACTCTATCTTCACCGACTCTATTCTTGTTACCTGAACTGTCATCGTGTTCAGCAATGCAACTCTTCTGCTCAGCGGGTTGGCAACCTTGTTCGAATTTCCTGACCTATGTCGCAACATGAACGTATATCCTTGTAGGAATTCAACCCATTTCATGTGTCGCTGATTTAACTTCGACAGAGTATTCAGATACCTCAGCGCTTGGTGATCTGTGTATAACACAAATTCCTTAGGAAACAAATAATCCCTCCACTTCTTCAATGCTTGGACAATAGCATAGAATTCCTGGTCCTAGACCAAATATTTTCGCTTCGCATCATCCAAATTTTCACTGAAGAATGCAATTGATCGGCCCTCCTGCCTCAACACTGCTCCAATTGCTATTCCATTCGTGTCGCAATCAACTTGGAAAACTTTGTCAAAATATGGGAGCTCTAACACTGGGCTCTTAGTGACCTTTTCCTTTAGCTTATCGAAAGCTTGCTGGGCTGCTTCCGTCCACTTGAACTCTCCCTTGTGCATGCACTCTTTCAATGGTGTGCAAATCCGATTGAATCCCCTGATGAACTTCCTGTAGAAAGTGGCAAGTCCATGGAAACTCCTCACTCCAGTTGTGCTTGTCGTTTCAGGCCAATCCAATATCGCCTTCACCTTTTTTGGGTCCATCACTAACCCTTTACCCGAGATAACAAATCCCAAGTACATCAATTCTTCCTTCATGAAGAAACACTTTTGCACATTCACCATCCGCTTCTCTTCCTGCAACTTCTGCAATACCTGTCGAATGTGCTCCAAGTGTTCTGTCTTGGTTTGACTGAAAATCAAAATGTCGTCTAGATAGACTATGAAAAACTTTCCTAAGAATGGTTTCAGTACTTCACTCATCAATCGCATGAATGTACTGGTTGCATTAGTCAATCCAAATGGCACGACTAACCACTCATACAGCCCTTCCTTCGTCTTGAATGTTGTCTTCCATTCATCTCCTTCTCTAACCTGAATCTGGCGATAACGGCTCTTCAGGTCTATCTTCATGAAGTACTTCACTCCACTCAAACAGTCCATCAGTTCGTCCATTCTCGAAAATGGAAACCGATACTTGATTGTGATTTTGTTGATAGCTCTGGAGTCTATACACATCCTCCATTCTCCACCTTTCTTAGGCACTAATACTGCTGGTACCGCACACGGACTTAGACTCTTTCTGATCAACCCTTTGTCCAACAACTCCTGGGCTTGTCGACTGAGTTCCTGACCTTCTCTCGGACTCATCCTATGCGGTACTTTATTTGGAAGACTTGACCCTGGAATCAAGTCGATCTGATGGGATATGCTCCTTGTCGGTGTCTCATCGACCATTATGATTCGAAACTCTTCAAGCATATTTATGACTTCGACCGGAATTTTCTCCTCCATTGTCACCTTCTCGGCACATGGTCCTTTCAGAATGATAGCATAACAGCCCGACTGATTTTCCTCTTCCATGAGGAATTCCTTCGCTGAACACATCAGCACTTGCTTCTCCCAAAAGTTGCTCTCTTCCTGCTTACCATCGGCTTGCTCCTCTAGTTTTGGCTTAGGAATCCTCTTCAGGCCATTTTTCCACAATGTGACTATGTTGTCTCGACCATCATAGATCATCTTCTGATCATACTGCCATGGTCTTCCTAACCATAGATATCACACATCCATTGGGATTACATCGCACAATACGTTGTCCTCTAACTTCAAAAACTTGAAGTTAATCAGGCACTGTCTGGTCACCTTCACATGGTGTCCTTTCTGCAACCCTGAGATCTTGTACGGGTGTGGATGTTCCTGACACTTCAACCCGATCTTGTTGATGACCTCTTTCGACACAAGATTCTCAGTGCTTCCACCATCAACTATGGTCTTGCAATGCCATTCACCGATTCACACCTTCGTTTGAAAGATCTCCTTCCACTGTACTAGCTCTTGCTCGTCGCGTTTGTCTTCCTAAACCAATTTCTTGCTAACCGTCAGACTTTGGTTCCTTCTTTTCTCCTCTCTACAGCTATTGGATGCTGACTCTTCCCTCTCGTTGCCTTTCTCATCCCTTCGATGTCTGGGTTTCGACTCCTCTGTAGCATGTAGGTTCTTTGGGCATTCATATGCCTTGTGTCCCGCTCCACGACACTTGTAACAGATTATGGCTAGTCTGTTAGCTCCTTTTCTATCGGATGGACCAACTAGACTATACGCACCTCGACCACGAGTATCACAACCCTCGCGTCAGTTTTCTTGCACTTTCTCCCTTCTTGATGTCCCTTCCACCTATCGACTATCTTCGACAATTTCCCTTCTGTAACTTCTACTTTTGCCTTTCGCGAAAATAATCCTCGCATCCCAACCAGTCGTCCTACCTTTAGTCGCTGCGGAATTTATAGACGGTTTCTCTTCTGCTTTTAGAGCTAACTGGTAGGCTTCACCCACTGCTTTGAATCTTGACATGCTCAATTCATCTTGAATGGCATATTTCAAGCCGTTCACATACCTAGTGATAGCTTCTTCTCCTTTGTCAGTTTGGCCCGACCTTATCGACAATCTATAGAACTCTTCCGTGTACTCCTTCACGGTCATCTCCTTTTGTCGAAAGTTTTGCAACTTCCTGAACAAGGAAATCACATAGTCATTCAGCAAGAACTTTCCTTTCATCTTGGTGACCATCCTGTCCCAAGATTTGATTTTCTCCTTGCCCTTCTTGAATCTGTGAGCCTGCAAATTGTCCCACCACAATGAAGCATGACCCTTCAACCTCAGACATGCAGTCTTAACCCGCTTAGGATCCTCAATATACTCTATGTCGAAGTATTTCTCCATTTCTCTGAACCAGTCGATCAAGTCTTCAGGATCCATACTTCCTGAGTATGTACGAACATCTATCTTTTCCCGACCTCTCATATATGTCAGAAGCTTGATAAGTTTTTCTTCTGGTTCATCTTCTGCTGCTTCCCGTGGTTCCACTTCTTCGAATTCCTCATCGTTGTGTTCTAACACATCAAGAGTACAACCACACCTTTGGCTTTCTTTGATCAATGCGACTTCATTGGTCAAATTTCGTATCATTCGGACGCACTCGTCGAACATCTCATGATCAACTGTGACTGCTACACCACACTCTCTTCGTCCTTAGACATTAATTCCTTTGTGAGCCATTTTCAACCTCTGTTGAAACTCCCACTTATCGAATCGCAACTGGACTTTCATAACTCGTGCACAACTCTACCCAACCTCAATTGGAGATGTTGAACATACTTGCAGGCTCAATATTACTCGATGTTCTTCTACACACAGGATTCTCTTCCCTCTCTGATATAGCTATCCTTTGGCTCTCAGGAATATGCTCTAATACCAATTGATGCAAGGTAGGTTGGTATTGCCGCCTTTCTCCTCGATAGGATTATACTCCCGCTTAATTCAACCGGACTCACTTCCGAGCTCTGATACCAACTGACACAAGGCACCTTATCGCAACAAGGTTCTTTCTTAACATTACACATGACACAACCACAATGTTCACACAAACAGGGTGTAAAACAGGATGCCAAAAGTGGCTTATATTACTTCTACCAATCGGTTACAATGTGGAATAACTGTAAATACAAATAACTAACTATCTGTCAACCTCAACCATTACAATACAGAAGTAACTGCAGTGTGTTCTCTCAGTGTGTTGACCTCATCCTCTCCGGGTTCGCTTCGGAACTCTGAGCTATGACTCGATCTTCTCGGCATTCGGAAGTTGTGTGACTGTTCACTCCAATCTACAGAACTTCTCCTTGAACTCTTCTCTGCAATTGCTTGACTCTCCAAAATTCCAAGTCCTCAAATTGATCCGAACTCCTCGGTCTTCTACCTTGTTGTTGTTCCCAATGTCCACTCAAACACTCAAGACACACATCCTCTGTCAGCCGATCCTTCCACGATCCTGCAGACCTGCAACTATCAACACCCCAACCATGCTGCACATCCTATGCCTATGATGACATCTGTCATGTCTTTACACACCTGCAATAACTGCCACTAACTTCCTTAGCAACCCTGAATTGCTTCCAAGTACTCTCCTTGACTTCTATTCTTCCTCCTGACAAGATATAGTAAACCATCACATCGGCCATACTGTCCTTTGTCAGCTTCGACTTCGCCTGTCCGCTTTAGTCTGCACTTAGGGTTCACCATTCTTCCCCTTCCTCCTCACTTGGCTCATGCCCAATCTGTCGATGTCGCGACCCGACAACAGGTCGACCTTCCCATGACTCTGCGGAAACTTGTCACCTATCGACACTAACATGTCGACTCTCGACTATCATTTATCGACATTGACATGTTGACTCTCGACCTCTTTCCTCTTGTCAACTGCTTTGACAATTTTTGCTCGACTTGTTGACTTCGACAACCAACTTGTTGATCTGCACCAGTGGTCATCGACACTCCCTCTGGTCGGTCCCCTCATGTCGATCAACTTCAACTGATCTGCCTAGGACACGATTCTCCTGCATCAACCATTTCAGTACTAAAATGGTTTCGTCTTTGACCATTTTAGGGTAAAATTGTCTTTTATTCCGACTCTTTCGGAGAAACAATAATTTTTACTCCGACCTTTTCTGTGAAGATTTGGATTGTGTTCTGAATGTTTTGGCGCATAAAGAAATTTTCTTTCGATATAGAAAACCTAAAAAATTTCTAAGTGTAGAACTTCTTGTTGATGTATTTGTAACTTTAGAAGATATTCACTTGTATATTGTATGTATTACAATTGTACTTTATTGTATCCCCAATGGAGATGTATTATTCCTCCGGTTGGAAGTGTCATCATTTGTATTTGCAAGTGTCGCAAGTTATATTGTAAGTGTTGTAACTTATATTTGATGGGTTATTAGACCACCTTAGAGGGGTCGGCCCAGTGTGGGTCAAAGGGTTATTAGACCACCCTAGTGGGGTCGGCCCAGTGACAAGTGGTAATGGGTTATTAGACTCTCCTAAGGGATTTTGGCCCGGTTAGAGTAAAAGGCAAGTCAATTCATTGTATAAATAGAGAGTGTGTCTCACTCATTCTATTCATTCACTCATTCACTCACTTCACATTAGTGAGAGAGAGGAGGAGTGCGCACAAGTGCAGGAGGAGTAGCTGCTGTAGACATTTATCTTTTGGGGATTCATCTTGGTGATCTTTGTATTGGTGCTTATTCTATCTCTGAGGAAGTTGCGCGGTTTTTCACCATCTTGGTTTTTCCCGGTGAAATGCTTTGTGTCTCTTCTCTCTTGTCTCTTATGTTTGATATGTTGTACATGTTGTTCTCTCAGTTAAGATCCCAGATCATATTGAATTAAATGATGAAAATCTAACACTTCTTATGGAAGTGTTTTCTAAGAATCTTTTTTGAAACCTAAGGGATCAAAAATAGAAAAAAAAAATCTAAAGATGTACTCAAAACTAAGGAGGGGCCCTAAAATATAAGAAATTTTGGGGAAGGTGTTGCAGCTGCAAGAGGAAAGTGGCAATGGATGTTGATAAATGCTAGACAAGAGGAAGAGGTGAGCTATAAGGGATCTCAAGCACAATTCCAGCAGCATAACCTTACTCTAATTTATATCCTTCATAATCATTCCCATAGCTTACTTTTATAGGCCAAGAGATGGCCAAGAAATAACTAGATTCCAATGTGAACTCCTTGATCTCATTATCTAGATCCAAGGTACACAAAAGGGGCCATTTAAGGAACCCAAGTGTGTGAGGATCCAATATCAAATTTGTGGAGGTAATGGTTCTTTCATGAGTCTTTAATGCATCACTCGTGGTTGATATTCTTTTGTTTCTGTTAGTCATGCAACTATCGAAGGAATATCCACATTGGTCGTGCGGTCATAGTTTTGATAACACGTGCAATAGCCATTAAAATAAACCTTAATTTACATAATAGATTCAGGGTTCGAAAACCCTTAGCATAGCCACAAACAAATCATAAAACACAGTAAGCATCACAAGTCTTGTAATACAAAGTAAAAAAATGGAGAGAGCATTCGCTCAGGTGTTATACTTTTAAACTTCATTTGATTTTTGGAAAAAACTTATTTATTTATCCATCAAAGCTTACACATAACAGAACGAAGGTAAGCAACGCAAGTCAAGGTCGAGGGTTCAACCCTCCCTACAACTATCATTCATAAAACAGAATTGAGCTTCAACCCTATTCACCATCAAGGTTATCAAAACATTTCATTTCCAAAAATATCAAAAGGCCAAGAGTAAAACCCTTTAAAATATTTTCCAAACTAAAAACCATTGTATTATCATTAAAAATTTATACAGTAAGCGTTAAGAAACCAATGAAGGACAGGTCGAGGGTTCAATCCTCCCTGTACAAAATTTGCCATACGGCTTAAATGGTACAACGACTATCAAAACCAAAGCTTAAAACAAAATTGAATTCTCGGCTAAGCCAAAATGAAGACCGACATCATGCCAAGCTTCACCATACCCTTCCAAAGTGCAAAGAGATGCTCATAGGGCTTTTTAAGCTCTTTTTCCTATCTAGTTATAACTTAAAACAAATGTCGTGGAAGAACCTTCCATAAAGACAACACAAAGGTGGTTAAACCTTGAATGGCTCATACATTAAAGCTTAAACAATGATAATATTAAACACTCGACGAAACACAGTGGTTGACCATGACATTACCTACAACTCTCACAGCACGCCTGAACACATCTGCAACATTTTAAACTTACAACATCAACTTTGGAGGTGCATGGTTCACCATCAAATGTAGTAAGGTAACAGTTCTGTAATGGCTCAGCTCATATAGCCTGCTGGTAAAAACAATTGAAGGTTACAGGTCTCAACACCAAAACCCAGGAGAGATGCCTGCAAACCGTTGTTACAAACCCTAAGAACCCGAGAGCCTGTTGGCCTCTCCACCCATACGCTTTGCAAAAATGAATGCTCTAGCTTGTGGTCTCGTCGTGTATTCAAAACCCAACTAGGGTTTAAACACAAAGACCAAGAAACTTCATGTGGACCCGTGCCATGAGGGATTCCAACGGGAATTCCACCAAAACATAATTAATAAACTTTAGATGCCATAGCTACTGGTTATGTGTTCCTTCCAACGCATTATACACCGAGATTTTATTATATGGTCTTCAACGTGTTTGAAACATTACATTTGACTATTCACTATGACCATAGTATATATTGCATAGTTATAACATTTTGAAGAGCTATATTGTGCATAGCATAAAGTCAAGCATATTGGGTTTAGTTTGTATGTAGAACCTTTTTATAATAGTCATAGTATGCATATAGTTTAACACTGTAATGTGCACGAAGGTGATAACATCTAGTATAAGGTATAGTGCGCTTAATAGTTATCAACAATTAGTATATTGTGCATAAAGTCCAAACCCTTAACGTAGGGTTTGGAGTTATACAAGAGCTTGGGTAATATAAGTGAATAAACCCTTGTGCATATAAAATCTATGATGAAATTTTAAATATATTAAGCTATGAATTGATGCAAATGAATTAAAATGGCACGAGCAAGATAGTGAACATGAAGTTTAAACGCTTTGGCAATACAAGTAAATATACAAGGCTTTAATGAACTTCGTAAATTTCCTTTCAAACCAATAAAGATGTGGGTGACATTTTAAACCTTTGGAGTTTAAAAAGGTCCCTTTATTTATACATCGTAATGTGTGGAACGAAGTATCGCCCTTACATGCGATCTGCGATAGAAGTTCAAGTGCTTTAGCTAAATAGCTAAGTAAGCCTCGGGATGCCCTTATGACCCCTTCATCATCAAGAAAACAAGCAGTTAGCACTTATAAATAAAACAGTACCATAGCTAATTTACGATATTTATACATTTAAAGAAGTAGCCATCTTTAATTAGAAATAAAAATAATCTTAAGACATTCAACAGTAATGACAAACATAGCATGTACTTGACGTAACAAGTTTTGTAACTTTAACAACAATTCGAAGAAGGTGTCATCCTAATATAATAACTAGGCTGTCATTTAATTTAGCAAGTCTTTATTTATTATACTTCCGCATAACGAATGTACGCATTTAATGCTACATAATTTTTTTTAAATTTTTGTGAATTTTTGGGATGTTACATGGGGAGACTGGCCCTTGATGAGTAGTGTTGATGCATCAAGTAGGTCTTCCCCTAGTATTAGCCATGTGACTTGGCTAGGGGTGAATGGATCATATTGGGGCAGTTCCCTCTTATAGACATCCCGTGACATGGTGGGAATATTAGCCCTCAGTTGCACACACTATCCTCCTAAAGGTTGAGCATCGAGCATTTCCCTAGTACCATGTGACTTGGCTAGGGGTGGGTAAAGTGGGATAGTTCTTTCTCTCGAACACCAAATGGGGTGGAGAGATTAGTCCCTAAGACGACTTAGAATAGGGAAGTTCATTCTCTCGGATACCAAGTGGGGTGGAGAGATTAGTCCCTAAATTCTCTTAGCAAGGAAATTTCTTCTCTCAGACACCAAGTGGGATGGAGAGATTAGTTCCTATATGCTCACTCATCACTTATGCAAGCTTATGAATGACCTCTCCAGTGCAAGAAGAATACATTGATGCTTCAGGATGTATTCATGAGAATGTCTCCCTCATTGAGAGGGAGTATTGATGATTGTAGCATCGATGAGACATTGATGCTACTCTCTCTTGAGAGGGAGAGAGTTGGAGTTTGACACTTCTCGACGGACTAAGTTGTGTTGAAGACCTTCCTTGTGATGATGAGATGTTCAAGACAAGTAGCGATCTAGATATGTTCAAGCATGATGATACCTCCCTAGTTAAGAGGGAGTGTTGGTGTTTGTAGCATCAAGGGGTCTCATCCTCAAGTCGGCCAACAAAAGAAATAATATTTAAATATATTTAAAGACATTAATAATATTATTATTAATATATAATAATAATATTTATTATGAAATAACATTTGGAGAAGGGATAAAGAGATGTGTCCTTTCACTATAAAGTGAAAGTCTTGAACTTGCCATTAATTCAATCATTCATCTATATCTCTACTACAAAGTGATAAGGATGTAGTTGGTTATATGTCTCTTGCGCTTGGCTATATTTATGTGATCCAATTGCATATGTAGTTGATATTTTGATTGTATGATTATTCTATGATATATGAATATATGGTTACTTTATCGTAGAAGAAAAGGATGTGGATGTATTATGTTGAGAGAATTTCAATGAATGACTTAACGAATTGCTTCTGATTTTGATTTTGATGGTGAATCAGTAGCTTGTAGACGTAATTGATGATATCATGAGACGCAGAAGTTCAGAGTTGCATGGAAAGTAAAGCTGCTGACAATGTTGCTTTTGGTAGCGGACCGAGCTCAGCAATTTTCCGTTGAACATTTCATGCAAAACAGATTGTGCATCACCAACTCACTGAGTGTAGGGGCCATTCCACTAAAAGAGACGTGGTATATCATTGGAATGCATATAAATTCTTAGTACAGAAATTAATAATTCTCCACGTTGCTGCAACATATAAACCAGCAATCACCATTTGCTTTTTGTTGCAGTAGTCGAGTAGGTATATCAACCAATCCTTCTACCTCATGGTCTTCTAGTTTCTTCAATTGTGTTGAAATGAGACAGATAACAATAAACATAAATGTCTTATGTGACAATAATTAAAGCTTTCGTGAACTGAATGAAGAAGCAATTGAATGGTGTGTTGTTTTGCTGTGGCGAGCTCAAAGTTTCCTATGTAAAAAGGAATAAATGTTCACCGTTAGAAATTAGAGACACGTAAACATCATAGTTTGTTGAAGGTTGAGAGAAATATGGGTTCGAATGATGTCATATGGACCCTTGCCCTTCAAATTTGGTGGAGTGCTTCTGTTCAAGATATTCCTACACGCCACAAGTTAAACGGGTCATATAAACGGCTTTCAAGAGAAGGTTCTTTCGTTAAATATGACGTTTCTCAAAATGAGAACGACGTGAGAAGTCATCGCAGCAACAACCAGATTTGGTAGAATAAGTTTTGGGTAAAATATATTAAGATAGTGATGGGATGTTTGATGAATTTTATGGAATAGGTTGCTATGTTTTTATTCACATAAAATTTCATGATTGGACTCTAAATGTCTGTATTTAAAAACTTCTATATACTAAAACTATAATTTTACTAATGCTTTATGCCTTAAGCTTTATGCTTTATATATGCTTTAACTAAACTTAACTCAACTCTTAATAATAGAACTTAGGTAATGCTAGAGTTAATTACATTTTTCTGATATCGTTGATATTATTGGCACCATAACTGCTATCAATCTACATAAGTGCTTGTCAAGTTAGTTCTGTCTACTGTCAAATATGAGCGTGGGATAAAGAGCAACTAAAACGCCGCTTTATTCCGGTATTTTTTTCCATAATTCCACTCAAAATTGTGCCTAGAAATCTGAAAACTACCCAACTGGTCGAAATCAACATTTGAACAATCCAAATTGCAGTTTGGACGATTCTACCTATGTCGGGCAAATAGGGGGTGATAGGATGAATAGTGGATCAGAAATGGGGGGCCTCCATCACCTATTTAAATATTTTTTATGCTGTCAAAATCACTCTAGAACCCTAGCCCACCTATTTGAGCTTGAGTTCTCCATTTAAAGTGAACCTTTGGCCCAACTTTGGAGCATTTTGGAGAAGAGAGAGAACATTGGAGTACTGGTGCACTACTCCCGTACTCGTGCAAGGACTCCAACCACCTCTTTATTTGAGGTAAAATATTTGCAAACCCTAGTTTGCCCAATCAATAAAAAATTGTAAATCTCATTTACTCTGTTTTCATGGATATTTATTGTTTATTGTTATAGTTTAGATTTGTTTTCATGCACATGTTAATGCTTAATTTTCACTTGTTTTAATTCTTTTTTTTACCCATTATTGAATTGCTAGTAAAATGTGCTCTTTAACTTAATCTAGAGTGAAAACCCTAGCTACAGTTTTGGTTGTTTGGTATACTTCTCCTCAAATATGTAATCATATCCAATTGACTTCAAGTAAATGTACTTAACGTTTATTAAAATTCAATCAAGGCTTGGTCAAATCTAAATTTTAAGTAGGTTTCCTAATATACAATGACTATGGATTAGAAAAATATGAATTATAGATATACATTTTATTTTTTATTTAGTCAAACTTTTAACAATTAAACATAACTAATTCCAATTAACTTCAATTTAAGTTAAAACCTCAATTTTATTTTATCTTTAAAGATTTCAATGTCTTAATCCCATCCATTATAAAAAAAATGCAAATTCAACCATTAAGCTTTTGTACCCGGAATGTGAAAGAATCAGTAAATCTATGATTACGTTCACTAAGAATTTTATAGTTATCATCATCTAACGTTACTGCGGCGTTCTCCTTTATTTATTTGTTAATGTTTATTATTATTTTGTTGTTGCACATTTAACGGAGAAAGAATAAAAATATAACATTTTGAGGGTTCATGCATAGATGTAGCTCATAGATGTGGTTTAAGATTAACACTGTCATTGAAAGAAACCCCTTTGATGTTTCCCAAAGCCTTATCCTCATTCATAATTCGTCTTTTTCCTTCCATGATCAGAAGAAAAAGATAGGGTGATAGAGGAAATCCCTATCTCAGTCCCTTGGAATATTTAAAGAACTTGGATAGAATAGGTTTCAAACGAAGTGCCAAAATTTTCGATATAATTTTGTAGGCTCTGTTGCATAGCGAAATGGGCCTGAAGTATCCAAATTTTCAGGTTTATCAATTTTAGGAATCAAATCCAGAAAATTCAAGTTGAGTGAAGAAGGCATGCACCTAGACATTCTGACTTTCTCTGCCATATTCAGAAGATCCTCACCTAATAAATAAATAAAATCTAGATAGATTTCTGGAGGCCAACCATCAGGACCCAGAATTTTCTGAAATGCTTTAATAGCACTACTTAGTTCCTCCAATGAGATCTCTTGATATAAATCATCATTGAGTTCCTGATTTAACATTCTGGGGAATTTACCAATGACCTCAAGCATACTCATCGCATCCTAATGGTTCGGTTCAGTATATATATCCTTGAAATGGTTGTCAATAGCATCAAATAATTCAGAAAATCCTTTAATAGACCCAGAATCATGGTTCTTCAACTCCCAAATAGAATTATAATTTTTCCTATGTGCGGGCATTTGATGAAAAAATTTAGTGTTCTGATCCCCAACTTGGAGCCATAATGCTCTACTCTTGAGTCTCCATTCAACTTCTACCTCACAGAGGATCTTACCTTTCTCCTGTTCATACTCCATAATTATGTTTTTATGCTCGGGAGTAGGGAAAAAACAATTAGAATACCCATATAATTTCAAATTTTCACTTTCAATCCCCTCCAATATTGATTCATGGGATTTCCTTCAATCCAGGTTCCACTTTAACACCACTGATTTCAAATAAATTAGAGACTCATCCATGTGAATAAAATCAAAACCCCTCCCAGGAATAATATGTCTCCAATGAAGTCAGACCAATTCTTGGAAGTTTTTCAATTAGCCCAATCATAATTGTATTTGAATGGGGACCCAGGTGTGCACATAGAGTGTCCCAGTTCCAGCCAAATAGGAAAGTGATCAGAAAAAAGGAAGAAACAACCCAAGTTCTATCTGTAAGCGGCCAACCAAATGAATTTTTATAATAAAGGGATCAATTCATTTGTAAATGCCAAGAGGACCGGTCCTCTTGTTGTACAAGGTAGGCTTTAATTCCATAGGTTTAATATCCATCCAATCCTCATCCTTCAATAAATCACCTAAAATTGTACCCAGAGGATCCAAATGAGCAGCGTGCCCCCAAATATCATTGGAAGACAATGTCAAATTAAAATCACCGCCAGCAATCACATTATGAACCCTTGTAAAATCCTTTCTTAATAAAGAGTGACATAATTTAACATACGGACCATAAATGTTCAGAATAAGAAGAGGGAATTCCAACTCTCCCAAAATATTTCAACACCCACCACATTGCAAAGGGAAAAGGAATTAAGAGTCCTTACCTTCTTGGACACTCCCGTAACCAGACCACCAGAGCGACTTGAAGCATCGACAGCAAAAAAATCCATACCTGGAAAAATACTACCTAGCAGATAAGAAACCTCCACAAAGTTCATCATAATTTCTTGAAGCAACACTATATCAGGACGTTCAACTTTAACAAAATGTTTGAGGGATAATGATTTGGCCCACCCTCCAAGGCCGCACACATTAATAGAATAAATTTTTATATTGGAAAACCCTGAGGGGTTTTTCTTGCTCTAATTACCCCTGATAATTTCATTTGTCTCCCCTCTGAAATCTCTTGTTTGGCGCTTTCCTAATCCTGGGTCATCTTGGACTTCCTTCCAAACTTAGTATGAATGGGTTTCAATTCCAATTCCAATCCTCCTGAATTCAGATCCGCTTTTAACCGAGACCGACGAAAATATGGACCATGAGAGCTAGAGCTCGATCGGCTACTCTCTAGTGCCCAAAGTGATTTAACTACAGATTACTTCGAAGAATCCGAATTCAATCTAGTAATAGGCATATCCCTCAATAAGGTGAAATCTTGAGCCGATGCATCATAGGAGACATTACCCATCGAATACAAAGGATTCACAGCATTATCCATCCCCTTATCCTTTGAAGAGTCCGTAAGAATAGAGTCCAACACAGCTTCACCACTATTTTCCCAGATCTGTTGAAGAGTATCCACTTGGCTAGTGGATAGATCCAAACTATTGAAAATTTTAGTTCCATTATTAGGTTGAGGGACAAAAGGGACTTTAGTAGGCCCCACAAAATCTCGAATAACATTTTCCCTAGGAACCTCCTCCTGAAAGCCCTTACCTCTGTCACCCTGCATGAATACATCATTCATGTAGAAAGTAGTATTATCATCACCCACGTGAGCTTCTTTTTTGGTCCAAATATTCTTAGAGAAACATTGTTCAGAGTCGGCGACCACATGGCCATAAAGATGACATCGGGCACAAGGGAATGGAACATTCAAATAGTATAAATGTTGGGTAAATATATTATCACCCGCCACAAGGTCAATGGATTCGAATAAACCCTTCCAAGCATCCACCACCACCAGAATACAAGCAACTGACCTCCACTATGATTTGTATAGATTTGCATTGATTCAGATCTTGGGGGCTGAGACCCAGAAGGCTTGAATGCCGAAAGAGGAGGAGAAGAGATAGCCTCAAATTTGAAGTGGACAATGGATCAGCTATGAGAAAGACACAACAGTGAGATCTGGGATGTGAAAATCCTAGACATAGAAACATAGAGTAAGTATGCCCCATGGAGGGGTGAGTCTCAAAAAGGGTTCTTTGATCCTCACCTTTCAAACTATACTAAGAAAGAAACTTAGAACCAATAACTTAATAATAACTCAATAAAATAAGATAAAGGTAGGATGCCACAAATAATATCCTTCTTTATTTAGAATACATAAAGCTCTTTATATAAAATCATTACAATGTGCCTTGAAGTCACACCATGGAACAAAACCATGGCCTACCAAATACCATGGATGGGTGTAATCTAAACTGTGGGCTGCATGGAATATTTCAAAACCATGGATGGGAGAGGGTGGCCTCTCCATTTAATGCTTTTATGACTTATACATCCGACCCCCCTAAAATTTAGATCATTCCTCCACCCTTATAAAATGATGGTCCCCATCATTTCATGCTAAAAAGAGACCCATGATAACAATGTGCTAGTTAGCAATGAAGAGAAAGGTTTTGTGTGGTTGACCCATAACCGTGATTACAATACATAACTGTGGGTTTTTTGTGGTTGACCCATAACCGTGATTACAATACATAACTGTGGGTTTTTTGTGGTTGCCTCATAAACACTGGTTTTGTGTGGTTGACCCATAACGTGGGTTTTGGGTGGTTGACCCATAACCGTGATTACAATACATAATTGTGGGTTTTGTTTGGTTGCCCCATAACTGTGGGTTTTGTGTGGTTAACCCATAACCGTGGGTTTTGTGTGGTTGACCCCTAACCGTGATTACAATACATAATTGTGGGTTTTTTGTGGTTGCTCCATAACCATGGGTTTTGCATGGTTGACCCATAACTATGGATTTTTTGTGGTTAACCCATAACAATGATTACAATAAGATTTAATAAATGTCCAAAAATTGAAAAATTCATGATCTTTGGTGTAGTTGATGTCTTGTTGCAAATCCATTCATAACTTCTAATGCACATGATGAAATTGAATTCCGTTGAAGACCCATTTGAGATCTCGAAGATACCTTTCCATCCATATAACATACTTTCTATGTGGTTTCCCAAGGAGTGAGAAAATATTTGTTGAAGCTCATGAGATGTGCACATACTATTTTAAAGACATATGTTGCTTCAATTGATGATATCTCTCAAACCAGAAAGCGAAATGAAAAATTGCGAAATACCAATTTTACATTACAAAAATAAATTTCCAATGATATATGGTAGATCCTATGAAACATTCTATGGATTCTGTAGCACTTGTTTAAATTTTCTATATGTGCGGGCGCATTGTGTACAAACATGTGCTACTTCAAACAAGCATATCTCACAAACCAGGAAACGAAATGAAATTCCATGAAATACCCATTCGAGATGATGGAAAAAAAATTCAAATGAGATATGGTAGACCCTCTGAAATGTCCTGTAGAGTTCAAAACATCCCTCTAAATTTTGATGACTATAAGAGTGTCGAATGTAGAGGGCCAAGGGACCGTTTGTAGATTAGCATGGGTTGTTGCAGAGGTTGTGGAACTTCCATGTGAAGCATGGATACCTTGTAAAATTATTGAAAACACTGCATACCAATGGATGTATTAGATACATCTATGGTTCTCTTTGTAATGGTGAATGAAGATCCGAGGGTAGGCAAATATTTGAACCCGCAGTAAGCTTTAAACCCTTCTTCTGAAGGAGAGCGTACCTTCTCTAATACCTGTTATCACACAAACTCTCGCTGTTGTATTAAGGTGTCCCAATAGGGATGGTAGAGGGTGGACAGCTAGGAAGGTGTAACCAGCAATGGCCAAGTCCTCCGCTCAATGAACGGAAGTCACACCGGACAAGGTTATTGTCACTTTAGACGAGGCACTTAGCCAAGTCAAGGGGGAGACCCTGCTCAACCAGTGATGGTTGAGAAACAAAAATACACCCAAACCCCAAAGGAATAAGAGATAAAAACAACGAGTGAGTGTAGATGAGCTCCTAAGTCTAGTTTCAGCCCACTGATGGACACAAGTAGTGAAATAATAGTGATGTAGAAAGTGACCAGCAATCAAATGTGATTAGATGACAAGATTAAATTAGTGATTGTATGGCTGAAATAGTCTAAGGAGATACAATAAAATGGAGGTGAACTGTTGAAGTAAAATTGCCCAAGACAAGGGTTAAACAGTGAGCCAAATGGATCTAGGGCAGCAAGAAATTAGTGTTTATAGTCACTTCTAGCCAACGAAACTTGATTTCTTATGATAAAATGGCGTTCTAAACTCAAATCAAGAGTACCCACAACCCGAAAAATGACCCAATAGTGTGACTAGCTGGAATGCCCAGGGAGGGCGAATTCAGTGGATGACCAGTGCCTAGTTCTATGGGTAAACGGGGTTGGAATTAAACGAAAGTTAAGATATAGAGGTTTAAGCACATTTCATTAGTGGGTTTTAAAGAAAAACTAAATCTAACGGTGGAATTTCGGTATTTTAATTTTTAGGGTTTTAGTGTAAATTTCTGCTCAACACACACACATTTAAATTTAGAATCTACGAGACCAGCAAGAAGAACCTACTTGAGAATGAATGGATGGATGAGACTGCCGAAGACTAGCCCTCCAAACTCAAATGTTGAGTAGCAACGCGTTCCCTTTGGCGTTTTGAGCTCCCAATGACCAAGTGCGCCCTAGCAGCTTGCCACAAACAAGATCAAGTCAGTGTATGTAGCAAATAGCAAGAGAAACCAGCAAGTAAATGACTGAAAATGAAATAAATAGAAAGGCACAAGGCAATAACAACTCCCTTTGTTGATACTCTGGAGAAAACAAGCAGTTGTGGGGTTCCCACTCCAAAAACTGCGCCCTCCTCGAGTTGTGCTCTTCACCTGCAAATTGTTGGCCAAGGACAAGATAGAAACAATGCACTAACAACACAACAAGGCCAAGGAAAACTAGATATCAATCAAACAATACATATCCATCGACAAACTCTCAAGTAACTCAATGAAAAATGGCTCTATATCATCAAAACTTAAGTGTACAATGTGCCAAGAGAGGGAGAAATGGGAGAGCATCTCTCTTAAGTAGAGAATGCCTCCTCTCAAAACCTAATTCCCTCCAAAATGGAGGGTTGGGATCAATCCCCCATCAACCAAAACAAATGGAGGAGATCTCTCCAAGAGGGGGTGCGAATTGCCCAAGTGAAGCGCACAAGTGGAGGAGGAGTCCCTTGTAGGGCCCATACAAACATCAAATAACATGCTAGGGGGTGTCTATATGGTGTTTTATCCCCCTAGCTATTACATCAAGGTCCCACACAACATGGAACATCCAAATCGAAATTGCCCAAGTGACAAAAAACGCCCCCCATGGGCAATTCGTCCACCTAGGTGAGTTGGGCAAGAGAGGGCCCCACAATGCACAATATCATGTCCAAACATTACTAAATTACCTTAGAAATCACCCTTGTATTAGCCAACCTTTGATTTTTTCTCTTTGTTTTAGTTGCCTTTGTCAATTTTTTATTTTTCATGTATTTTATTATTGGTTTATATTGCTGAAGGAGTAAATTGGGCTTTTGACCCACTTATAGTGCCCGGATCATCGAACCGTCTACTACAATGTGATCATGGACGCTAAAAATAGTAGGAATGGTCACTCGAATGACAACGATCCATCACTTAGGCACTGTTTGCCCAAAATCCATGATTTTTAATTAAAACAGGTCATTAATGACCAATAATAATTAAAAATCTCATCGCTGCCTCAATCTTTTCAAATTCTAATGCTTGGAAGTTCATATGGGACCCCAAGAGAATACAAATGACCAAAATCAAAATCTTGATCACAATATTTTTTCGGGCCCATTTTTGGCCTAGTCAACCTAGTTTGATCGAGTCAAATCTAGTCAACATAGTGTTGGCTAAATACCTGTATGCAATATGAAGCGATAGGCTTCCTTATACATGTTAGTACATTACTAAGCAATATGATGATAATATGGCGATAAAACCCATTAATTATATTTTTAAGTTTACTTAAACATGGATTAATTTTTCTATATAAATTTCCCATTAATTATATTTTTAAATTTACTTAAACATGGATTAATTTTTCTATATAAATTTTGTAGCAGTGATGGGGAATTAAGATTTGGAGTCAAATCTAATATTTTCTTTATAGTAATGAAATAAAAATTATATTCAAATATTTTTTTTATAAATTATAAATTAATATTATTTAAATATATAAGATTTGGAATAAAACCTACTCAGAAATTAGATATCATCAATCTAAAATGACAATAAGATCCAACTATTCCAACCTCCCTCCTACTTTTCATCACCGTGTTTAGTTCAATCAACCATAAAATGGGATTTTGGTTAGCGAAAATATGTAGAAAAATGTATTGCAAGTTAAAGAAAATAATGGAGCAAGGAACGCGACTTTTTTTATATGCATAGATAGAGAAAGATGTGTGTTTTTAAAGTGTATGTCCTTAATAAATTTGCATAAAAATATGTGGATTTAACATTTTTTTTGGCAGTTGATTATATTTCCACTTAGATTTAGATATGATAAAGGTTAGAGATATTGAAATATTAATGTATGGGCATTATTAGCGCATGCGCACATTCGTATAATTAATTTCAATGAATTAAAGAACCGAATTCATGCACCCAACCCCTTACAATAAAACATCATTATTACAACTATATTTGTAATAGTCGATACTTTTGAAGAGTAACACATGTATTATCCTTAATATGGAATTATGTTTGAAAACATGAACGAGTGAATAAATATTTTTCTAACACTCCCACTAAATTGAATATTTGTAATAAATGCAAACTAATGTTCTCAAAACAATTCCCACAGAGTAAATTTTTTGATGCAATTGTTAGTGCTTAATTGGTCTCATGCCCAATCACATTGACATTTCCATATCAAAAAACAATTGTCAAACCATGGAATTCTAAGCCACCTTCCATGTGGTGTGCAATCTTAAATCAACATGTTATGGATGAAACTATAGATTAATTAAACTAAGTCTTGGGTCATCACATTCAATTTTTAAGATGATAATGGTTGTTGACCTTTACTCACACTACCTTTTCTTATATGATGCCTTTTCTTATATGATGCCTTTTAAAAGGTAACGAATCACTTATTTTTCTTAGAATCTTATTTATGTGCTAGAAAATATAAGAGAACCATAACTAGGTCAACATAGTTTTGATAAGTTAAAATGTTAAGAATGTAGGTATTGAAACAAGAGCCTACTTGTTATGTTTTCTGGATGAGTCGATTCTCACTAGCTCACTTGGTCAAGGGACAGGTATTTACCATGGGTGACCAAGGTTCAAATCCCCTTTGGGTAAGTTAGCTGGGAGGTGACACCCAAAAATCCAACATAGTTGAAGGTTGGTATGGCCTAGGCCGGGTGTGATCCCCCAGGTGATTTTGATGGTTTAGATGCCATTGGGTTGTTGTTTCTTAGCCAATGGTGGATTGCACTAGCCCCGAGTGATGGGCATTTCTTACAAACAAAAAAAAAAGTGTTGTCTAGATAAGGTAAATTTTAGGGGCGGAATTTAGCCAATGGGTTATTTTTCGATGGTTTTTTCCAAAAAGGATTCACTAATTTTCATTTTTTTCTAAATTGATTCGCACAAATTCCATGGGATAAATTTTTCTTTCTCTAAAAATCATAAAAAATTGTCCAAAAACTATATAAAGTCCTTAGAAATTTGAAATTTTTTAAAAACAAATTTGTCAAACATTCTATGGTTGCAAATTTAAGAATTAGTAAGATTCACAAAAGGTTTATACACTTTAAGAAAAGTATGATACCTAAAATTTTCCCTGGTTTGGATGACCTTTAAATAACAAGTCTACTCAAGATGCACATAGCCCTAATGGGAAAGAGTGAAAACAACTCATGCATGTATCTTGGATGATGAAAATGATGCAAGTAAATAACTAGCATGCCCACGCATCACCTAAAAGAAAAATAATTAATTAAATCACATGAAACTCTTTATCTTAGTTATGTGTTGTTGGGCATGCCTTCACTCTTGGGAGAGTGCCTTGGGTATATACATTTGTTCCTCTTGAATCCTAGGGTATTTTTTAAGGGAAAAATTTAACTAATTGGCTAATTTTTTACTATTTTTTTAAAAGATTTGTCGTTAGCTTAAAAATTCAACTATTTTTTACATAAGATATGATTAAATTGATAAAATTCTCTAAAAATCACTAGTTTTAAGAGTATATTATGTGTTTTTAATTGAATATTCACCTACATGTCTATATGCATGATTTTTTCAATGACTTTTCTCCAGTTTAAGAATGAAACCATTGAAGAAAAATATGTTAATTGCCATGGTTCAATATGATTTTGATTTTACATAAGAATGTTTTGGACCTATGTGAAGCTGAAGAGTAACATCCATGTGTTGTGGTAAAGTTGAGAGTCCAAAGGTTGATGTTGCTGGAAGAAGAAAAAAAGAGCTAATGTGAGCTAATAAGGGATCCATCACTAAAAGATTGAGTTAGAATTACATAAAAGATGTACTATATACAATCGAGGCCTTTTGTCTTACGAATGAAACTACAAAAGAGATAATTATTGTATGGACTACAAAATAATATTGAAGAATAAACTTGCCAAAGGATGTAAAAAAGAGCTTAAGTGTCAATGTTTTAAGATGTTGACAAACTTTGTAGTGGGGAATGTGTGTTGGTGACAAAGTTAGATAGAGCCAAGAAAAAAAAGATTAGTTGTTAGTGTATGTTTGGAGCATAAAATTATGGAGGGAGGATGCTTGTGATGAGATAATGTGTTGGAGTATTGTGACTACTCTCATTGGGGACGAAACGAAACCCTATGAGCCATGTGTTTGGTAATGTGGAATCCTACTAGATAGGTGAGTGACTATAGAGGACACCAAATACTATGAGAGCTAAGATTGAAAGCACTCTTTCTTACAAGATGTGCAAGAATATAATATAGCTGAAATAATAGGGCCATAGAGTTGTTATACATCATATAAAAAAATTTATATGATTGATAGGGATCATTTGTGCATCCCGATGAAGATTCAAATGTGCTTTAGTAGAGTTGTGAATTTGTTTGAGAGAAGACATGGAGAGTGGCCAGATCTTAATGTAGATTCTATCACCAAGCTTCCATAGAGAGATGGAGAGTTCTTTGTATGTGATGAAGGTGGAGGTATATGTGAATCACTATGTCCTTAGAGTAGATGGAACATGGCCATTGTGATAATTCCAATAAGGAGTTGTGAAGCACATGATATGTTGTATATTGTTGTATGTGTTGAGCCATGGGAACCCATTGCAAGGAAATACTTCTACTTCAACTATGGAATTGTAGGGAAAATTCATTTTGCATTGGGAAAGGATTCTACTTTGAGTGTTGAACTAAAGTAGGGGATGCGAAAAAGCAAGTATCAATGAATACCTCGGTGGGAACTATAGAGAAATAAATTGAAACTAATGCTTTTGAATTTGAGTAGTCTAGCTAGGGCATGGAGATGAGTATATATATTTACAAATTTCTTCTTATCATAGAAAGGCGAATTACTACCATTGAAGATGAGTAGTCTAGGTGAGGAAGTGAGCCAAATAACTAGATCTACAAGTGATGCAAAGAGTTGTTGGGGTAGAGGGTAAATCTCAAAGAACCCAAAATTACAAAAAGTTTCATGAACAAATGTGGCATGGGATAGGATAAATGGTATGGTTGACTCCCCAATTTGGTAGATGCATGTGGTTATAATAATATCGGGCTCAAACTATATATATGTAAGTTACCATGACTTGTGTATCGTCTACACAGAGAAAAAATTCCTTGAAACATGTAGGGTAAATAAAAAACCGAAGTGTATCACATTGAATGTATTTGCTCTACATTGCCAATTAAAAAAAATATTTAGATAAAGAAGAAGTTGTTTTGTTTACTAAATGAAATTAATGAATAGATTTGGATTGAAAATCATTGTTAGTATCATAAAATTTAGTATACTAAAACATTAGCTTCCCAAGTGTATTATAATTTCCATCAAGAACTCATACTATGTTGGGTGCTTGTGACATACATAATTCTTTACATAGTATTATTGTAGTAGGATATTCAAATCCTTTGCAAACACAAGATTCTAAATCTTGTGTCTATTGTAAGGACAGTGGGAACATACCCAAGTGAATCCAACAATTAAATTTTGTGAGGTCCAATGCTTACTGTAGTGAAGGCCAACTGTCAGACACATTGCTACTTAATGAATGCTTGAATGAGGGTTTGGAGAATACACACTCATTACTTAAAGTATGCACAAATATGATTTCTTATCCCAACATGCTTCCCAACTATAGTGTCCCTAGCCTTAAACCCTAGTTTTGGAGGCACCAAATGACTAAGTGGAAGGTTGAAGTAAGGTTATGCACAACAGTTTAAGGTTCTGTAAGGTTATTCCAACATTCCAAAATGAAAAATAATTAAAATGTTCAAGCTTTAAAACATTTGTGACACTTAATATGCAATTATTTCCTCAAATTCTTAACATATTTCAATCAAATTGGAAACATTTTATTCCAAGGACAACACCAGAATTGAGTTTTTTGGTTATTTTGGAATTCTAGATTCACTATTTAATTCCAAAATTAGTGAAATATGTGTATAACTATTTAACTGACGCAAGGATAACTAAGCATGAATTTAAACCAGTTCCACATGCTTATTCACTGTGGACATAGAAATTATTAAACACACTCATGAGAGGCCATAATAATCCTTATATAATTTTTAAATCAATTTTACAGAATAATTTGCAAACCACTTCAGTTCAGATTTTTACGACTATTAATTATGCAATTGCGACAGTTCATAAATCAAATTGCAACACTTCCTTAAGCAATTAAGCATTAAATATCATATAATATTTGAATACAATTTATAAATCCATATAATAATTATAATTATCAAATATGAATGATTACATCTATAGCCATTAACTTATTAAGAAATTCAAATCTACATATTAGACTTTTATTTACAAACCGTTCATCTGATTAGCATCTTATTCCCTACAAAACCAACTGTAATGTTAATTTAAAAAGAATATTATACTTAGGATGCATGCTAAATACACGAAGGGTGCACTATCATGATAATATATATCCATACAACCAACGAAAACATATCTATTGACAAACAATCGTTCCAATCAAGTTTCCAAGCAAAAACTAGTCAACTAGAGTTTTGAAAACCTAGCAAATCAATTGCGAAACTCAGAAAATGAAATATTAACAGCCTATGTAGGAACTCTCAAGCCACCAATACGCACTATCATGAACATGCACATCCATGCACTATCATATAATCGAATCTACATAGAAACCATCAAAATAATCCAATTTTCTAGTTGAAAAACCCAATTTATAGTAGTCAAAACTCAGTAATTTCATTTATAGAATCATTAAACGGATCTGATAAGTCATGGAAGGTGCAATTTTAGGTTAATATATATCCATAAAATATATATGAACCATCATATCACCCATAGTAGTTAGAAGAATCAAGTTTTCAAGCAAAACTCTTCAATCGCTGTTCCAAAAACTTGGTATTTTTATCTATAAACTCAACTACATAATAGAACATACATAGAGGGAGAAATAGCATAGTAATATACAACAAATAACACATCAATAAACACAATACAAGTTGCGATCAAGATCATATCTCATATACAAGAAGATTTCACAAATTTCCAATAGTTTAACCATTGAATTTGCATGCAACCATTGATACATTAACCATGTACATCAACAGTAAACAATTCAGTTATGGAAACAATTAAATATCATATAAAAATATGAATCAACATAAAATAAGTCACTTATCTTATTAATGTGCATTTGGCATCGACCGGATCCACCTAGCCTTAGGCACTGCCAATCCAAATCTTACTTTGACTAGCCACCCCCGAGTTGATGCCACGGATCCAAAGGTAGATGTGTACTGAAGGATATAAATATGAGAATAATCAATCCCTCACCACCTACTTTCTATTCCACCCCACTACCAGGTGCAATGGTAATCCCTTCACCACCCAGGTCCCTTAGAATACAACCATTCACCACCAGGATTTACATGCAGGATCAGGACAGAGACAAGTAATGGATTAGACAAACTATTCAGAGTTGTCTAGCATTACATCAAACACAAACACAAGGTATGACACATGAAACATAACATAGCATACATGGCTCACAAGATTACTAGCTCTTAGCATGAATTACATGAATCACATCTCCTTTCCCAAGAAGATAAAGCATGGTTTTATAGACCAAGGGAGGAAAATTCGACCCAAGGAGGTTAATTTGAGTTAGGATAGAGGTGAGGAGTGTGGTTATTCCCCACCAACTCGAATTCATAATGCTAACTCAATTAGGAGAAAGGAGAAGTTACACAACCCAATATTCCTTCCCAAAATCCCAAAATGGCAAAGAGTGTCATAAGGAGGTGGGAGTTACAAAATCCAAGTATGGAGGATAAAGAGTGAATAGCCATGAGAGAGAGAGAGAGAGAGAGAGGGTAAAATAGGGTCATAAATGACTCTATATCAAAAAAATAAGAGCATCTTCCCTCATCAATGCATTGTGTAACAGTGGAAGCTAGAAAATAGCTTACAACCCCTAAAAACTAGGGAGAGGGCTCACAAATGACCAAAAGCACATAAATAGGAGATAATATTTTCCACGGAGGGCGTATTCACCAAGTGGAGTCCACAAATCCTTCATGAGGGTGCACTAGTAACTCCTTATGCAAAAATAATAAAAAATATCCACTCCATGGTCCTAAAATAATAAAAGAGTCCAAAAATATTCACAATTAACCATCCCAAGTCCCAAAATGAACAAGGATGAACAAAATCAATCCAAAAAAAATGTTCTAAAGTGCTAGGAATGTCCCCATTCCCCCTCACATTGTGAAAACATGGCCTCCCATCCTCCTTTGTGGTTTCCTCTATACCAGTTGTTTTTTTAATTAATTATGTACAACAATAATAATGTCTCTCATTCCTTAAAGACCCTTGTCTTGGAACCTAGTGCCACAATAATAAAAAATTACAACATATTACATATGTCTATGTTAACATATGGGATATTACATTCCCCCCCTTAAACAATGCATCGTCCTCGATGCATAATACATACATGATTTTACAAAATATTCAGAAGGATCACAACCTTTAGTTTTCTCATATTCCTTCTCGGAACTCTTGTTCTGAGAAACCACAATACTTCCCAATACCACCCGTGCCTCAGTCCATTTCCATAGCCTATGTGGTGTGACTCCCTTCAGCTAACACGCTCCTCAGGATATCACCATCCCATCCTCATGATTCCCATGCAAGAACCAGGACTTGCAAAGTGGTCCCCAATTTAGAAGCAAGGGTCAATATTACAACCCCATCAGTGGGTCTGCAAAACTCAAAGATACATCCACCTAAAAATCATATTTCAACGACCCATATGATTAACATCAGGTTTAAAAATGTATGATACATGATATAAGGATATTCTTCAACAACTAAACCATGAGCATAAACATAGCATAAATCATGAATATAAAGGTAGCAAAAATCAATCACCGTGGCACATATAGAGAATAAAATAACACGAATATCACATGAGAGAATAGTTATCTCAATTTTGGGAAACTGGATTCAACGGGACTAAACTCCTCCTACAAGCAGAGCGCGCTTAGTCTAGTAACCCTCACAGCTACCTCTTCTAAGAACCACAATGCCTCCCACTACTAATCTCTTTTTTGGCTCCACTTCCTATGGGATGTGACTCCTATCACCATTCCATTTCTTGGCTTCATGTGAAAGAACCTAGACTAGAAGAGTCAACTCAAGGATGCAAGGACAACATCCACCAGACTACCCTCTTGAAACATATACTAGACTGTTCTTGGAGAGGATCCAAGAACCCAATCCCAACAACTAAACTATATTATTCAACAAAGATACTTGACTGAAGATGTTTCTTCAACAAGGATACATCTCCCATATCTCTACAAACAAACAGTTAGCATATATATATATATATATATTCAACAAGATACGTAAAATACATCTTCAAGAACTAAATTCTAATTAATCACATGAAATACTTAAAAGGTACATGAAATAAATTCAATTTCACTCTATTTCACCTATGATACATGAAATACAACAAGTTACATGAAATTAAAACACTTGAAATGCATCCTCTCGAATCGCATCCTAATCTATTCAATCATACATCATACACATACTCTAGGATTCATGAAATGTATGAAGGGTACATGAAATGCACTAAGATACTTCTTCAACAAAATAATTGAAATGCATCTTCCCAAAACTCATTCTAATCAATTGAAATGAATCAGGTATATATATATATATTGTTTCAATGAGAGACTTTCAACAAGGTCATAAAGACATTCATATCTCAAAGATACTTTACTAACAAAGATCTAACAAAATCATAAAGATAGTTTTTCTAGCAAAGATCTCAAAGATACTTCTCTAACAAGATCACCTAGATAGTTTATTAAGAAATATACGTGTCTCACATTTTGCATGATTAGTACTGGATATATAAGGATACATGAAATACATCTTCAAAAAAGGTACCTGAATCATACTTTAATCAGTCACATGGTTAATAAATAAATTGCAACAAAGATATATGAAATACCACCATGATACTACCAGGATACCTTTCAACAAATATCACAAAGATAAAGATCACAAGATCACATTAACACTTTATACACTTTAAAGTAACAGTCAAAGCAAACTTATATGCAACAATTCCAATCTAACTAAGAAATGAAAAGGGCTATAGTAGTTGAACATACTACTTTTCATCTCAACACAAAGCATAAATCTTCTTTAGAGAACAGTAAAAAAGCCATTATGCATCGATTAATAGTAAGCAGTATCAACTAGTAACATCAATCAATATCAATCACACATCACCCATGATTCATCAATTAGAATACATCAATCATAATACATTAATCAAAATACATCAATTAGGATAGATCCATCACAATACATCGGTCAAATTACATCAATCTATAACAATCATGTCTACATCACCTAAGCACATCAATCATATATTAATCACCAATATCAACCAATGATGACAGATAACAACCAATAGCAACCATACAATGTAATGTCCCCATTCAAATAAATCACTAGAAGGGAAAATTCCACCAATCTACTAGTTCCCTAGGTTGGGTTGGAAACATATAGATTTGGAATAAGGGAGCTATTAAACACTAAATGGACATTATCTTGACATAAATTTATTAAAGGGGGATAAATAAATATTTACAATAGGAAAATAAGGTGGCACTTGGTCATGAGGACACATTGGTGGTGTGGGACCCACACAAAGCAAGATTCTCCATGCAACATGGCATCCTACTCTCACCCATTCAAATCCAAGGCGGAGTCTAATGTTATTGGGGGAGTTGGAAGGTCATTATACTTGGCATGACTCAATGAGGTTCGAGTTGGAGTGGAAGAATAACTCCCATGGAAGAGGAAGAGGCATCTTAGAGATATTGAGACACTTGGGATAGATTCCCTAACTTCTATGACAACAATGATGAAGATGCTATGACACTTATGAAAAGGATCAGACCTGATTGTTGACATATGTTCTATAGGACATGTAAAGGATAAAAATATCGTCCAATAGGGCGCACAAGGGATTTATGGCAGCCAAGATGCTTCCCCATGGGGGACTTGGAAAGTTTATAAAAGACAACAAAAAATAAGGAGGAGATTTTTATCATTTCTCATTTTGCAAATTGGAGAGCATACCTTGTCCATGCTAGTGGAGTGTTTACTCTAGTTTCCTTAGTACCAATTTCGAGGGTGCAAGATTCCCATCCTAATTGGAAATTGGAAATTGGAGAAGCCATTAAGACCTTTCGTTTGGAGCTACAATGGATTCATTTGTTGCAGGTGGAAGCTACAGGGCTGCTCGTGATATTTTCTTTTCCAACTTGCTCCCACATTTCTCTCACATTTATCTTCATATTCTTGCTCTTGGAGGAAGGGAACACATGGTGAGATGATTATCTCTTTGGGGGAGTCCAAGGGGACCAATTTATTTGTAATATGATGTATCCACTATGTATTTGATGCTCATAATAACCTTAGGTTGAAACTCCAAGTGAAACTATGTAAAAATTCCAAACTATATATGAATGGTGCCATTTTCCCCTATATCTTGTTGTGAGAGCTTGAAGTTGTTTGGTTTCGATTTATTTCAGTAAATATATGTGATTTTATTTATGTATGGAGAGACATTAATGTACTGAATAATTTTCATACAAATTACACAAGTCCTTGGAACATTTATCTTAAAATTCATAGCAACTTATGGAGTTTTTTCTATCATTTCCCGCTATGTGAAGACATGTCTTCAAATCTATGATTTATGGGAGTTTCATAAGCCTTTAGGAACTGATTAATGATGTATTTGGGTTCCCATTGAAGTCCTATAACTAATCCATGTCTATTTTCTGAAATTTGGGAGGTTCGTACTACATTTGGGAAGCCATTAGTGACCTCTGCCCTTGGGGTTTGAACCTCAAAATTACTAGTAAAATTCCCCAATTTCTCCTGAAGTTAAATGAATGTTGCAGAAGTATTTTGATATTTTAAAAGAACCCATAAGCTCCATTTTTATGTCTTAAGACATTTCAAACACCTTCAGAACCAATTAGAAATCCTTAGGATCCATTTGGAAGCATTTGAATCATCACTAGTCTAAGAGTCGAATTGGCCAAAAATTGCAATTTTTCCCAATTTTTCCAATTTTATAAACAAGGACACTACAAGTGGTATTAGAGTACGGTCCTTGCACCTGGTTTGGGTGACCATTTATGAGGTCAAGAAGTCATCCCCCACCCTTAGACATAGAAACTGAAAGTACCTTTGGTGAAGAGGAAGAAGAAGCAGAAGAGGTGCACACTGTTGAGACTATGGCTAAGGTGCTTTTTCTTCTTCTTCCGTGATATCTCATTCTCATTATTAAAGATAATTTCCTTGATAGGTTCAGTAAGTGATCCTGGACAGGAATGACCATGGGATAGGGTTTGTAATAAATAATTTTATATTTTAGCGAGTGTGTTACACATTTTCTTTTGTGATGTTAAAACGAATCCGGGTTTAAGTTTTTTTTCTTTTTTTTTACTAGGGGAATTGAAAAATAGTGTTGGGATGGTACTCGCGTGACACGAGGTCCAAGGATCCAATCTCGCTACCACTATACCCCTAGGTGCATCCACAAGGCTTGAACCATGGCGCACGGGTAATTTTGGGGGCATTTGAACATGTGACCATCCATTTACAACCGATTACAACTTCTCATCTTTACCACTTGAGATGCCCCCCACGGGAAGGTTTAAGTTTTAAATTTTTATTTTATAGGCCCACATAGATTTTTTTTAATTACTTTACATAATTTTTTTATTTTATGAGCTGACATGAATTTTTTTAATTACTTTTTATTTTTGTTAATTTAGTGTTACGTTACGTTACGTGACAACATCTCCCCCATATGCAATTGTAGAGCACCTCGCTCCTCTCGGTGCAATGATTATATGTTAACTTTCCTATGTGGGATAATTCTAAATAAAAGAGTATTTTTCTATGCTTTTCCATCTTGGTTTTTATCTATCAATTAAGAGTTAAGGCGATTTTTCCCTTTGTTGTGAGCATTTTTTTGCAAGCATTTATGGTGCAAGGGAGGTCCCTGTCAAGGACTTATTGCTTAACAATACACATGACACACACGACGCTAACACAGACTGGGTGTAAATAGGATGCCAGAAGCTAGCTTTTATTACTTCAATCAAATTAACGGTTACAATGCGAAATGCAAAGAAATGTAAATAGCTAAACTAGTTGGCCTTAGTCTAATACAATATACAGAAGTAAAATGGTGTGTTTTCTCTATGTGTGACCCTCTCCTCCTCTTAGTATTTTGTTGAATTCTAGAATGAATGAGGCATGAGTGACGAGCCACCCCCCCCTCTTTTCCTTCACACTGTTCTTCTACTCTGCTCCACTGCTGCTTCTCCCGAGGTCACTTCGATCCCCAAGACACACTTCCTCTATCCGTCAAATCCTCTAGATCCTGTAGAACTGCAGTTGTCAGCGCCCCCTGTATGTGTTGAACAACCTCTTCGTGTGGTAACATCTGTCTTGATCCCAACCACCTTCTTAACTACTCATAACTTCCTTAGCAACCCTGAACAACTACCAAGTACTCCACCTTGACTTTTGAACTTCTTTGACTCTGCTACACTAGTCGATCCCATCACTAGCCTCGGCCATACTTCCCTTCGACATCCTTCGACTTTACCTGTCAGCTTCACTTCAATTCTATGGATTTCTAGTTTGCCCCTTCCTCCATGCTTGGAGCTTCCACCTCAACCTATCGATGTCGTTAATCGACAACCTGCCGACACCCAAGCTCTTTGCTGCAACCCTGTCATTTGTCGACATTAGACATGTCGACTCTTGACCTTTCTCCTTCTGCTCGAGTTATTGACTTCGACATCCAATCTTCCTTCACACCAGTGGTCGTCGACAATCCCCCTGGTCGAATTATTCTGTCGATCATTTTCGACTATTTTTCCTAGGTCCCGATGCTCCTGCATCAAACTCCCTAGGTGAAAAAGAACTTGAATATTCCATCAGTCTCCTGTATTCTTTTTCGGAATCCATGTCACCTCTTTCAACTCATCATATTTCCATCACACTAAGTATTCTT
Organism: Larix kaempferi; assembly: GCA_027924585.1. Taxonomy (NCBI): domain Eukaryota; kingdom Viridiplantae; phylum Streptophyta; class Pinopsida; order Pinales; family Pinaceae; genus Larix; species Larix kaempferi. The sequence continues at coordinate 7,386,871 of BSBM01000616.1, forward strand.
TCTTTCGTGAACTGTGCGTACGCCCAACTTTGCATTCCTCTAGTACTTCGACGATTTCCTCCTTGTCGCGTCGATATGGAATTTGCACTGTTTAGTCGATGTTCGACACTTCCGCACTGCTGCTGGTTGAACCTTCTTCAAAATTGTATAGATCTAAGACATTGAATGTTGGTGAAATGCTCAAGTCCTTTGGCATCTCCAACACATAATCATTATCTGAAATCTTCTTCAGAATCTTACATGGTCCAATCTTCTTCAACTTCAACTTGTTATAGGTTCCTGTCGGAAATATCTCCTTCGGCAAGTGTGCATAGACTAAGTCTCCTTCGATGAACGACTTTAGCCTCTTCTTCCTGTTGGCTCTCATCTTATATGCCGTGTTACTCTTTTCTATGTGCTTTCGCACCTTTTCATGCACTTCTTTCATATGCTCTGCGAATGATTCTGCATCCACACTTTTCTTGATTTCTATCGGTAACTTGACCAAATCCACCACTCCATGTGGGATTCTTCCTTGAACAATATGGAATGGGCTCAAACTTGTTGACCAATTCACAGAATTGTTGTACGCAAACTCTGCTTGTGCCAACACGTTCTCCCACTTCTTGGGTCTGTCGGCTGCCAAACATCTCAGAAGGTTTCCCAAACTTTTGTTCACCACCTCGGTCTATCCATCTGTCTGTGGATGATATGCCGAGCTAAAATGCAACCTCGTCTCCAGTTTCTTCCATAGGGTTCTCCAAAAATGTCCTATAAACTTGGCATCTCCGTCCGACGTTATACTCATTGGCAACCCATGCAATCTAACTATATCCTTGAAGAATAGTACAACAATTCTTGTGGCATCACTTGTCTTCCGACATGGAATAAAGTGTTCCATCTTCGAGAATTTGTAGACTACAACATAGATTGAGTCATTACCTTGCTGAATCTTCGGCAATCCTAGCACAAAAGCCATGCTCAGGTGCTCCCATGGGGTATTCGGCACTATTAATGGCGTATACAACCCCATATTTTGACTTCTTCCTTTTTCCAACTGGCAAACTCGACACTGTCATACCCACTTACTGACATCTGTTGTCATTCTTGGCTAATAATACTTTTCTTCGACCAACTCCGTGGTCTTGTTGATACCAAAATGACCTGTTAATCCACCACTATGCATCTCTTAGATTAGGTTCTCTCTTACGGATCCTATGGGAATACACAACTGTAGTCCCATGAATAGGTATCCCTCTTGGATGAAATAATCCAAGTATGGCATTCTATTGACACTCCACAGTTCTCGACTCGCCTTCCATGCTTTCGCAAAATCTTCGTCGGTCACATACTTTGTCTTCACCGACCCTATTCCTGTTGCCTAAACTGTCATTGTGTTGAGCAGTGCAACTCTTTGACTCAAGGCATCGGAAACCTTGTTCAACTTGCCCGACTTATGTCGCAACATGAAGGTATATCCCTGCAAGAACTCGACCGACTTCATGTGCCGCTGATTCAACTTTGACTGAGTGTTCAAGTACGTCAGTGCTTGGTGATCTGTGTACAACACAAATTCCTTGGGAAACAAATAATGTATCCACTTCTTCAACGCTTAGACAATAGCATAGAACTCCTAGTCATAGACTGAATATTTCTTCTTCGCATCATCCAACTTCTCACTGAAGAATGAAATTGGTCAGCCCTCCTGGCGCAACACTGCTCCAATTTCCATTCCTCTCATGTTGCAATCGACTTGAAAAACTTTGTCGAAATCTGGGAGTGCTAACACTGGGCTCTCAATGACCTTTTCCTTCAACTTGTTGAAATCTCTCTAGGAAGCTTCTGTCCACTTACACTCGCCTTTTCTCATGCAATTTGTCAAAGGTTCACATATCCCACTAAATCCCCTAATCAACTTCCTATAAAAATTAGCAATTTCACCTTCTCTGGTTCCATCACTAATCCTTTACCTAAGATTACAAATTCCAAGTTATACCAGCTCTTCCTTCATGAAGAAACACTTTTGCAGATTCACCATCAACTTCTCTTCTTGCAACTTCCACAAAACTTGTCGAATGTGCTCCAAGTGTTCGACCTTGGTTCAACTAAATATCAGGATGTCATCTAGGTACAATATGATGAACTCTTCTTAAGAATGGTTTCAGTACCTCGTTCATCAACCGCATGAACGTACTGGATGCATTAGTCAATCCAAATGACATGACTAAGGACTCATACATCCCTTCCTTCATCTTGAACGTTGTCTTCCATTCGTCTCCTTCTCTAATATGAATTTGGTGATAATCACTCTTCAGGTCAATCTTTGTGAAGTACTTATCTCCACTCAAGCAATCCATTAAGTGGTCCATTCTCAGAAATGGAAAACGGTACTTGATCGTGATCTTGTTGATAGCTCAGGAGTCTTTACACAACCTCCATTCTTGACCCTTCTTCAGTGCTAATATTGTTGGTGCCGCACATGGGCTCAAACTTTTTGTGATCAATCCTCTGTCCAACAACTCTTGGACCTATCGATTGAGTTCCCGACCCTCTACCGAGTCATTCTGTGAGGTTCCTTGTTTGGAAAATGATCCTAGAATCAAGTCGATCTGATGGGATATGCTTCTTGTCGGTGGCAATCCCAACGGTGCTTCATCGACTACTATGCTCCTAAACTCGTCGAGCATCTTTTTGACCTTGACCAGAATCCTCTCCATTGTCAACCTCTCGACACATGGTCCTTTCCGAATGATGGCAAAACATCCAAAATATTTCTCCTCCTCCATGAGCAAATCCTTGGTTGAACACATCAGCACTCGTTTCTCCCAATATTTTCTCTCGCCCCGCTTGCAGACAGCCTGGTCCTCCTACTTCGACTTCAAATTCCTCTCCGTGCCATTTTTCCACACTGTGACTGTGTTGGATCGACCATCATAGATCATATTCTGATCATATTGCCATGGTCTCCCTCACAAGAGATGACAGTGCGTCAATTAGGATTACGTCGCACTGTACGCTGTCTTCAAGCTTTCCAACCTTAAAGTTTATCAGGGCACTATGTGATTACTTTGACATGATGTCCTTTCTGTAACCATGATATCTTGTATGGGTGTGGGTTCTCTCTACATCTCAAACCCAACTTGTCGATGACCTCTATCGACACAAGATTCTCTGTATTGCCACCATCGACTATGGTCTTGCAATACCACTCACCAATCAACAATCTGGTTCGAAAGATCGCCTTTCGTTATGCTGACTCTTTCTCATCGCGTCGGTCGTCCCGAACCAACGTTGTCATGGCCGTCATGGTTTGACCTTTTCGTTTCCCATCCTCGTTGTTGTCGGATGTCGACTCCTCCCTCTCATCGACTTGCTCATCTCTTCGACGTCTCGGTTTCGACTCCTCTGCAGCGTGTAGGTTGTCTGGGACCTCATATGCCTTGTGTCTGACTCCTCGACACTTATAACAGACTACAACTGGTCTGTCAGCTCCTTTTCTATCAGCTGGACCACTTCGACCGCGAGTCCCTCGACCATCGCATCGATTTTCTTGTGCTTTCCCTTTAGTTGATGTCCCTTCCACACGTTGATTGTCTTCGATGGCTTCTCTCCTAGTTCCTCTACTTTGGCCTTTAGTGGAAACAGTCTTTGCACCTCGACCAGTCATCCTACCTATGGTCGATGCGGCTTTCCTTGACAGTTTATCTTTTGCCTTCAAAGCTAACTGGTAGGCTTCACCGACCACTCTAAACCTTGATAGACTCAACTCGTCCTGTATGGCATACTTCAAGCCGTTCATGTATCTCGCGACAACTTCTTCTCCTTCATTGATTTGTCCCTACCTTGTCGAAAATTTGTAGAACTCTTCCGTGTACTCTTTCACGATCATTTCTTTTTGTCGAAAGTTCTGCAACTTCCTGAATAAGGAAATCACATAGTCACCTGGAAAGAACTTCCCTTTTAGCTTGGCGACCATCTTGTCCCAGGACTTGATCTTTTCCTTGCCTTTCTTGACTCTATCAGCCTGTACATTGTCCCACCACAATGAGGCATGACCCTTCAACCTCAGACATGCAGTCTTAACCCATTTAGGATCTTCGATCCACTATATGTCGAAGTATTTCTCCATCTCTTTGAACCAGTTTATCAAGTCTTATGGATCCAGACTTCCTAAGTAGGTATGTACATCCATCTTTGTCTGACCTCTCATCTCCATCAGAAGCTTGATGAGTTTGTCTTTTGGTTCTTCCCCTACTGCTTCTTGTGCTTCCACTTCTTTGACTTTCTCGTCGCTGTGGTCTAACGCATCCATGCCTTTGGATTTGTTTGATCGCTACAACTTCACTAGTCAAACTTCGCATTGTTCGCATGCACTCATCGAACATTTCACGATCAATTGTGACTGCAGCGCCATGCTCTCTTCGTCCTCGGACATTAATGCCTCTGTGAGCCATTTTCAACCGTAGTTGAACTCCCACTTGTCCAATCGCAACCGTACTTTCACAACTCATGCACAACTCTACCCAACCTCAGCTGGAGTTGTTCACACTCAACACTGGATTCTTTTCCAGCTCTAATATTACCGGCTCTTTCTAGGTCTGATACCAACTGGCGCAAGGGCAGTCCCCATCAAGGATTTCTTGCTTAACAATACACACAACGCTCACATAGAATTGGTGTAAACAGGATGCCAAAAGCTAGCTTCTATTACTTCAATCAAATTAATGGTTACAATGCGAAATGCAAAGAAATGTAAACAACTAAACTAGTCAATCTTAGCCTAATACAATATACATAAGTAAAATGGTGTGTTTTCTCTGCGTGTGACCCTCTCCTCCTCTCAGTCTTCTGCTGAATGCTAGAACAAATGAGACATGAGTGACAATCCATCCCCCCCTCTGTTCTTGTGCACTAGTCTTCTATTATGCTCTGCTGCTGCTGCTCTCGAGGTCACTCCAATCCCCGAGACACACTTCCTCTGTCCATCGAATCCTCCAGATCCTGCTTACCTGCAGTTTTTAGCGCTCCATGTCCGTGCTGCACAACCTCTACCTGTGGTGACATCTGTCCTGATCCCAAACACCTTCTTAACTGCTCATAACTTCCTTAGCAACCCGAAAGGCTACCAAGTACTCTGCCTTGACTTATGAACTTCTCTGACTCTGCTACAGTAGTTGGTCCCATCACTAGCGTCGACCATACTGCCCTCTGTCATCCTTCGACTTTACCTTTTGGCTTCACTTCGCTTCTACGACTTTCCAATCCGCCCCTTCCTCCACGCTTGGCGTCCGCCTCAACTTGTCGGTGTTGCTGTTCGACAACCTGTCAACACTTGACCTCTTCGTTGCAACCCTGTCGTCTATCGACCTTAGACATGTCGACTCTCGACCTTTCTCCTTCTGCTTGACTTATTGACTTCAACAACCAATCTTCCTTCGCACCAGTGGTCGTCGGCAATCGCCCTGGTCGACTTCTTCTGTCGATCATCTTCAACTGCTTTTCCTAGGCACTGATGCTCCTGCATCAATTTCTAAAATCTAAAACAATATTGTTTAAATTGATATAATCTTGACATCATAAATTATTTAAAAGCACTGAATCTATTTATGTGTTTAAAAACACGATTTGAATAACATAAAATTTAGATTTCTCAAAAAAATCATCTTAATATGATCAAACAAATTACCAAACCAATTTTTAAATTTCTCTAAAATTAATCATAACAAATAATTATCTTAATTTTATTATAATTTTTAAACTTCTGAGTTAAGACACTTCACAAATATTATTAGTGATAAATAATGGTCTTCATTTTATTTAGCATTTAAGGGTACCACTGAAAGCACACCGAAAGATCTGATTCGAAAGATTCCATAGTGCTAGAGTGACCTAATCCCGACCCCAAAATAGAAACGAGCGTGTCGTATCTGGAGAATATTCAAGCTCTTGTTACAAAAGGAGGAGCAACTGGAGGAATCCTATGACTCGTTTACGTCACCTATGACATATCTCTCGTAGGGAAAGATGGGTTTTCAAAGTCTGCAGCCGCACTGCCCAAACTTTTAATACTGCATTAATGAATAACGGAACGCCAATAAAAAGCTTTTAACCTAATTCAGATTGGAACCTGTTGTACTACACGCAATATTGACATCGTAGATTCTTAAACACAAACAAATGAAAAGCGAGGACGGTATGAAAATATTATGACCTCATCTTAAACATAAAAAAACGAAAAACTAGGACTGTGTGAAAATATCATGACCTAAATATACTATTAAATGCAAAAAAAAAATAATGACCGTGTTAAAGTCTAAATCCGGAAAATTGAAATACTATTGGCATGACACATAACAGTGAAGGCTAAACTCGCGGTCAACCACTCCCCTTATAATGAAATGGGAATCACATGACACGTGTAGCGTGGGCTTTTATAGTACTCTCTTCCTAATCATATACCCAATTTAAGAGATTTTGAATTTGTTTTATGAACAATTGCAGGTAGATGAGCTCAAGGTATTTTGATGATGGGGCCAAAATCATTATCATTACATTTATAGATGTTTACATTTTAGAATTTGGTGTAAACTATCATTTATATTTTTCTTAAATTGAAGGAAGATGGAACAAGTGTATTGTCCATTGTAGTGGTTCAAAATTATAAAAAAATAAATTAAAATAATTAGTAGCTGCTGGCTAGTGGTTAGTGACAGACAATCCATTTAAGTAAAGAAGGTAACAAGTAGCTCACGCATAGACAACAAGTGATTACAACTAAGCATGGACAACAAGTAATAGAGAAGATAAGTTGGTCATGGCACTGAACTTGTGACCTATTAGTATTTACCAACCACAAATTAAATAGCTACGCTAGTATAATACAACTTTCAAGACACATCAAGATTTACTTACCGAGATGTTTCTGATTTGCACCAACATGGCTTTTCTAAGTCAGTTACTTGTGGTAAAGGATAATATTATGAGACTAAGTTAGGAATTGCACAGAAAGTATGTTTGAAGAGTAATATATTAATGCAATGTCAACCTGCTGACAATGCTGCGGCTGGTGGAGAAGCCAGCTGAAAATATCACGCAAAACAGATTGTTCATCACCAACCCCCCGAATGTACTGTCCATTCCACTGAAAGAGATGTGGTGTACGAGTAGAGTGCATATAATTTCTTAGTGAACCAATCCTTCTACCTAATGGCTTTCATTTGTTTTACTCGATTTCGTGTTTTAGTGGCAGAGAGAACAGTAATGTTAAAGTATTATTGTGACAACAAATTCGAGCTTTCGTGGAGTGAAAGAAGAAGTAATTGACTGTGTCGTGTTGTCTAGTCATTATGCTAAGCTGATATATCATCTACGAAAAAGAATAAATGTTTACCAACCATTACAGATATTATACTTACCAACCATTACAGATATTATACTGCATAGTTTGTTGAAGGTTGAGAGAAATATGGGTCAAATAACTGTCATCACATGGGAATTTGTCATTCAAATTTACTGTATTCATGCACTTTATGTTTAAGATAGTGTAAGATTATACGTATTAAGTCGTAAATAAAAGTAGTTTTTAATTGAAGGAGCTTTGAATACTAACACAATCACTTAACTTATGGTCGATAAATATAAATGTAAACATAAGAGTAAATAGAAAAGCTCTGAATAAAACATATAGAAATAGTAATGGATTGCCAGCCGCAGATACCATTGCCATTATGAATTCAATCAATCTAAGTATGGGGTGCATGTCAAGTTATATCTTGTCAAATGTTCAACAAGTAATCATATTAATAATTTACATTAATTAGAATCTTAAAACAAGTTGTAAGTTGGTAGTTTTTGAGGTTAGTTGAGTTGTGGTTAAGCCATTCATTGCTCATCACGATAAATATTAATAAATTCTAATAATAAAACAGAAGAATTGAAAACTAAATAAAAAAACATTTAGAAGTTACACACTAACAGTTATAAACAAATTCAAATAGGCTTTGGGTTAAATGATAATGCAAACATACATTTTTGTTTTCAAATTAATTATAATTTGATATTCCAATTTTATGTATTTGGGTTAAAAGACATTTTGAGTAAAACCATCCATACGATCCAGTTATCAAAGTGCAAATTTAACAATTAATCCTTTAAAAAATGGCAAATGAGCAATTATTTATTTAAAATTTACAAGATTTTAAAACATTTTGATAATTAAAATAGTTGCAATTGAAAAACTTAAATATATTAATAAAAAATTGGATAAATACAAATTATATATTTTAAAAAATTGTTTAATTGTTTATATTTTATGAAGAAATAAAATATATTAATATAAAATTTTGGTAAATATAAATTATATATTTTAAAAATGATTTAACTATTTATATTTTCTTTTCTTACATAATATATGGATTATTTTTTCAATATCTTAAAATAATTTGATAAATTAAGGATGCCCTTTCTATTACTTTTATTGTGTTCTAGAGATCATTATTAACCTAGGTTCATCATTTCATTAATACTTAGTCATCCTTTGATTATAATATTTAATTATCACATTAAAACAAAATCAACTATAAAATTGATATAAAAACTATATTATTTTATTAAAAAACTGAATGCATTTAAAGCATGGTTTAAGAAATTGTTAAAATAGTTGAAAGTGTGTTTCCCAATGTAAGTGTAAGTATCAATGAAATACACGATAACCTAATTTATCTATCTTTATTAGTCCGTGCGCAGGCAGTGCAGCAGTGCAGGGGACTATAGAAATCGATTTTTGCTTATTTCTATTAACCTAGAACGAATTACATAGTATTTTAACCTAAGTTTTATGAGTGTGATTCCCTTCCATCTATTCAACAATTTGGGAGCCTTATTTGGCCTTTAATTGAGGTACATGCTACTTTTCGTCTTCTATCTTCATGCATGTGTGTGATGTCATCCTCCAAACCTCAAGCCCTAAGTCTGTCATAGCCCTTGCGTGGCAGGCTGCATGCAAGCCACAATAGCATCAACGTTGAGCATCGGAGCTGGCAATTGCAGAAGTCGATGATCTTTGATAGACAACCAGCGAGGGAATTCTTGCATGCCATCTTCATCAATGAAACCATAATGTTCATATAATTCTTCATCCAGAATACCATTCATCTGATTTGCCAAGATTCGTCTTTGATTCTCTATAGGAGGTTCAGCTACTGTAAAATTGTTAGTCATTAGGTTATGATAATGACCATGAGGATAATCGTCGAACAAGATGTGGAACATAACCATAGAATTGCTCACAAATTCAAAATAACTTCCATGTGCATCATTCATGACGAAAAAGGGATGGTACAGACAGATTTTTCCAATGTTGTGCCAGTCAGATGATTCATAAAATTGTGCAGTGAACATGGATATCTAAATCAATGGGTTTGAGACTTCAACAAGCGCCAAACAACCAAACAGTTAAACATCAGTCTAAATCTAACTTATATCATACCTTGTGACATGATCTACAACTACAACAAGGTTTCAAGGCACTATTTCCAATGGCAGTGCCCTCCAAGAAGAAGATCATAGCCTTTTATGGAATGAACCCTTCCGCTCAAGACAAAGGTAACCTTCCCATTGAATATCGCAGCTAACAAGTAAAGAAGACGCCCTTCTTTAGACAAGATGGGTAAATGGAGGCCCGACGGTAGGAACATCAGAGCTCAACATGAGGACAGCGTGAGAAGAATGGTTTATGTTTCCGATATTGATCAGCAGGTAAGAGACTTCATGCCAGGAATTAAGGAAACAATCATTTTTAATATCAATTCTTCTGTTGTATCAAGACAACATATAGTAACAACACAATTAATGTATGGATGTTCTCTTAATGGAAATTTCAAAACTGGTATGATTATTTGGTCTAGATGAATTTGAGTTGTCAAATGCCAAGCACTAAATATCCTCTAGGATGTTTGGTTATCCATATTTCTCCCCATGTATATGATGGCCCTTCTAGGTGCTAAACGGAAATGCTTGGCTTATCTTCTGGGTTATGTATGCCACTTGGAAGGCCAATTTTATTTTCTCATCCACGTATACAACTCAATGTCACCTTCGGAATCATACTGCAGGGTCTTCGTTTCAAATTTATAAGAGAATTTGGGATTTCAATGGAAGCATAGTTGTTAGGTTGATTTGAATATAATTCATGGTGCAACAGGAGATTAATGCCTGGTTAGCTGTGCTAGTTGAATCTTTTGAAACTCTACAATTTATATTAAGAAGGTGAAAATAATAGTAATGCATAGACTATCATGCTAAGTGTGTAGCAACATAATGAGCTGGATTTGGTCATACTTGTAAGTTATATAGAGAAATAATGAATAATTGCATTGGAAGTTATAAGTTTCCCATGTGGATAGAATAAGCTATTGGGTGAGTGCAAGCTAATGAGGGTCACTTTTGGTGTGTTAGATGCAATAGAAAACTGGAAAATCAGGCATACCTCAACTTACTTGGATTTTTTGAGATACTTACACAAAATATCTTGCATTGAGTAAAAAGGATGAAATGTAGGAAATTGAATCATATAAATTTTATGTATTGAAAATTTTCATAACTGTGTCAAGTTTCATCTTTTCTAACAATCACATCTTTTTTGGCAAATGATAACGTATATGTCTTTATGGGTGCAGCCTTTGAGTGCCTAAATAATGGTTTCATGATACAAAAATTAGTAGACATGTAGAGAACAAGTAGCACTAGTGCAGAACTAACTATATGTCAAATGTGGGTGCATCTTTTGAAGGTCTTAATGCAATGATTCTGAAATAGATTTTGTATAGCATGTAGAGGTCGGTGTTCAGTAGTGCAACATACAATTTTATTTTTATATGTTTGTGAAATGAAAAAGTTATGGAAGAAACACTAACAGTGCATTTTTTTAGTTAAGGAGTCATGAAACAAGATAGTTAAGTTTTTTTTTTTTAAATTACATATTTGGAATATGCAGAAAAATGTTATCTATGTCTAAAATTTTATCAAAAAGTATTGTTTTTATCATATTGTAAACAGTAATGAAAGACATACATACTAAGAAAATGGAGGAAATGGCCAATTAGCTACGATTTACCATATTCCATAGTATATGGTTGGTAACTCTGAACAAAACACGTTGGACTGTGGATGACACATGGGCGCGTGAGGAGGCATGTTTTAGGTGCTAAGGAACGCTCACACATTATCTTTAAATTTATTTATTTATTCTCGCCTTTGTTGTCAACGAAAACACTCTAGTGTTCTTGCTCTATGAAATGCAAGAGCGTTTATTATTTCCAAAATGCTCTAGTGTTTCTTAGTTACAGAATGCTATAGCGTTTCTTGTTTACAAAATGCTCTAGTGTTATGGAGTTACAAAAGACTCTATTGTTTCTTGTTTACAAAATGCTCTAGTGTTATGGAGCACATAAACTATGTGCTAAGTAATGGATGGAATAAAGGGGGGTGAGAGAGAGAGAGGGAAGGTACGGGGGGTAACTATATGCTAAGTAATGGATGGAGGTAAGGGGGGAAACTATATGCTAAGTAATGGATGGAGGTAAGGGGGGGTGAGAGAGGAGAGGGGGATACGAGAAGGGGGTGAAAGGGACATAAATTGATGGATGGGGAGAGATGAATGAGGAAGGAGGAAATTAAAGGCCTAAACCCATAATCTCTAAGCACCAAACCCCCTAAAGCACTAAACCCCTAAGTCATTAGATCCTAAGCACCTAATCCCTTAACACGCAATCCCTTACCACGTTAACCACTTGACACTTAACCCTAACCTTTTCTACCTTACCCCATGAACAATTTATCCTTAAATCCCTTAACATATAAAGGCCCTAATCCCTAAAACCTTAGTCCCTTAGTTAACCCCTTATCTCCCATCCCCTTAACACTATAACACCTAAGACATTAATGCCTAACCTATTTAAACGTAACTCCCTAACACCATATCCCTAAGTCCCTTTACCCCTAATACTTTAACCATTACCCTCTATGCTCTAGTTTGCACCCTAGAGGTAAAATAATTGTTTACCTCTAATCTTTGTTTGTATGTGTGACCCCCCTTGTGCAAGTGCGCCTTGCATTTGCTTGTGCACTCTACGTTTGCATGTGGGCTCTTTGTTTGCATGAGATCTCTACATTTGCTTGAGAGCTCCCCCTTGGGCTTGATCACTCCTCTCTCGGATTGGGAATTCTCACTTGAGCTTGTGCATTAGGCTCTAAGCTCTAGTTTACCCCTTATAATCCTTTAACCTTTTAACCCCTTCACCCTTAACACCTAATCTAATAAACCCTATACCCTAAACCCATAGAACTAAATCCCTTAACCCCTAACCCCTAAACCCCTTAACCAATTTACCTCTAATCCCACAACCCATGACCCCTAAGACCTAGTCCACCCCCTAACCCCTAAAAAACCTAACCTGTAATACTTAAGGAGAGAGATGGTGGGGGGGGAGAGAGAAGGGGGGGGGAGAGAGAGAGGGGGGAAGAGAGGGGAAATAGATGTATGAAGATATGAGAGAGGGGGGGTGGGATGGGGGGGGTAAACACAGAAAGAGAGATATAAAGGGAGGGAGGGCTACGTAAATCGATACTAAAGCGGGGGGAGATATGGAGGGGGAGAGATAGTGGGGGAGAGTGAAGGGGAGGGAGAGAGAGAGAGAGAGAGAGAGAGAGAGGATGGAGGGAGGGACGGGGTGGGGAGGGAGATAAAGGGAAGGGGATGGAGGGAGGGACGGGGCGGGGAGGGAGATAAAGGGAAAGGATAGAGAGAGTGGGATGGTGGAGGGAGGAGAGGGTGAGAGAGAGATGGGGGTGTGTACATATATATACTCTCTCTCTCTCTCTCTCTCTCTCTAGATATATATATATATATATATATATATATATATATATATATATATATATATATATATATATATATATATATATAGAGAGAGAGAGAGAGAGAGAGAGAGAGAGAGTAATATGTAATATAAAAGGTGCAAGTTTTTGGAGTTAAAAAATGTGCTAGCATTTTTGTTTCCAATCCTATGTGTAAACTGACATGGCAAGCTAGGCCCACCCATGACTTGTTCAAAGAAATGCTCGAGCGTTTTGGTTTTACTAGGAGGGAGGGACGGGGGGGGAAGGGAGATAAAGGGAAAGGGATGGAGGGATCGAGAGAGTGGGATGGCGGGGAGGGAGAGGGAGAGAGAGAGATGGGGGGTGTGTACATATATATATACATATATACTCCTCTCTCTCTCTCTCTAGAGAGAGAGAGAGAAAGAGAGAGAGAGGGTTAAGGAAGTATATGTAATATAAAAGGTGCAAGTTTTTGTAGTTAAAAAATGCACTAGCGTTTTTGTTTCCAATCCTATGTGTAAACTGACATGGCAAGCTTAGGCCTACCCATGACTAGTTCAAAGAAATGCTCGAGTGTTTTGGTTTTACTAAACTCTCACAAGTTTTGCGAAACTAGGGTTTCATATAAAAGGTACCTTAACTTCGTGCGAGGACCCTACTGGATCATAAAAATGTTGTGGTTGTTGATGATAACTGAATAGATAATGATTGTATAATTTGGTTACTGACCAAACTATATACTACTAAAGTAGATGTTGGAAGTGTTTTTGTGTACTCCTTTCCTCCCATTTTAGAAAAGTGGCAAGTGGAAAAACATGTTGGAAGTAACATGTTTACCTACATTTAAAGTAATTGTGCAATGTTTGTTAGGTGTGAATGGGAACTCTATAGAGAGAGAGAGCGCCCTAGTTCATAGGGTTGTTCTGGTTCAAAAGTGTCTTTGTTGTGCATATGGTGGTTCCTCCTTGTGATAATGCTTAACCCATAGTTGAAATATAAATGTGGTATGTACCATATGTGCAAGAAAGTAGCCTTAGTGTTGGGACAAGGGAAAGTGTTGAACACATTGTGTTGGACCTTAATTCTAACTAGCATCACCCATATAGTGATTGTGTTTCCTGGAGGACTAGCATGAATGTATGTTAGGTAGATTGTATCTAGTATTCAGTGGTGTGGGATATGGAGACTATCATTAAAGGCATTGTTATTGGAATGTAGTTGTGGGATGGTGTTTAGTGAGGTGCTCATGATCAATGGTAGAGTGATAAAAGATAGTGTGTTGCAGTTTAGTGGTGCTACATTGAGGCCTCAATGCATGCCATCAAACAATATATGGGAGGACCTGTTATAGCTACATGTACCAAATATGCTAGAGGAGGAAGAGAGTGTTGACATGTTGTTGTAAGAAGAGTAGTGTGAGGCTTAAAATGCTTAAGAACTGAAAAAATGAATATCTGATTATAGGAATTCGGTACTTGAAGAGGAAGACTACTTGAATGAACTTGTGTCTACAAAAGTGGAATTGTTGTTTGCTAGTGATGATGGCTATGTTGAGCTAGGATAATAAACTTATTCTTGGGATTATTTGGTAGTAGTAATGTAGTGTTCATTGATGTAGTTGTTGTGAGCACTAGGAACATATGAGTGGATGTGACGGGGATTGAGATAGAAGGGGAGGGGGTTTGAGGCATGCATTGAAGTTGAGGGATCTACTAGTGCCATTGATGGTGAAAGAAGAGGCTAAGAATTTCCTTGTTGGAAGAAGGATATAGGAATTAGTTGTGGTGTTGCAATGAGGAGGAATAGAGAGAGATAACCATTTGTGCAAAATCATTTGATGAGATGTAGTAGATCAGGGTAGACAATTCATAGTAGAGTTAATTTCAAAGTATTTTCCATCTTTAAAAATTTGATAAGTACAGTTGTGGGCATTGTACAAGGAAGTAGATTGTTGTCAATTTGAGAGATTCCATAGTATATGGCATAATAAAATGTTAATAGTAAATGTGACTCCACATCCTTGTTAGTGAGAATATGAGGATTGTCTTGTTGAACCCATCATAGCAAGTAATGAGAGAGTTGTGGGGTAGTGGCACGGGGGGTTCACTAAATAGGAAATATTATAGTGCACATGAATTCATATTGTGGGATTTATTATTGTAAAATAAGGAAGCAATATATTGCCTAGTACATAAGGGTGAGAGCATATTTTTTATATACTAAAAACATGTAGGTATCAGGGGGGTCATAATGATGTATCCAGGGGGTTTGGGAGTTTGAATAGGTACTTTATCCCAAAATTTTGTGTAATTTTGATTGTATGTGAAGTCATATTAATGTTTGAATAAGTATGATATGTGTGAAGATGGTGTGGTTCCAATTGTGTTTGGAGTTAGAGTGGTGTTTGAATAAGTATGGTTTCTGATTGGATGTGATGTGAATTTGATTGGAATGATTGTGAATGAAGTTGAATTTTTTTCGGGAGTTGTTCCCCAACTTGAAATATTTTCTCTCACTATGATTTCATATTTCACCTTGCAATTTTTCTAGGGGTTATTAGAGTTTTGCCATGACATCATAACGAGGAAAAGATTAAAAAGGGGTATAAAAAATGTCATGAAAAAATGGACACCTAGGATATCTAGTGGAAATAAGGATTCTTAAATTGTAAAGGTGTATTGGGAAGACGGTTCAACAATTGTTTTGGAGGAAATCCTTGATATCTAGTTAATTTAGCGGTGTTCTTTAATATCCTACAAACACACACACACACACACATTATATCATATGTTCACAAAATGAACTCCCAGAGGGTAGTGGGAAGCTACATCGGATTAACAAAATTTCAATAAATGAGATTATTTTGGCTTCCATTATTGAGGATCATAGTAAGTAGTTGATCCTTTATCTAATAATTCTGTCTAAATAGGAGGGTTGAGGAAGATGCAAAATTCTCATGTGTCATTGATAGTATAGAGAGATTTGTGGTAGTAGGGTTGGGAAGAGAAAAAGAAGGTTCATGAGAGGATGGTAAAGTAACAAAGTCAATGTTTTTTTCTTCATAATATAAATGTTTGGTTTTGGATTTACTTTGTAAGAATCAATAATTACCACGTTTATGATTTGGGGTTTTTTTATAGTAGCACCATGGTGAATTACATGAAGAGGTAGGGTGGCTAATAGATATTATATAATTAAATAGTGGAGATGTATAAAGTATTGGGGAAGGGAAGGTAATGGTGCTAAGGATAGGGATAGCATTGCTAGGAGGAGTGAAGTGAGGTATTTTGTCATATTTTCATTATAAGGCTAGTGTGCATAGAGAAATGGTTGGTCTAGAGTGTCAGTCCCAAACAAAACTAATTCATTACTAAAAATAATAAGCAAACAAGAATAAAATTTCAGCACAAGTACGTGTTCAAGATCTCTAATTTGAAGGTGGAGGTGGAGTTTAGTGAATATATTGATAAATTGTTGAACCCTTTGACTTGGAACTTAATGCAAATAAAACCACATAGACATTCAATTAGATTAATAACATGTAGGATAATAAGCCGTCCTCAAGGCTTGGAACAAGGCATCCCATGTGATGATACGAGTATGAGAAGCATTGGAAGCATCTTCTTCATTGAGTTCCACATATAGCTCAATAAAAGTTTGGTGAGATCTCCACTAGGATTTAGAAAGGGTATGTTAATGGTTTCCTATAAGAAGAAGGAATTTTTCATGTTTGGTTAGAGTTGGAAGTAGGGAGTAACACTGTGGATTTGATAGTCGAAAACATCTTCATGCATCTAGACACCATATTAAGGTAATGATAGTTTGGTGTTTAGCTTAAATGTAGACATGGAATCCCTAGGTTGATGTTTGAGTGAATTAGTAAGAGTATTGGTCAATTCCTTCACCACACTAGAGACATTAGCTTCTTCATAATCAAAGGAACATGTTTGATGAGGAGCTATTGTGAACTAAACATTGTGAGAGGGTAGGAGCTAAAGTTAATTGTCGTGAAAACCTTAGGTGAATTATCTGGCTAGCATTAATGCTAATAAGGGTGTCTAATATATAAACCAAGGATGTAGAGTATGAATATTCCAATGGAAAGGTGTGTTGATCAAGAGCTATGGAGATATATTACAACACACAAAGAATGTCTTGCGTGGGATGGTGATGTCCATAAAACACCAACAACTCAATATATCTAGGTGGGCATAAAGCCTAGGGAAACAAATGAAGAGGTGTGTAGAATATTAATTTATTGGTTGTAGCAAATGGCCATTTTTGGGTGGGGTGATCTAACCAAGATAACTAAAAATATGAAGAGGATGTGCCAGGTGGGAGGGAGTCCTCTAAAAACTAAAAGTGCGAGTGCAAATAGTAGGCATGGACCTTATTACTATGACATCAAATGCTGTGTCACCGATTTCTTTAGAAATAAACTAGAGATACAAGAGAAAATGCTATATCAAAGATTTGAAGACAACCCAAAATATAACAACTAAAACAAAAGATCAAACAATATAGTTTCATTTTATTTATGAGGCAAAGTTTTGCATAACTCGAAACGTGTTTATTACCATACCAAGTCAAAACATGTTTTGAAGATGTATGTTAAGTCTATAATTGAGGCAAATACCTGAAGATGTATGTTCAACTGCTCTCCATCGTCCATTTTTACCAAGTCATTCTTCCATGTATGGCCGCCTCTCCCTCTCAATGATAGGAAAGTCATGGGCGTCGTCGTTTGATCATTCAATGGTTTTTCCATGTATTTAGGAGGTACACACCCTAGGTCACAAAAATGAAACCTTGAAATAAGCAGTTCCATTAATAGCAAAAGAAGAGCTGGGGTGTATGACAATTTGGGGGGTTAATGGTTTTTTTTAAGTAATGGGATCAAAATTTCTTATAATTTTTTGGGTATTTACGAATTTTATAATTGGCTTGAATTGGATTAAAAAAGAAGATGAGAAAATGCTAAAGAATATTTTGAACTATCTTTTAAAAGGAGGTTTACTGAAGGTTTATATTCACCTAGAAATTAACAACTATTCCTCCCAACCACCCAAACTACATCCAATAGACAAGACTTAGAATGATTTTATTTTCCATTTGAAACTAAGCAATATATATATATATATATATTTAATTAACTAATATATCTTAATTATTTTATTTCTAAATTTTATCATTTTGCATCACCTAGAAGTATTTCTAGGTTTTTAATTTTTTCAATTTATATGGTAATAATTATAGTTAAATAATCATTGTATTAATAATTATGGTTAAGTAATCATTCATATATATATATAATTGAAATGATTATAGATTTTCTATTAAAGAGTTATGAAACAAAAAAAAAGTATTGTAATCATTGACATATTATGAAATTGCTCAGTGTTTGTTTGAGCTTTCCCAAAGGGGCTATCATCATCTTGAAACCTTAGAAATATTACATTATTTATGACAAAATACTGAACATTACAAATATTTATATAGATTTTCCAAGCAGAAAAATATAAAAAGCTTGTATAAGAAAAGAAACTTAAGAAAGTTATGGCCACTGTTTATTTCATGGAAATCTCGAATTGTTTTTCTTGTCCTAGGAAGGTAGAAATTTCAACCACTTGTATGGTTGGATGATGCACATAATCTTCCTCCACTCCCCTCATACCAACAAAAGGGGTGTTTTAGGACTAACCACCCACCAACATTTCCTGGTGAGCATAAGAGGTTAGTGTTATCCTTTCCAACTGGTTTCCCCTGCACACAAACTTGCACTTCAAGACCATCCAAATGAACCTCCAAATGAGAGACGTGGGACGAAACCCGATCAATTGCAGGTATAACACCTTCCATTTGTGAGTTCAATCTTCCCATCATTATCTTTAGCTCTCGCATGTCATTCTTTACCTCACACAAATCCAGGTCGCATCCTCGGTCTTCTATTCTATTACCTTCAACCATAATTGTTATCACACAGAGTGTAGTTGTCTAATTTAAAGGTCCTATCTAGGATGGTAGAAGAAGACAACTAACCGATGACACCTAAGAGGGCCTTGATTGACAAGATGGATTGGTTGTCACGCCAATCGATGCACTCTTCACTTCTTGTTATATCCAAGCCACAGATAAAAAAGGGGGAGACCCTGATCTACTCTTAGAAAGAGATATCTAACCCAAACACCAAATCAAGCAAATCAAACAATAAAAGTAAAGTGAAGGGTGTATAACCCTATATTTAAGGAATTGAGCTATTGTAGAGGCTTAAGGAAGATGAAATATAAAATTTGATTAATTTAGTTACAATAGCTTAGGTTTAAGTGCAAATTCGGGATATAGGTGTTAGGGAAAATGATCAAAATCAACTGCCTTGGGAAACATGTACTTAATTTTAGGGGAGATGGTCCCAAGAGGTAGATCTGTATGGATAATGGCTTCCTAACACTGCTTGACTGTAGATTTGACAATATCAAAGCTTACAAGCGAAAAATGAGCAGTCAAACAACTGAAAAAGGGTAAACTCAGAGAGGGTGCAATAGGGAGAGACCAGTGCCTTGGGATTTGGTCCATAAGGAGTCAACATATAATGACGCCCTAGGAAACCCACTTCATGCTTAGCATTAATATGAAAAACCAAAAATCGTTCGTCACGATTTGAAGTTCTTTGAGTTAGAGATTTTTTTTAAATTTTAAGTGAGGGTTTTAACAATGAAATTTAATGGTGACGATTGGATTGGATGCCAAAATAACAAAAATACTTCGAAACGTACCTGGATATGTTGGTGTATGCCTTTCTATTTGATAATATTCCCAAAATGAGGAAATCAAGAGTGAGATCTAGCTTCCCCAAGTGAAATCAGTATCCCTCCAAAGTGACCAGTGCGCCCTTCCGTGCCAGAAACGATCTATAGTGAGAATCAATCAAGCATGGAAGAAACTATGCAGAATAAAACATGAAACAAGTAGGATCAATATGTCCAAAAGATACAACAAAGATACTCCCTGAGACAAAAATCGATCCAAGAGAAAGATATGGGGTTTCCCCACAATATCGTCCCCTCAAGTCGTCCTCCCCTTCTACCACACGGCCTTCCCACATAAAAACATTGGAGAAAACCAAGATCCACAATGATATCACAGAGAAAATATTGTATATTCACTTGCAAAAAACATTCATCAAAGAATCCAATATATTTGCAAAATATATTCTTTATTATGTCGGAAATCCAATAGCCCAAAGGTGCCTTTACAATGAGGGGGTCTCTTCGTTAAATAGGGATGAGAGAGACCAAAACCATAACCACTTTATGACTGAGTGGTGGAGATCAAAAGATAAAAATAATACAATCAACTGCTAGTATGATCCGTAGAAATAACTCATAGATCAACTCACTAAGGAGGGGGTGCGCACTTACTAAGCTGGGGGTGAATGATTGTGAATGAAGTTGAATTTTTTTTAGGGAGTTGTTCCCCATCTTGATATATTTTCTCTCACTATGATTTCATATTTCACCTTGCAAGTTTTCTAGGGGTTATTAGATTTTTTCCATGACATCATAACGAGGAAAAGATAAAAATGGGGTATAAAAAATGTCATGAAAAAATGGATACCTAGGATATCTAGTGGGAATAAGGATTCTTAAATTGTAAAGGTGTATTGGGAAGATGGTTCAACAATTTTTTTGGAGGAAATCCTTAATATCTAGTGAAATTAGCATTGTTCTTTAATATCCTACAAACACACACACACACACACACACACACATTATATCGTAGGTTCACAAAATGAACTCCTAGAGGGTAGTGGGAAGCTACATTGGATTATCAAAATTTCGATAAATGAGATTATTTTGGCTTCCATTATTAAGGACATTAGTAAGTAGTTGATCCTTTATCTAATAATTATGTCTAAATAGGAGGGTTGAGGAAGATGCAAAATGCTCATGTGTCATTGATACTATAGAGAGATTTGTGGTAGTAGGGTTGGGAAGAGAAAAAGAAGGTTCATGAGAGGATGGTAAAGTAACAAAGTCAATGTTTTTTTCTTCATAATATAAATGTTTGGTTTTGGATTTACTTTGTAAGAATCAATAATTACCACATTCATGATTTGGGGTTTTTTTATAGTAGCACGAAGGTGAAGTACATGAAGAGGTAGGGTGGCTAATAGATATTATATAATTAAATAGTGGAGATGTATAAAGTATTGGGGAAGGGAAGGAAATGGTGCTAAGGATAGGGATAGCATTGCTAGGAGGAGTGAAGTGAGGTATTTTGTCAAATTTTCATTATAAGGCTAGTGTGAATAGAGAAATGGTTGGTCTAGAGTGTCAGTCTCAGACAAAACTAATTCATTACAAAAAATAATAAGCAAACAAGAATAGAATTTGAGCACAAGTATGTGTTCAAGATCTCTGATTTGAAGTTGGAGGTGGAGTTTACTGAATATATTGATAAATTGTTGAACCCTTTGACTTGGAACTCAATGTAAATAAAACCACACACACATTCAATTAGATTAATAACATGTAGGATAATAAGTCCTTCTCAAGGCTTGGAACAAGGCATCCCACGTGATGATACGAGTAGGAGTAGCATTGGAAGCATCTTCTTCATTGAGTTCCACATATAGCTCAATAAAAGTTTGGTGAGATCTCCACTAGGATTTAGAGAGGTATGTTAATGGCTTCCTATAAGAAGGAGGAATTTTTCATGTTTGGTTAGATTTGGAAGTAGGGAATAACACTGTGGATTTGATAGTCGAAAACATCTTCATGCATCTAGACACCATATTAAGGTAATGATAGTTTGGTGTTTAGCTTAAATGTAGACATGTAATTCCTAGGTTGATGTTTGAGTGAATTAGTAAGAGTATTGGTCAATTCCTTCACCAAACTAGAGACATTAGTTTCTTCATAATCAAAGGAACATGTTTGGTGAGGAGATATTGTGAACTAAACATTGTGAGAGGGTAGGAGCTAAAGTTAATTGCCGTGCAAACCTTAGGTGAATTATCTGGCTAGCAATAATGCTAATAAGGGTGTCTAATATATAGACCAAGGATGTAGAGTATGATGCTTCCAATGGAAAGGTGTTTTGATCAAGAGCTATGGAGATATCTTACAACACACAAAGAATGTCTTCTGTGGGATGGTGATTTCCATAAAACCCCAACAACTCAATATATCTAGGTGGGCATAAAGCCTAGGGAACCAAATGAAGAGGGGTGTAGAATATTAATTTACTGGGTGTAGGAAATGACCATTTTTGGGTGGGATGATTTAACCAAGATAACTAAAAATATGAAGAGGATGTGAGAGGTGGGAGGGAGTCCTCTAAAAACTAAAAGTGTGAGTGCAAATAGTAGGCATGGACCTTGTTACTATGACATCAAATGCTATGTCAACGATTGCTTTAGAAATAAAGTAGAGATACAAGAGAAAATGCTATATCAAATATTTGAAGACAACCCAAAATATAACAACTCAAACAAAATATCAAAACATATAGTTTCATTTTATTTATGAGGAAAAGTTTTGCATAACTCGAAACGTGTTTATTACCATACCAAGTCAAAAAATATTCTGAAGATGTATGTTAGTCTATAATCGAGGCAAATACCTGAAGATGTATGTTCAATTGCTCTCCATCATCCATTTTTACCAACTCATCCTTCCATGTATGGCCGCCTCTCCCTCTCAATGATAGGAAATTCATGGGCGTCGTCGTTTGATCCTTCAATGGTTTTTCCATGTATTTAGGAGGTACACACCCTAGGTCGCAAAATAGAAACCCTGAAATAAGCAATTCCATTAATAGAAAAAGAAGAGCTGGGGTGTATGACAATTTGGGGGGTTAATGGTTTTTTTTTACGTAATGGAATCAAAATTTCTCACAATTTATCGGGTATTTACAAATTTTATAATTGGTTTGAATTGGATTAAAAAAGAAGATGAGAAAATGCTAAAGAATATTTTGAACTATCTTTTAAAAGGTGGTTTACCGAAGGTTTATATTCACCTAGAAATTAACAATTATTCCTCTCAACCACCCAAACTACATCCAATAGACAAGACTTAGAATGATTTTATTTTCCATTTGAAACTAAGCAATATATATATATATATTTTTAATTAACTAATATATCTTAATTATTTTATTTCTAAATTTTATCATTTTGCATCACCTAGAAGTATTTCTAGGTTTTTAATTTTTTCAATTTATATGGTAATAATTATAGCTAAATAATCATTGTATTAATAATTATGGTTAAGTAATCTTTCATATATATATAATCGAAATGATTATAGCTTGTATATTAAAGAGTTATGAAACAAACAAAAAAGTATTGTAATCATTGACATATTATGAAATTGCTCAGTGTTTGTTTGAGCATTCCCAAAGGGGCTATTATCATCTTGAAACCTTAGAAATATTACATTATTTATGACAAAATACTGAACATTACAAATATTTATATAGATTTTCCAAGCAGAAAAATACAAAAAGCTTGTAGAAGAAAAGAAACTTAAGAAAGTTATGGCCACTGTTTATTTCATGGAAATCTCGAATTGTTTTTCTTGTCCTAGGAAGGTAGAAATTTCAACGACTTGTATGGTTGGATGATGCACATAATATTCCTCCACTCCCCTCAAACCAACAAAAGGGGTGTTTTAGGACTAACCACCCACCAACATTTCTTGATGAGCATAAGAGGTTAGTGTTAGCCTTTCAACCTGGTTTCCCCTGCACATGAACCTGCACTTCAAGACCATCAAAATGAACCTCCATATGAGAGACGTGGGATGAAACCTAATCAATTGCAGCTATAACACCTTCCATTTGTGAGTTCAATCTTCCCATCATTATCTTTAGCTCTCGCATGTCATTCTTTTCCTCACACAAATCCAGGTCCCATCCTCGTTCTTCCATTCTATTACCTTCAAGCATAATTGTTATCACACAGAGTGTAGTTGTCTAATTTAAAGGTCCTATCTAGGATGGTAGAAGAAGACAACTAATCGGTGACACCTAAGAGGGTCTTGATTCACAAGATGGATTGGTTGTCATGCCAATCGATGCACTCTTCAGTTCTTGTTATATCCAAGCCACAGATAAAAAAGGGGGAGACCCTGATCTACTCTTAGAAAGAGATATCTAACCCAAACACCAAATCAAGAAAATCAAATAGTAAAAGTAAAGTGAAGGGTGTATAACCCTAGATTTAAGGAATTGAGCTATTGTAGAGGCTTAAGGAAGATGAAATATAAAATTTGATTAATTTAGTTACAATAGCTCAGGTTTAAGTGTGAATCCGAGATATAGGTGTTAGGGAAAATGATCAAAATCAACCGCCTTGGGAAACATGTACTTAATTTTAGGGGAGATGGTCCCAAGAGGTAGATCTGGATGGATAATGGCTTCCTAACACTACTTGACTATAGATATGACAATATCAAAGCTTACAAGCGAAAAACGAGCAGTCAAACAACTGAAAAAGGGTAAACTCAGAGAGGGCACAATAGGGAGAGACCAGTGCCTTGGGATTTGGGCCATAAGGAGTCAACATATAATGACGCCCTAGGAAATCCACTTCATGCTTAGCATTAATATGAAAAAACAAAAAACGTTCGCCGCGATTTGAAGTTCTTTGAGCTAGAGAATTTTTATAAATTTTAAGTGAGGGTTTTAATAGTGAAATTTAATGGTGACGATTGGATTGGATCCCAAAATAACAAAAATACTTCAAAACGTACCTGGATATGCTTGCATATGCCTTTCTATTTGATAATATTCCCAAAATGAGGCAATCAAGAGTGATATCTAGCTTCCCCAAGTGAAATCGCTATCCCTCCAAAGTGACCAGTGCGCCCTTCCCTGCCAGAAACGATCTATAGTGAGAATCAATCAAGCATGGAAGAAACTATACAGAATAAAAGATGAAACAAGTAGGATCAATATGTCCAAAATATACAACAAAGATACTCCCTGAGACAAAGATCGATCCAAGAGAAAGATATGGGGTTTCCCCACAATATCGCCTCCTCAAGTCGTCCTCCCCTTCTACCACACGACCTTCCCACAAAAAAACATTGGAGAAAAACAAGATCCACAATGAAATCAAAGAGAAAATATTGTATATTCACTTGCAAAAAAAATTCATCAAAGAATCCAATATATTTGCAAAATATATTCTTTATTATGCCAGAAATCCAATAGCCCAAAGGTGCCTTTACAATGAGGGGGTCTCTTCGTTAAATAGGGATGAGAGAGACCAAAACCACAACCACTTTATGAATGAGTGGTGGAGATCAAAAGATAGAAATAATACAATCAATTGCTAGTATGATCCGTAGAAATAACTCACAAATCAACTCACTAAGGAGGGGGTGCACACTTACTAAGCTGGCCTTAGGGGGGTTGCAACACATAAAAGATGACTAGGACAAGTGTAAGGAGCACATGGTGGGGTAGGAGGAATTAATGTCCTTCACTACCATAACCCCATGGCACAATGATAAAATATATGACTCAATAACATCACAAAGCGACCAAGTGACCAAATTTTGCCCCCCTCAATAGTAGAATAATACATCAAAATAATGCCTCAGAGTGTGTGTGGACCCCACTGAAAGATGAAAGTTATGCTGGAAGGTGCAGGATGCATCATGGATGACCTATGAATAAACCTCATGCCAATTCCTTGCCTCATTTTCCCAAATCGATTTCCTTAATGACCATTTTATTCCATTTTTTATCCTCGAAAAATCACCTGTAAATCAATAAAATTTTTGTAGCTCTCTTCTTGGTGCCCCGGGAAAACATATGACTATACCAAAGTGCCTGGGGGTATGGATATATGGTAATAACAAGTGGTTGGACCCCATAATCCCTTTGTAGCGCCCTAAGAGAACCAAATAAAAATCTAACTCTATTGCCATGCCATTTTATAATAGCAAATCTGTAGTAGAGTGACAATCTGAGTGAAATCTCATTCGAGAGTGCATGTAACTGAAATATGAGTGTACCAGTGGACTCAGAAGGTCTAAATGTACTAGAGATTAATACCCATACACCATGTGGCTTCTTTTATAATCATTTGTAGTCTCGACCATGCCCGAACAATATAAAAATAATGGTTTGTAAATAATAATAACCATAAAAAAATCATCATACAATCATATGAAACCTGTGTCCACTGCATGGAACCATCAAATGGGAAGCAAAGGACCATAAATCATCAACCTCGAACATCATTGGTCCAACTCATCTCAGATCTTATGGTTGACTTGGTCAAAATATGTTTGACCAGGTTAAGGCTTGTCAAAATATGACCTAGGCTTAAAATTCCTGATGTTGAAAGTGAAAATGGATAAGGTATGCTCTTTTAATCATTCTAATAGAAAGAATTAAAGCATAAAGTGTCATTTAAATGATGGTTAAACAATAATATATATATATATATATATAATCCCAATATTAAAATATCCAGTTACTTAAAACATAACCTCAAGAATATACTCATTTCATGGCCATGATGATTTTTCTAGAAGTGGGTGAAGGTGAAAAATCCAAGGCTAGGATAAGGGGATGACTTTACTAACTCAAAATTGTGATACTTTTGATAAGGGAAAAGGAATACACACTTAAGCATATGCTTGATAATAACACACAGGGAATGTCAGTGTCTCACAAATGGATTGACGGTTGTTTAGAGAGGTTATTATTCAACCTTGGAAAATGTCTAGAGCTCACATCCAAGTTGAAACAGCTCCACGAGGATATTCTCTAAAACCACTATAACTAGGTGCACATATCCCATAACTTGAGGTTCTAGGGGACACTTAGAATTAGTTGTCCCTTACTCCATCTCACATCCCAACCCGTAGGCTCCATGAGGAATTTAATCATTACATAATATCATGGCCAACAGTCTTTAGATTTAACATATATTTAACCACTCTTTTTTAGGCCTTATTACCCTTTGGATTCCTTGTGTGCTTATAAGCACAACTAATTGCATCTTTTATCCAGGATACTTTACATTTCATTTCAATTCATTTCATATACCTCTTTCATTGTGCTGAGAAATACATTTTAAAAATATTTCCATGGGCTTTGTGCAAGAGATATAGCAATAGTTCATTCATGCATGTAATGATAGTAATACAACTTTCTTAAGGTTTTAGCCAACACAACTCATGCAACTAGGTGTACTATCCACAATCCGTACCAAACATCGGGGCAACCGAGTAGAGAGGTCAAGGCATCAAATCCAACTCACCTAAGCTCAGGATCCAACACCAACGAGTTCTCCTAGCCTAGAAGGATCTCGGCTTCGGTAAGTTATGTTTCCAAATCAGAGCTGAGACACAAACTAACATGGATGATATCGAACATAGAGGCAAAAGTGGGGAGGTGCTCCATATCTCAAGATGAGGTGCAAGTCAAGGTGA
Source organism: Larix kaempferi (assembly GCA_027924585.1). Lineage (NCBI taxonomy): Eukaryota > Viridiplantae > Streptophyta > Pinopsida > Pinales > Pinaceae > Larix > Larix kaempferi. The sequence continues at coordinate 7,414,188 of BSBM01000616.1, forward strand.
AACCAATAGTGGGAGAGAGTGGATGGATGGGGAAAGTGAAAGGTGATTCCAAAACTAGCAATCCATAAATGGTGGGAATGATCACATCCATTCTACTAAGGGGGTAAAACCAATGAGTATAAACAAGAGCTTCTAATTTTGAGTAATTAGGCCATTTAGATAATCATTAAAACAAACATGTCTACATAACATATATATATACTGTCAGATCATGAACACTAGATACTATGTCTAGCTACTAAGACGAGCAAAAAAGCAAAAAAATCATAACCAATGTACACTATATACATGTTGGGCCATATACCTATACCTGCCATCTAGATCATCAATCATCACTGGAAACACTCTTGTTGAAACTCTAGGCACTGCACTGCTCTGTATGGAAATAAATGGTCACCTCGGTAATCAAATCTAAGGTCATGAGGCTCATTCTTGGCATAAGGTTCACTATGACTGATATGGGGTTGCGCTGATATGTGAGTGATCATCAAAAGTATTGTTCATCATAGGTTGATCTCATCAAAACTGTGGAAAGGTTTGGCTCAAAAATATATAGGACTCTGCTATGTAAATCATGGTAGCTTGGCTACGATGGATGTGATAACAATAACCTTTGACCCTCTTATTTAAGTAGTAGGGAGAACCAACCAACTAGACACCCAACTAGAATATTCAGGCACATGATAAACATAAGTAGACTGAAAATAACAACATAACTATGAATTTCCTACACAACGTCATGACCCGATTTACCCCAACACATCCAGACAAGCCCCTTGACGAAAGGTGCATATATCGCCTACTAGATATATCCCACATGTAGTAGGATGAACACAGGAAATCACCATATAACGAAATCACAAAGGCAAGAAAATGAAATGAGACAAGCCTTGACATGTTTCTCCCATGTGAGGAATTAAATAGGCATTGATCCTTGTACATGGCGCATTAATACTCCTCCTGGTGGTGCACATGCATATGAGACCCATATTACTTCATGAATTTGAAACCATAAATTAATACCTGGGGGAGTCACCTACGTTGAGGGTGGTCCCCATTTTTTATGAAATAACCTCTTTCATGATTAATGGATTGATGATGAGCTTATCAACCATTGTGTTATTGTGAAGAAAAATATACATAATGTTTGGTTCCTTGATCTGCTCCAAGAGACCCATTATTCTATAGTGAAACCTCCCATAACTCATGGCCATTTTATATTCTCTTCCTTCTCTAAGAGATAACAAAGAGTCTATAGTGAAACCTCCCATAACTGATGCCCGTTTTATATTCTCTTCCTTCTCTAAGAGATAACAAAGAGGGAATATCTAAGGATTGTAACTTTTTGTATACCAAGGGGGGCAATATTCTCTAAAGCCATAAATAAGATTACATTTATGCCTAGCTATTTGTTGCCAATCCCATACCCCATTCGTAAGTGATTATTAAGTTTTCATCAAAATACAAAAGGATCTCAGCGCTTGCCACCCCATACAAAACACTACCTTACAAACAAATATTATTATTATAATCCATTTTTTCAAACATTAACATCTACTTATCCTTAAAAATTGTGATTAAAAATATGTTTGAATGAATCTTTTCAATATTACTACTATATCTACAATTTGCAATAAATTGCAAACTACTTATTTCAAACACAAATGCTTGATTGCTGGTGAATCGACCTCATCTCCAATCACATCCATCTCCATATAAAAATATCAAGTATTAAACCATGAAATTCAAAACCATTTTCCATATAGCATGGGACCTTAAATCAAGGTGTTTTTCAACTCACATGTTCAACCATAGCAACCTCGGGACCTTAAACAAAGGTTAATAAAACCAAACCTTATCCATTGTTCAACCATAGCAGCCCACAATGATTCTCATTATGTTTTAAATCTAAACACGCTCATTTTTTCAACAAAACCACTAACTACTCCGAATTTACCATTCCTTTTTTTTATAATTATTTCCTCGAAGTTATTAAGTAAATACTATTTTTTGAATAAAATATCAATTTTTCTTTGAGTTATTGATCTTCAAATAGTTATTTGACATTATCACAATCTTAGCAAATCCCGAGCTGAATCAAAAGTAGAAAATATATTATATTTGTATTTTGATAAGCCCCTTATTTTAAAGAAAAAGTCCAGCGCTTTTGCAACTATCTCCGTAACTAATCCAAACTTTTAGTCATTAACACTTAGCCATTTAGCAATAAAATTATTACATTTACAAACATTTTCCATGAATGTATATTTCCATTAAAGATGTAATGCACATCGTTGAAATGGATTTTGAGTCACACCAGCAATAAAATATTGAACTAGGAGAGAGGGAAATTGAGATATGAAAAACATGTTATCTTCACAACATTAAAAAATAAAATCGATGTTAATAATTGATCGACCCAGGTGGAAAAATTGTGATATTATTGGACAAAATTTAAGATTATTTTCATTTAATAATGTTTAAAGGTTGACTTTACAAAAAGGTATTTGCAATTATTGAGCAAAAGTTGTTGCCAAAAATGCCCTTAGTATGCAACAACTCCCATTCATTGGACATTGTTGATAACTCATTACTGTAAATAGTCAATGCATCTCTCGGCGCATTGAAAGCAGCTAACAACTCTCATATTCTCTCGCACCTACTGTGTATACCAAAACACGTCCCATTTTTATTTTCGCCACCCACTGTACATACCAAAACAAAATCAAGCCCATAATTAATTAATTAATTCTCATTAATAACCATCGCCGGAGTTGTTTAGCATAGTCATATTTACGGATGTTGTTTTGAAATTGAATTGTATGGTGTCCATAAACCTGATTGTGCTCTTCAACTTACATAAACCAAGTATCCAATCTTGAGGTGTGTGAGGTGATTTGTCTAACAACGTTTAGAACGCCAACAAATTATGAATTCATCTATGATAAATTAGTCGTTATCTCCCTTATATTTTCTCTTACATCCCTTATGCCAACCATTAATTCATCAATCTCCCTTAAATATTTTCTCTTACAACCCTTATGCCAACCATTAATTCATCAATCTTAGCTTCCATTTCCTTTACCTTCAGGGGCTTATACAAGTCTTCCTCACCAATGTTAAGTTCCGTGTAGCTTGACAAAATAGACTAGAATATCCCATTTGTACAACCAAACGCAAACTCTCAATGCAACCTTGCTAATTTCTAGTGATCCATGGATTGTTTGTATGGAAACCATCTCTCCTCAATAGCAGGGGAAAGTAACCACTATTGTGATATTCCCGTCTGTGGATTTTCGAAACTCTACATATGCAAGCCTTTGTCCCAAATGCACAAGAAAAAAGAGGGAGACTCAGCATATTACCTCCTCGCTGTTGTTCATAACTTGTGGCTAAGCTTCTAGTGAGGTCTCTCATGTGTGAAGGCATGTGATACTTTGTTAGAAATAGTAATTACTTCAGTTAACATTAGTTCCTATTCTTGAAGTTTAGTTAATAAATGCAACAACATGCTTTGCATGGATGAAAAGCTAGGTTAGAGCTTTTAGGGTTTTCCATAAATGTTTAAATACACATTACATTATTGTTTGTATCACATCAGTCGATCTTGGTTTATGAATAAAGATTGAAGCGCCGTAGCTCATTCCACATTATCTTTGTTTTATTTCTGCCTCCATCCTTCAGTTTGGTATCAGAGCTTAGGAGAAGATCAAATTAGTAGCATAAATTTCCGGAGAAGCCAAAGTCGTAGCTTTGAAGAACTTGTAAGTATTTTTGAAGAATTTTTACACAATTTTTTTTTTCAACTATTGCAAGAAAGAAGGAAGGAGATTTTTTCTTTTACGAGAGTAATTTTTTTTTACTTTCACACAGTTATTTCTTTTACGAGATTCCTTGAGTAAGAATTTTTCCTTTTACAAAGAAGATATTTTTCAAATCTTGTTTAAGAGGGAGAATTATTTATTGAAAAAAAAAGAGGAAGGAGATTGTTTTGAAAAAGCCAGTGAAAGACTCTGTAGCGTCTATGGCTTCTAGCAGCAACAATCAATCTCAGATTTCTCCTCTTACAGGGAAAAATGACTATGATGTCTGGGCCACAAGGATGGCGGTTTATCTCAGGTCTGAAGATGCATGGGAATATGTCGTGTATGGCTATTCCGAACCTACAGATGATGCATCTTTTCAAGCCCTTTCAAACGCAGAAAAGGATGTCCTGCGAGCGCACAGGAAGAAGGATGCAAAGGCACTGCATCTCATAATGAACACTTTGGATAACAACGTATTTCCAAAGATAACAATGTCATTTCATGCCAAAGCAGCATGGGATACCTTGGCAAAAAGTTATCAGGGTGCTGGTAAGGTACAGACAGGTACACTCCAAAATCTGAGAAGAGATTTTGAAGATCTAAAGATGAAAGAATCAGACTCAGTAGATTCTTTCATGACCAAAGTCATGGGTATTGTTAATCAACTGAATATCTATGGTGAAAGATGGAAGATCAAAGGGTGGTTGAAAGGGTTCTGAGATCCCTACCCCACAAATTTGAGTCGAAATTTTTAGCGATTAAAGAAGCAAAGGATCTGAGTAGTCTCTCTATAGACGAGTTGACCAGATATCTACTTTCATACGAATCCAGAATCAACAGGAATGAAGAATCCTCTCTGGAGAATGCTTTCAAAGCACATGTCTCATTCTCAAGAGGAAGAGGAAGAGGCAGAGGTAGAGGAGGATCAAGAGGATGAGGCAGAAGTGGCCAAAGTAATGGTAATGAAGATCAAGATCACCATCATAACCATGAAGGAAGAAACTGCGACAAAAAAAAGGTCGGATAAATCTAATATTAAGTGTTATTATTGCAATAAATTTGGGCATTATGCTCATGAATGTAGAAAGAAAAAGTCTGATCAAGCAAATCATAATGCTAATGTGACTAATACCTCTAAGGATAAAGATGATATGTTATTTCTTACATGTCATGCTGCACACGAAAGCCCAAAGGAACTTTGGCTTTTAGATAGTGGCTGCAGTAACCATATGATAGGTGATAGAGGTCTAATTGCAGACCTAGATGAATCAGTGAGGACAGAGGTCAAAGTTGGCACGGATGAGGTAGTCCCAGTTCTTGGCAAAGGAGTGGTCAACATTCTGACCAAATAAGGCCAACAAAAGACAATCTCAGATGTCTATTATGCTCCAGGATTGAAGCATAATCTTCTTACATTGGGAAACTCACTGAAAAGAAATACAGACTTGTCTTTGATGGATCAGACTGTGAAATTTATGACAAACCCCAAAATCGACAGTTGATCATCAAAATACAAGTGACTAGGAACAGGATGTATCCAGTAGTCATGAATTGCAGCAGCAAGGTAACCTCTTTTGCTCACAAAGCCACTTGCATGGATGATTATTGGTTATGGCATTTTAAATATTGACATCTTCACTTTGGTGGTCTCAAGTTTTTGCAGCAGAAAGAGATGGTAAAAGGATTACCCCCTATGAAGGATCCAAAAAGCAGTCATGAGTGTTGCATCATTGCAAAGCAGCACAGGGATAGCTTTCCTAAAGGTATGTCTCGAAGGGCACATGCACCTTTAGAAATTATTCATACTGATCTGGTTGGACCAACGCAAACTCAATCGATTGGTGGAATCTATTATTTTCTTACATTTATTGATGATTTCAGTAGAAAAACATGGGTGTATTTCCTTTGTCAAAAGTCTGAAACTTTTGGCAAGTTCAAGGAATTTAGGGCTCTGGTTGAAAAACAGAGTGGTTATCAACTGAAAGTATTGAGATCTAATGGAGGAGGAGAGTATGAATTAAAGTAATCTCATGATTACTGCAAGCATCATGGAATCAAGAGGCAATTCACTACAAGATATACACCTCAGCAGAATGGTATTGCAGAACGCAAAAATAGAACCATCATGGATATGGAAAGGAGCATGCTGAAAGGAAGAAATTTGTCCCATGAATTTTGGGGAGACGCAATGGCTTGTGCTATTTATGTGATGAACAGATCTCCCACCAAAATTGTGAAGAATAGAGTACCAGAGGAAGCATGGTCAGGTATGATTTGTAATGTTTCTCATTTCAGAATCTTTGGTTGTATTCCTTATGCTCATGTTCCTAAACAGCTAAGAAAAAACCTATACGACAGGAGTGAGAAATGTATATTTCTTGGATACGGTGAAGCAACTGAAGCCTACAAGCTGTATAACCCTATTACCAAAAAGGTTATCCTCAGCAGAGATGTTTTATTCAAAGAGGAAGAGTCATGGAATGGAACCATAGACAAGGGTGTGGGAGCTGCAATACCCCAACCAGAAGATGGAGAAGAAGAGGAGTTGTTTGGACAACAAGATCCAGTAGCATCTTCACCAGTAATACTCCAGAAAGAACACCTAGAAACTCAGTTCGAGGTGAAGCATCAAGTCCGCAATCAGGTAATGAATCTGATCACAGTAATAAAAAGACTAGAACATTGGCAGATATTTATGATGAATTGGATGCAAATACCAATTAAGTTTTTATTGTTAGTGAACCTGTGTTTTATGAAGAGGCTGTAAAACAAGAGCATTGGATAAATTCTATGGATGAAGAGATAGATTCCATTGAGAGAAATGATACATGTGGGATGTAGTTGACCTGCCAAAGAATAAGAAACCCATTGGTGTGAAGTGGGTCTATAAGACCAAACTCAATTAAAAAGGTGAGATTGATAGGTACAAGGCAAGGTTAGTAGCAAAAGGTTTCTCGCAACAACCAGGAATCGATTTTGGAGAAACTTTTGCACCAGTGGCAAGATTGGACATAGTAAGAGCAGTCCTAGTAATTGCAGCCTAGAAAAAATGGAAAGTGTATCAGATGGATGTCAAGTCGGCATTCTTGAATGAAATTCTTGAAGAAGAAATTTATGTGGAGCAGCCACATGGGTATGAAATAAAAGAACATGAAGAGAAAGTTTACAAGTTGAAGAAAGATCTATATGGGCTCAAGCAAGCTCCAAGAGCTTGGTACAGCATAATTGATTCTTATCTGATAAAAAATGGTTTTAGCAGAAGCAGCAGTGAACCAACACTTTACACAAAGGTAAATCAACAAGGACAGATTTTAATAGTTTGTTTGTATGTTGATGATATGATTTTTACAGGTGACCTCTCAGTAGATGAGTTCAAAGCATCTATAAAGAAAGAGTTCAAGATGGCAAACCTTGGATTAATGAGGTTCTTTCTTGGCTTAGAATTAGAACAGTCAGAAAAAGGTATATTTATCTCTCAACATAAATATGCTAATGAAGTACTTAAGTGATTCAGAATGCTTAATTGCAAAACGACACCTACACCAGTGGAAACAGGTACAAAGTTGAGCAAAAAAGATGACAGTCCCAATGTAGATCCAACAATGTTTAAGAGACTTGTAGGAAGTCTCATGTATCTCACAGCTACGAGACTTGATATTATGTTTGCTGTCAGCTTGATTTCGAGGTTCATGGAGTCTCCCAAAGACTTGCATTGGCAAGTTGGAAAAAGGATCTTACGATATGTTGCAGGGACTTCAAGCTATGGAATTTTATACTCAAGCATTGAGTATGATGTTTTGACAGGTTTCACTGACAGTGATTTTGCAGGAAGTTTGGATGACAGGAAGAGCACTTCCGGTCATGTTTTTCATCTTGGATCAGGGGTGATTTCATGGGCATCCAAGAAGCATCCCATTGTGACACTTTAATCAACAGAAGCAGAGTATGTAGTAGCGACATCAGAAACATGTCAAGTAGTCTGGTTACACAGAGTTTTCTGAAGGTCTTCAATAGAAACAAGAAGGACCAACCACAGTCTATTGTGGCAACAATTCAATAATCGCTCTATCCAAGGACCATGTTTTTCAACAGGAAAGAAAGCACATTGATACCAGATATCACTTCATAAGAGAACTTGTGAACAATGGTGAAGATCGTGTTGAGCATTGTAAATCGATTGACCAATTGGCTGACATATTCACAAAGCCATTGGAAAAAGATATTTTTGAAATTCATAGAAATAATTTAGGGATTTTAAAAGCTGCAGTAGTCAGCAATAGTAATTAAGAGGGAGTGTTAGAAATAGTAATTACTTCAACTAACATTAGTTCGTATTCTTGAAGTTTAGTTAATAAATGCAACAGCATGCTTTGCATGCATGCAAGAGTTAGGTTGGAACTTTTAGGGTTTTCCATAAGTGTTTAAATACACATTACATTATTGTGTGTATCGCATCAGTTGATCTTGGTTTATGAATAAAGATTGAAGAGTGGTGGCTCATTCCGCATTATCTTTGTTTTATTTCTGCCTCCATCCTTCATACTTTACGACCTTTCCTAACGATGGTAGCCACTTATGTTAGTGGGTTTCATTAATTGCATTTCACAACTTTGTTTTGTTAATATGATGGACTTGATAGCATTGTTAATTTAATTCTTAGGGGAGCCAACGCGATGTTTGTTGGACCCCATTTTGCACTATACCATAAGGGAATCTTCTAGGGACCATGTGCCATGAATCAAGCCTCTATATGGCTTTATAAATATTATGATACGCTTCAATCGTGATACAGATAAAGTTTGTACATGTTTTGTGTTACAAGTGTTAGGGGTGGTGGGTATTATAGGGAATAGGAGTTAGGGGTGCTAGAGTCTATAAAGGTCATGCATTATGGGGTTATTGTTATAAAGGATAGGGTTTCATGGTGACTATAATTGTGGGTGAAATACATTTCATGACTTAGATGTGAGGGCTTGGGGTAATAAGTATTACACAGGGTGTTATATGGGTTATGTTAATGGTTATAAGATTTAAAGGTTATAGATTGTAACATTTATGTTAGAGTTTATATGGGTTATGGATAGAGTGCATAGGGAATATAATAGCTAGTGTGTATTGGGGATCAAGGTATAAATGGGATATAGATATTTAAAAATATGAGGAATAAATTTTTTATGTCTTATGTCTTACTTGATACAGAAGTTATAAGGCTCTAAGTTATATGGGATCTATCAAATCTTTGATGTTTTTGTGCTCTGTTATGGTACAAAACTAACCCATAACTAATGTGACATTTTTATCTTTTCTTAGCATGTTTATGCTTCAAAACTTGCTACAGTTTGTTACATACAATCATGGATTACAAAATTGTAGACATAAATATCTATCAAATGTTTCATGTTTTTGTGCTCTATTATCGTATGAAATTAGCTAAGTCATTGCTAATGTGACATTTTTCTCTTTTCTCAGTATGTCTATGCTTCAAAACCTGCTACATACAATCATGGATGATAAAATTGTAGACATAAATAGAACTCTTTTTGCATATTACAAAAATGTACTTTTAAGAAAAATTTATTATGTTTTATATTTTTCTCTATTTTTCTTATCACTCAATTCCTTAATAGAAACGTTTAGGGAATAACATTTTGATTTCTCGATCATTTCATGAATTTATTTTGAGGTCTCCTAGCTTAGATAATTCTATAAACAATTAAAACATGCTAATACTATTTGGGGAAAATATCACATCACAAGTACTACTTGTTATCTACTACATCGTTACAAGTTTTTGTATATTGATTTTATCATTTAGGCACTCAAACTATGCACAAACAAGGACATATATCTTATAATTTACTAAAAGCAAATGTCAATGTTATGAAAAATATAATAATTGAGCTACTTATGACAATTTTCAATGAATAAAAGTTATATATTTATAAAGGTGATTCAATATCCTAAGGTTTATCTTTTTTTATTAAAAGAAAGATCCAATGTGAAGGTGTCTCAAAATAGTTATAAAAGATGAGGGATGTGCCCAAAAGTCACCATCATTAACTTGCACTCACATTGACATCATTTTCATTTTGTCTTATGCTAAGCTTAAACAAATACTCACCATTAAAAATATCAATGGTATAATTAAACATCATGGTTTGTTGAATGTTGAGAAAATGCAGGTTAAAATAAGTCACATGGATATTTGTTCTTCAAATTTGGTAGTCCTACTATATCGTGATTTGTATAATAGGAGCTTTCAAGAAGAACATAAACGATAAGAAGATTCATTATACAATTTGACGGTGAGATAAGAAGCCATCGAAACCGTAAGAGCTCGTCGAAAGGAGCTTTGCTATTTGTCCTCTGCAATAAAATCCAAACATAGCTATGGGCAGAATACTATAGATCATAAGAGATGTTTATTAAATTTATAAAAAAAAAAATTATGTGAATAAGATTATATTTAAACTATGGAAATATATATATATATATATATATATAAATAAATAATACATGAGAGACGAAGTGGGAGTGGAATGTAATTCTGCAATTTAAGTAAAAGAAAGTGAAACATAAAATATTATACATTGTATTGACTTAAAGATGTTGTGAAACGTAAATATTATCCAATGTATTCAGTTAGGATGTTTGTTTTGGCCTCTTCTTACTCAATCTATGAGAAGCTTGGAAGAACGAAGAAATCAACTTAGGTTAGGTTATTCTATATAATTTTGGGTTTAATACATTGTGAAAGAAAAAGGTACATATGGTTATTATTAAAATCCATAGAAGCTTAGAGAAAATCATATGAATTTCGAAAACATTAACAAATGAAGTTGACTTAGCAATATTTAGAAAAACAAAAGATTCTTCAATATATTAACAAAAGATGGACTAATAACTGGAACAAGGCTACGTGGTAGTGGATACCCGTCACATAGCCTTTAATGCAAAAGTTTAAGGTTTTAGTTAACTGAAATCAGTAAAAGCAAGGAGAAGTGATGGAGTTTGTCAAGCAAAGTAGCCAATTCATATGCTTTCAATGCATCCATGTGTTTTTATTAAAAAATGAAATAAAAAATGAGTGTCTCCTTGGTTGTTTTAAGTCGTAAGTTTGTGGTAGTCTAGAGAATATAACATATCCAAAACATTACACATACAACTCTATGTGATCGACATTGGCGAAAGATTTCTTCAGATAGCTATTTCTCACTAATCCTTGTGGTCGCTGGACCCCGCAAGCATGAACAAATCAACCACATACTAAAAGTTCTCATTGTAATTTACTAAATACACTGTACACTATAGTTTCCTACGATTGTGACCAGTGTTAGGATCACATCCATGGCAGCCGAAGCAGTCTAATATAGTTTTGTTTGGGAAATACAAGTAATTCCATGCCTATGAGTGGAAATGAATTTCAATCTATGATTGCTTTTTAAGATATCAATCTTAACTAAAGTCAATTAGTAAAGTAGTAAAAATCAGAAGACGTTTATTCGCCCACCTTCCTTATTTTGTTAAAAGTGGATCCAAATTGGCGAAAACCACATACAGATATAGAAGTAGCCTTTACATAGCCTAAGTAAAACAAAATAAATCAAACTTTTTCCTCGAACGACTCATTTTTCTTGAATTCAAGCTCTTCCTTCGCTTCCATTTTTCTAGGCTTTCCATATTCCAAAACTTCCGAGTGATTTCAATTTTATTTGTTGGCATTTTCTTGAGAAGTAACTAGACATTTTGTTTTCTCCTATTCCAGGGGGTCTAGGAGTATTTGAGCAACATAAATTTTTTGTAAAGGAATGAATTCAAAGATTCCCACAACAAAATAGGGCTGAAAGGACAACGTTAGTAACTATAGCGCACCTCTGTAAATGTAACAAAAGTCATGCTCAATGAATTGAATTTTAACCAAATTTAGCAATTGATCTAATTTTTATTACAACCTACTACTCCTAAAAGAAAAGGCAGCTAAAAAGACTACATTCCAGGTTAATATCCATACCTATATCGATATCCAAATCTAGATTCACCAGTAACAAATGATACTTCTTTCTTTCGGCTCTCAATTGACAACTTTGTTGGGGTTATGCGAGGCACTTCGACGAATTAGTCCTTTACACCGACGGTTAGTTTCTATCACCTGTATGCTTATGCCATGATACAGTTTTAATATTTTTCTTCTATCATGCTTTTGCAAGAATGGAATCCACTTCCCTGTTATGTTCTATTACTATTCATGAATTGTTGAAATTGGCTGCTCTCGGTGGATATTTTTGTTCAACATTGTCAATCTCATAGCACAGCTTCTAAGCAAGCGGAAGCACGAGTAGCCGACAATGACAAACTTTTCCATGGGAATGGAATTGAGCATCATCAACATCTAGCAACAAATTGAGCATAAGCCCACCTTGAACTTCATTTCGACACTATTTTGCATCCATTTCCATCAAGGTTTGCAATGGTCATGCCAATATAATGGTTTGTAAATGAAACTGAAAACTATGTAAGAGCAATGAGGCAGTGCAAGAAGGAAGGTGGTAATGGTTTGTAAATGAAACTTAAAACTTAGGAGGTGCAAGAAGGCAGGTGGTTAGGTGTATGAAGGCAGTTTGGTTTGTTATCCAGTGCAAAAAGGAGGTTTGGTTTGGCGGTTTGATTTCTCATTCAATGATGACAATATATTATTCAATGTGGGTGGCAGTGAGATGACTTGGCTAGGGAACAAGTGGGTATGTATTAAATATCTCTTTAATGGAGAGAAGTCCTTTGTCGTCGGTTGGGCAATAAGACCCCAAGTGATGAGCCAATGGCGTGCGAGAGAAACTAATTAAAATAATTGCAAAAAATAAGAAAAATGGATCTCTAATCTAAGACACTTGGAAATTTAGAAAAAAATGTAGTCAAACCACCAACTAATAGTGGTTGACGAAGATCGATTACAGTATATACACTGTCGTGAAACAACAGGTATAATAATAGGAGAACAAATTCTATAAGAAACCATCTCTATGAAAATAATGATTCTTAGAATGTATAACTTGACATAATATACTTTATTATGAAAAGAATTACTTTACTTATGTAATTATAGTACTTTAAAAAATTAGCATAGCTACATAACTTGTGGTCGGACAAGTTATATGTTACTTGTTCTCCATGCTTAGTTGTAATCACTTGTTGTCTATGCCTAAGCTACCTGTTAGATTCTTTAGTTAAATGGGTTGTCTGCCACTACTTGTTATCCATGCATGGATAAACTACGAGTTATCCATGCATCAACTACTAGTTTTTTTTTATAATTGTTTATTTCTAATTTTGAACGACAACCATAAAATCAATTTAGATAGTACACTTGTTCGATCCTCCTTCAATATAGGAAAAGCATAGATGATAATCCACCCAAAATTCTAATATATAAACACCTATCGATGTAAAAATATGTTCGTATAACCAAAAGAATGAGATATTTGTCCAAATTCCAAGAAAAATGAAGTTAGTTGGTTTTATTTGTTAGAAATAATGTTTATCTCTTGATGATGTGTTGAATATGAGAGAGATTATCTCCCTAGTTTGGTGTGTGGTTGAGATATTCTCTCAACCTCTACTAGTTTGTGTGTTGTGTGTAACAATGTCTACTCTCTCCATTTCTAAGTTGGTATTAGAGTTGGACTAAGCATGACTCCCTCACGGACTGAGCATGACTCCCTCACGGGAGTGCTCAAGACTATGAGAGAGAAGAGCATTGTTGTGTTTGTTGTCTGAGGAGAGAATCCGCTACTGATCTATGTGAGAGAACGTGAGGTTGTTGTCAGTCATCTTGTGTTGTGAAAAGAGCCATCACCATTGTTTAAGAAATACTGCCCATCATTCCAGATTGTTGCCTAAGAGAATATATATTTGGAAGATTGTTGGATGACTGCCATGAAGAGAAAGAGAGAGGAGTCCATGTTGTGATAAGAAAGATTGATGCTGTGAAAGGAAGAGTCGATCCCTGAACCTCGCCATAGAGAAGCCGTCGATTTGATTGCTACTATGTGGTAATTGCTGAAAAAGAGCTTTGCATGGAAGAGTCCAATGATTTTCAGATTGGAGAATTGCTGCTGCAATTCTCTGTGTAAAAGCCACTAATGGAGACCGTTGTGTGAAGAGAGAAGATCTTAGGGGTGGAGGAAACACGTGGCTGCCTGCGTTGAGGAGGTGCTACCTATGAGAGAGAAATTGTTGTGTAGGCCGGAGCCACCCTGTCCAGTGCGCTCTACAAAGTGCTAAGTCTGTTTGCCATCAAATTTTGAGAAGCTGTGAGATTTATCACTGCTACCCAGAATTGTTGGTGTTGTTGAGTGCTGGTCCATTCTTTGAAGACAATGGTTGTTGATGGATCCATGCAGGTTGCTGTTAAGATACAAGAGCTAGCCGTCTGCTGAAGAGGAACTCGCACTGCCAAAAGAGGCGTTGTTGCTGTTGCGTTGAGATCAGGTGGAATGTGAAGAGAGGGACGTGTGAATGAGAGGCCGCGTGAAGAGTCACCCATATGTCATTTGACTACATGGATTCACCCGTGAGGTTGTTGACCCTGTCAGCGTTGGTTGTGAAGGATTTTTCTGCAACTTTTAATTTTTTGTGTCATTATTAATTAATTTGGTTGGATGCTTGCTTAGTCCAATTGTGTGGAGTTTCATTAATGGTATGTAAAAGGTTATATTCGTCTTGGTCATCAATGAAATGATGAGATGCATATGTAATGGGTTTTCATTTTTTATGAGCATTTAGTACCTGAATTATTGTAAGGGCTGCATGATCGGTTGTACCCGACATCCCATAATTTTTTGGTCCAAAATTGTAAAGCTTAGCCACAGGCAAGTTGATTTCTCCATGTTGTTGTAAGACCTATCCCAAATGTTCAGGCATACATGTTGTGGTGTGTAATCGCACAGAGTTATCACTCTTATTCATAGAGTGGATGTGTTATCAAGTTGTGGAATAAACCACTATGAGCAGTATGGGGGTGACAGGTGTACCCGTAACCTAAACTTGATGAAGGTCGAAGAAGCGAGAGTCTTCGATTCAGGGGGGGAATTTGAGATGGAAGAATCTCAGAGTATGATGGACCAAATTAGGATTAAGGGATAATTTAATCTATTAATGAACCACTTAGGTGAAAAGCATTTCTACAGAACTAGCAGTTACAGCATCTGAGCACCCATGTATTCTGGTAGATGGTTTTTTTTTTATATGGACATCAATAATCTATTTTATGCAGAGAAAGGTAAAGGAGAAGTTCAAAGTTATGAAAGCCTCATGAAGACCAAGAGTACTCTACAAGCATAATAGAGATAAACATTAAGGGAGGATGTTAGAGATAATGTTTATCTCTTGATGATGTGTTGAATATGAGAGAGATTCTCTCCCTAGTTTGGTGTGTCGTTGAGATATTCTCTCAACCTCTACTAGCTATATTTAGAATGAGTTAGATCTCATAACAACTCTCTCTACTCTATATATTAGAGATATCATTTGTACACAGGTATTGCAGTAGGAATAGATTTGTGTGTTGTGTCTAACACTGTCTATTCTCTACATAACTTGTGGTCGGACAAGTTATATGTTACTTCTTATCCATGCTTAGTTGTAATCACTTGTTGTCTATGCCTAAGCTACCTGCTACATTCTTTAGTTAAATGGGTTGTCTGCCACTACTTGTTATCCATGCATCAACTACTAGTTTTTTTTATAATTGTTTATTTCTAATTTTGAACGACAACCATAAAATCAATCTAGATAGTACACTTGTTCGATCCTCCTTCAATCCAGGAAAATCATAGATGCTAATCCACCCAAAATTCTAAGATATAAACACCTATCGATGTAAAAATATGTTCTTATAACCAAAAAAATGAGATATTTGGGTTTACCCTCACTTTGTTAATATAACCTAGCTTTTTAATTGGATCACCGGGTTAAAATTTTATTCACCAAACCCAATCAAAGTTTGATGAATGCCAACACCTGCTATTCTAAGTAGAAAATCAAGGTATGGCCAAAAATACAATCATTACAATATGGGCTCAACAAGAGCATCATGTCACTTACAAGAAGTGAACCTAGGTGAAGAGGGAAACAATCATTCCTCCCAACCACTCAAGCTACAACCAATGGCTTCTAATATATAATACTTTTAATCAAATATATAAACCAAATTAGCATAAATGTACATTAAAAACCATTCTTTTTTATAAGAAAGTAATAAATGAAATGTTATTTATATTTTATAGTTATTAAATAATTAAAATTTAGTTTTTTAAAATTGGTTTTTAAAATTTACTTTTTTATTAGTAAAAATTTATATGAATATCATATCTATACCGAATATTCCACCAATTGCTACTATGAATAAAAAGAATAAACCAATGCTTAGCATTAAGGATATTAATGACTTAATGATATAAATAAGCAAAACACATTGGAGCAATAAGCAGTTCTATTATTGGATCTCAAGTGAATATCTACCCCAGTATTCAATGCTGCTATCACATATACTTTGCTATTTAAATAAACACGGGTTACTAATGAAAACAGTAGTATGATTCATTCTAAAATAATTGTATAGTGAGGTCAGAAGCCATCGCAAATTCGCAATTGAAAGGAGCTTTTCTGGTTTGACCTCTCTCGTGATTTAAATATACGGATTAATTTATTAGTGGATATTTTTTTTAGTTGTTTTTTTTTCTTTATATATAGGTCGAAGTTGCAAAGTTGGATTTTCATTTATTCAAGTTTTTATTGAAATGTTAATGATATATGTTTTTTAAAAATGGGTTAAATTTTTAATAACAGTTTTATGGTTAAAAATTTTAACGACAAAATTTTATACTGAATTTTTTATAAATAAAGTAATTTACTATATTTTAAAAATATTACTTAGATTATAGAATAATCTTGAGAGAAAAAAATTAAATTTGTCTATATATTAATTGACTCGAAATCCTAAAAATAAAGTAACTAACCATTCAATATATATAAACTCCTTTCTTAACTTATATAACTTATATAGAATATAAACATACTTACTCACACAAACACTTATAAACATACTTACTCACACAAACACTTATAACTTAATAGAAAATATTAAGAGGTGTTTCCGGATTCTTGGTTTGCTTACCTAGGTTTGTTTTAAAATAAACCCAAAACTTATAGGTTTCTTTTAAATAAACCCAAAACCTAATGCAAAATCTAATTATTAGTTGTTAGTTGTTATCCATGATTTATGGGTAGTTCATGTTATCCATGCTTTAATTACTTTTTATTAAAAACTTTTTTAATTAAAAGGATTATATGCTATGATTCCATACATCCTACCAGTTATCTATACACCAACATCCTTCAATTACCAGTTATTTTTATATTTTTTTATAATTATTTATTTTGAATTTATAAAAATAACCATAAAATCAAAACGCTCCAAAAAGTACATCAATAGAAAGCTTTTAACCTAATTCAGATTGGAACCCCAAATCGTGAATAATTGAAATACCGGTGGCATGACACACAAATGAATGCCACACTGACGTCAACCACTCCGTGTAGCACGGGATTTTACAATACTTTCTTATTGTAATGATCTTATTGCATCACGTAGATGAGGTCATGTAATGCAACTTTCAAGGTAAAGTTGACACTTGTGTGAGTTGATAACCTAATAGATTCCGTGGTAGTCCCGGTTGCATGTTGCGTTGCAAAACTTGAACTATTAAATACACGTACTATTAAATGTAAACCTGGATACTATGTGCATATATAGTTAGTTATATTCTTCCAGCGCAAGCATCATAGATGAAAAGCACATGAAATGATTGTATTATAGTGAGAAAAATTCAATGAGCTTAATGAATTGCCTAACCATGAGAGGGATAAGTTAGGATTTGCATGGAAGCTATGTTTGAAAAGTAATATAGCAATGGAATGTCACCCTGCTGACAATGCTGCGTTTGGCGACGAACCCAGCTGAGTATTTTTCCGTGGAACATATCACGTAACACAGATTGTAGCCACCATTCCACTAAAAGAGATGTGGTGTATGAGTTGAATTTTTCATGTTGCTGCAACGTATAAATCAGCAATCACCTTTTAGTTTTCGTTGGAGTGGCCGAGTAGGCATATCAACCAATCCATCTACCTAACGGTTTTCATCTGTTTTGGTAGATTTCGTGTTATAATGGTAGATTTCGTGTTAAAGCTTTCGTGGAGTGAAAGAAGAAGCGACTGGTGTGGTGTCGTGTTGTCCCATACTGTTATGCTCAACCATTAAAGATTCGTGGTATCATTGATTAAAATATACACCATAGTTTGTTGAAGGTTGAGAGAAATACGAGGTCAAATAAGTGTTCTCACATGAACATTTGTTATTCAAATTTGGTGTAGTGCTTATGTTCAATATATTAAACACGCCACAAATTAATATAAAAGTGGCTTTCAACAGAATGAGCTTTAGCTAAAATATAACGGTAGTCATATTGAGTGACCTGAAAAGCCATCACAGCTTTGGGTAAAACATATAAAGATAGTAATGAATTGGCACTGTCAGATATTATGGGCAGTATAAATGCAATCAATCTGCATGTGTCCATGGCAAGATATATTTTGTCGAATGCCCAACATGTAATTAGCATATTAAAAACATAAATCCGAGGTTTAAAACAGGTTCCAAGTCAGGTATGTCCTTGTTTACTAAGGTTGGGGGACCAATCAACAACCCCTTAAAATGTGCATTCGTCTGACTTGTAAACAAATTCAAATCGGTGTTGGGTTAATGTTAAGGCAATTTTGAATCTGTGTTGATGTTAAGGCAATTTTGATTACAAATCTATCCACTCTCAAACATGCAAATTTAACAATTAATCTCTCAAAATTAGTAAACCTTAATTATCTTTCTTAAATCACAAATTCATAGATAAATTTATATATGATTTAAAACAAATTGATATTCCAATTTAATTTTAATAAATTCCAAAAATCAAAATGAATATAATTATACAAAATTTTAATAAATATAAATTAATATTTGGAAATATTATTCAATTTTTATATTTTATTTCTTGTTTATTGTTAAAAATATATATATATATCATCGACCTTTAATTAACACTTAATTATAACATAAAACAAAATTATATATATATATTTCAACAAGAAAAATGCATGGAAAGAAATTGTTAAAATATTGAAATGTTTGTTACCTATTGTTTGACGTGTGGAGAGAATAAGCTAGTGGAACATAGAAATGTTAGTGGATTCTAATCACAACTAAATATATAATCATTGTGCAAACCATCCAATAAGTCTGAAAGAAATAATAGAAGTGATGTGATGTTTTGTGGTGGCTCTATGGTAAGAAAAGTGTATAGGTTGATGATGGTTGGTAGATTAAAACGATACGGCTAAATATGTTGGAAGTGTGTGTGGGCTCCTTGCTTCGTTGTATAGGGAAGTAGTTAGGGGGATTGTTGAAATTAACATGTTAATGTATTAAGAAAGTAATTTTGTAATGGTTATTTCTTAAAGATGGTAAATCTATAAGAAGAGGAAACCCTAGTTCATAGGGTTGTGCTGGTTCAAAAGTGTTGTTGGGTGCATATGGTGGTGCTTTTATGTGATAATGCTTGACCCATAATTGAAATTTAATTGTGATGTGTATCATACATGTTTAAGAAAGCATTCTTTATAAGGGGAAAAGAAAAAGTTATAAACACAATAATGTGTTGGTTCATAATACTAGCTCATATCACCCATGGAGTTCTTTTGTTTCTCAGAGGACAAGCAGGCATGCATGATAGGTAGATTATAGTTCATGATAAGTGAACTGTGGGATATCTAGATTGGGATTATAGATATTTCTATTGGAATTTCATTGTGGCGTAGTGGTTAGTAAAGTGCTTGTGATCAATTATAAGGTGATAGCAAGATAGTCTATTATAGCCTAGTGGTGTTGCATTGAGGTTTCAATGCAAGCATTCAAATTATATATTGCGCAATCAATTATAGCTTTGTCTATCAAATACGTGAGAGGAGGAAGAGATTGTTGATATGTTTCTATAGGAAAAGCATTGTGAGGCCTAAAGTATTGAAGCACTGGAAAATGAAATTATGATAATAGACATTTTGTACCTAAAGAGGAAGGATGGTTGAATAGACCGAGTGTCTCCAAACATGGAATTGTTGTGTGTTATTGTTGGTCACTTTGTTGAACTAAAATAATAGTCGTGTTCTTAGTATGATTTGTTAATTATATTGTAGATTTCATTCATATAGTTTTTTAAAGAACTGGAGAATAAGGGATGGGAAGGGAGATAAAAGTGGAGTTGGTCCAAGGCATTTATTAAATTTGAAGGATCTATGCGATGAACCTGCAATAAGTAATTAATGAAAACACACGAAATAGCAAAAATAACAGAACTTAGAATCACTTTTATATTGATCGCAGGCCACTTTGAGGGGGCAACCTCCTTTGAGCAAGCTCAATACAAATAACTTCACAGTACCTTCATTGGTCTCAACACAAAATTATATACTAAGTCTAGGCGCCAATACTATGGGTCAATACCATGTGCCAATACAAAATATGGATCAACAATTACTACGAGACGACTTACAAAGCATATGCGTCCAACAACAATAATACAAACTATGGATCAACAAATACTATGGGACGACTTACAAAGCATATGCGTCCAACAACAATATACTAACAAAGTAAATAAAAGAGTTGACATGGGTTCCTAACATCCCCTCTCCCTTAGAAAAAGATTTGTCTTCAAAGCTTTAGATGTGGAAATTTATGCAGAATCTAAAGGAGTGGTTCCCCTGTAGCATCCTTGGGTTGCATTCCGGCGCACTGACGCTTGTTGAGTTTCAGGGAGGATTGCTTGGAAGGATGTAGACGAACAAGGACCATATCAACTGCATGAAAAGTGCGCTCAGAAAGGCGCTGATCGAATTGTTGTTTCAGTCGAATTCTTTCCATGTGAAGATTGTCCTGCAGAATGAGATGAATCTGATCGCGGTTTCGAAGAACCGAGTCAATTCTCTGAACTGGGGAGCTGCTGAGTGTGTATGGAAGAAGAAATGGGGGTGCCTGGAAATAAACTGCTTCATATGGTGTCCTTTTAGATGTGGTATTGTACCACTAGAGTGCTTCTAGGAAATCCATAGAAATAGCTATCCACATCTGTGTAGGGATGGGAAAGGGTTCGAGCAGTCTCGAAAGGAGTGTTGTTTCACCCTTGTTGACCTAGAAAGTATCACACTCAACCATCATCTGGTGAATTTTCATTTTCAGTCCCTGCCAAAAGAAGTTACATTGTTCCCGATCACAGGTTTTGAGGAACCCAGAGTGCCCTGCCAATGAAGAAGCATGGAGTTCATAGAAGAGATAGCCCTGTTGAACAGATTTCAACCAATTTGGAACAAACAGAGAAAGAGCTGTAAGAGAAATTGGGTAATCAAATTGGCAAGAAGGAGCATCTGCCACCATATTATCCTTACCCTTCTTGTAAGTGATCGCATAGTCATAACCCATGAGTGGGATAACCCATTTCCGGTGTGCTAGTGAGGAGACCCGTTGTTCCATAAAATGTTCCAGACTCTGGAGATTAGTCTTGAGGAAGAAATAATTTCTTAATAGGGATGGCTGCCACTTCTGTACTACATGCAAAATAGCCATCATTTTTTGCTGAGATGTAGATGCGGCTAAATGCTTACCGGAAAGGTCTCTTAAAGGCGGCAAGCCCATTGGTGCAACAAAGACACCTGCATATCTATCCAAGGAAGTAGTGGAGACCGTTGGTGGTTGCATCTGAATGGAATGGAGTTGGGTGATGATACCATGTGAATTCTTCTTAAGGATATTTTCCAGGCGATGTGAATTGATGATGTAGAGAGACCCTTGTTGTAAGCCCATAAATTTTTGTTGTGTCCCATTGACTGAAAACTGAATCCAAAGTTCAACAAAATCCCATAAGATGGGGCCAAGTGTGCGTAACCATTGAACGCCCAAAACCACATCACATCCACCAAGGGACAAGGCAAACATGTTAGAGCGTAGGTTATAATCTTCCAGAGAGATACGCACATTGTGGCACTTCCCCTTGCAAGGTAAGGTGCCCCCATTGGCAACCATGAATTCAAAGTTGGAGCAAGGATGGACAAAAAAATCATCCTGTTTGGCGATATGAGGGCCAATGAAGTTATGAGTGTTGCGAGAATCAATGAGTATTGTAAGAGGAAGCTTCTTGAAGTAACCCCTAACCCGCATTGTTTGGGGGGTGGTGATGCCGGATAAAGCATGGAGAGATATCTATGGGTGGTCGTCTTGAGATGGAAGGTCAATAGGCAGCTCCTGAATGTCGACCTGATCATTCAGTGTATCTGGAGCCTCTTCACCAAATTCAGAGTCGAGCGGAGAATCCACATCCAAGAGATAAAGATTTTGTTGAACACATCTATGTCCCCGAGTGAATTTTTCATCACAATTATAACAAAGCCATTTTTCTCTGCGTTCCTGCATCTCTATTTCAGACAAATGATTAATAGGGGTTGGTCGAGGAGCTGGCGGGATGGGAGGTCATTGAGAACCCTTATTTCGAAAGGGAAAAAAAGTCAGTTTGGAGCATTGTTGGGAAACAATCTTCTCTTCTGCCAACTTAGCCAACCCCAGGTCTTCCATCATTGTGTTGGGACAGAACATTTTGACCTCTGGGCGGCTTTTATCCTAAAGACCAC
The DNA here is from genome assembly GCA_027924585.1 of Larix kaempferi. Taxonomy (NCBI): domain Eukaryota; kingdom Viridiplantae; phylum Streptophyta; class Pinopsida; order Pinales; family Pinaceae; genus Larix; species Larix kaempferi. The sequence continues at coordinate 7,436,780 of BSBM01000616.1, forward strand.
TGATAAAACAACTCCTGTAGAAGTCATCAGACAATCCTTCTGTGTGGTTGGCTAGTTTCTCAAATTCTGTCTGATACTCTCTCACAGTGCCAATTTGACGAAGTTTAGTGAGTGCTTCGGTGAAGTCATCAAAAGCACTAGGACCAAATCGTTGCAAAAGGAGTTGGCAAAAATCTATCCATTTTGGCTCGTCATGAGCCTTGATGTTCCAACGGTACCATTGAAGGGCTTCTTGTTCCAAATGAAAGGATGCAAGGGGAACATTTTGGACATCAAAAGTATTATGCAGAATGAAATACTGTTCTACACGATAGATCCATCCAGTCAGATCAGTACCATTGAACCGAGGAAATTCAAGCTTCAGACCATGGAAAGTGCTGGAAGAAGAGAACCCATTGGCTGCAGAAGATTCTGGTTGTCGGTTATTGTTCATGGCTGAATGCTGAAGATGGAGGCTGAGAAATTTTTCATCCAGATCTTGGAGTTTGGTTTGGATGGCTGCCAGATCTTGGAGTTTGGTTTGGATGGCTGCAAGTGCTTCCTCCATGGTTTCTGCTCCTATGCGGGTGAAAACCATAACCATGAGTTTTTTTTTTTGAGGGGGGGGGAATGGATAGAAAAACACAAACAAATGCTTGTTTAGTAAAGGAAAATTTGGATTTGGGAAAAACTCGGATGGGTAATTGGGGTTTGACTAGGTTTTGGACAATGTCGAAGGGATAGGGAAGCAGAAAAGAAGGATTTCAGAAGCGGGGTGAAAGAATGGGAAAATTTGGCAGAGAGGGACAAAGAAGCAGAATTAGGAAAGGAACTCTATGGTAAAATTTGATGGTGATTGGGTAAAATCTGAGGAAGTTATGGAAAACCCTAAAAATAGTCAAATGTAGGATTTCGGGCTTTGGGAAGTGGAATTTGGGATAGGGTCCTCAGGAATGAAATATGCAGAATCGAATTACAAGGGTTCCAGGGAACTTTCAAGGGAAACAGAGTGAAAACAAGGGAGATATGGAGAAAAAACTAAATTTTATTTTAGTTATTATTATTATTTCTTTTAGAATAGAGCTGCTACGATGCAGAAGGGATCTGAAATAGATAGATCTGCAATGGCGTGGAAGTGATCGAAAACAGAGGGATCTGAAACAACAACGAATGGATCGAAATGGATGGATCTGAAAAGACTGGATCTGGAACGACTTTCAGAATGGATCTAAATTGGCTGGATCTGAAATAGATTTGAAACGGCTAGATCTGGAATGACTTTCAGAATGGATCTAAAATGGCTGGATTTGAAATAGATATGAAACGGCTGGATCTGGAACAGCTTTCAGAATGGATCTAAAATGGCTAGATATGAAATGACGTAGTAGTGATAGGCAACAATTCAGCTGAAAATAGATATGGACCCCAGGTATGTGCGGCTTCCTAACAGTTCAGGGGTTCAACTCAACCACCAATGCTGTCTAACGGCTTGCGTATTGGGGCAGTACCCCTCACTCCACGGCTCAGGTAAAACTGATAACCGCTTCACAAACGACAACTCTTGGTTTACCTCACAGGTGGGAACTAGTCAATCAGCTAGGGGTCGTTGCCCTTTTCGCTGGTAGGTCCTCTCAATGGGCCAACTACTTTGGGGTTCTTGTGGTACTCCTCATAATGAGTTTTAAGGCTTATGCCCAAGTACTTCCCACAGTTAAGCGGATAGGGATTATTACCAGATTCGAAGCTGCAGCAGATGCAAAAAAAAATTTGGGCACAAAATTCACCCAACGAGCCCAAGAAAGTGCTCTGATACCAGATGTGAAGAACTTGTAATAATTAATTAATGAAAACACATGAAATAGCGAAATAACAGAACTCGGAATCATTTTTATATTGATCGCAGGCTACTTCGAGGGGGCAACCTCTTTTGAGCAAGCTCAATACAAATAACTTCATCGTACCTTCATTGGTCTCAAAACAAACTTATATACTAAGTCTAGGCACCAATACCATGGGTCAATATCATGTGTCAATACAAACCATGGGCCAATACAAAATATGGATCAACAATTACTACGGGACGACTTACAAAGCATATGCATCCAACAACAATAATACAAACTATGGATCAACAAATACTACAGGATGAATTACAAAGCATATGTGTCCAACAAAAATATACTAACAAAGTAAATAGAAGGGTTGACATGGGTTCCTAACAATCTAATAGTGCACTATGGGTGGCATATGATGCAATGAATATCTCTACTCGAATAAGAATAGAGGAACTTGTTGCAATGTATGGCTAGCAGGTGTGTGTGTGTGTGTGTGTGTGTGTGCGTGAGAGAGAGAGAGAGAGAGAGAGAGAGAGAGATGCATTTTTTCAAACTATCTTTCTAATATGTAGAAGAGTGGGGTGGATGGATAACAATAGATTTAATTTGAAAGGAATTTTCATTTTTAAAAATTTGATAAGAATTTGTGGGGACATTGTATAAGAGTAAATCAAAGCAATCAAATGGAGAGACATGATAGTATATGGTGTCATGAAAATACCCTTTATCCGATGTGTCTACACATCTCTTGTCAATAACAAGACAAGGATTTCCTTATTGATCCCAACCTAGTTGGTAAGGGGAGGGGTATAGGGTAGTGGGAAGTTTAAATGTAAATGGAAACATGATTGATAAATTACATTCTTTACCCCCACAACAAGTGTACAATTCAGGAACCATCCTCAGGATGGGCCACGTGACATCCAACACTACCAGCCATGCGCCCACCTGCATGGCCGTCAATCTGCCCACTCTCTCTGATAGAGAGCCTGAGCACATGGTAACTCCTACCACTCACGCGCCTATTGATCAGTATTTATGAACTCGACTACTTCCTTGTCCATGGATCATTATTTCGATGCCTTCATGGCTACTCCTACGTGCGCCCTGTCCTCTCGGGGTACTCCTGCTATAGCCATGATTAATCCTCTGCAGATGAATGAATTATGCTCCACCATCGACAGCATAAGTCTTGAAGCTACTATTTCTCAGCATCCTACCTTGAGACGCCACTGTTTAGCTGATGCTCGACTTCTCGTTGTGTTGCGCAAAGGTTCCACCAGCATTTTGCTCCATGGCCCTAGCTTCGCCACTATTCAGCCCTCTAGTTCGCAACCCCTCCTTTGCTCTGGTCCCTTGTGGTCTATTGCCACTCCCTCTAGGCTCTCTGTTATTTTAAGCTCACTCTTCTCCCGATGCTCTCGGCTCTCCTAGCCTCTCCAGTGCTCTCAGCCCTCTTGACTCTTCCAACCCACTCCACTTTCCTTCCGTTCCACTTTCTCCTGCACTCTTGTCCCTCGGCTCTCTCATCGGTTTTCCAGGAAAGCAAGCATGCTGCATGTTAGGAAGATAAACACTCTAATTTCCACACAGTTCGCCAACTCCTCTACCAGTCCACCCATGCGCCTCATGCGTGGGGTGGTGGAGAAGGCCCATAGATTCAAAAATGAAATTCCCCAGCATGTTTAGGATGATATTCAGGAAGATAAGCATGATGCTGATGTTTCTCATGGTTGCCTCACGGATGAGAAAATTCGCAAGGAGTTCGAGACCCTGGTTCCTGACCCAGGAAACACCAGGGGTAGGGTTACCATTTATCATAAGACTTTAGATTATCACTGGTCCCAAAAACTAGTGCTTGGTACTACTCTTGCTGACAGGGATGAAGCCAACGCAGAGATTCTTATGCAATAGGACGAGATGGTGGACCTCCTTAAGCAGATCCTCTACAACCAACAGCAGCTTGCTCGCCATTTCGGGATCACTCTCACCAAGGATCCAACCACCCAGCCAATTCAGGTTGGGAAAACGAGCCATTCCAGTGGTTAATTCATTATTTTTCTCTTTTTCGCTACCGTTTTCTTATCTATTTCAGAGGTCTGTTGCCTCCTATGTTTGTCTGTTTAATACTTTTATGCACTATCATTTTAAAATTTAGTCCGCTACTTGTTTTGGAGGTCTGTTTTCTCGAACTATGAGAGGGCCTCGGGGGTTTGTTTTCACGTTTATGAGAGGGCCCGTTACTATGCTATCTCTATATATTTTGGTTCTTTTGGTTAAGGAAATATAAGGATCTGCATCTAGCTTATAAAAAAAAGATAAATTACATTATTTTTCCTTCAATGGTCAAGGATCATAGTAGCAAGTTGATCCTTTATTTCATAATTGTGCATAAAAACGAGGGGTTCGGTAGATGTAGAATGCTTAAATGTTTCATTGAAAGTATGGAGGGATCTGTGGCAATCGAGTTGGTAAGAGAAAATTCTACAGGCTAGCAAGGAGGTTCATTAGAGGAGGGTGTAGTAACAAATTCAATGTTTTGTTCTTCAAAATATAAAGGTTTTGATGCATCTTCCATATATAAGAATTGATAATTTGCAACATCATGATTTGTGGTTTTGTTATAGTGGTACCATCGTGAAGGACATGAAGAGGTAGGGTGGCTACCAATTATAATAGAATTACGTAGTGGAGGAGGTGTATGAGGGTTTGGGGAAGAGAAGGGTGTTGATGTTAGGGATAGGGTTAGTATTACAAAGAGTGAAATGAGTCCATTTGTTAATTTGTTGTTCTATAGCCAAGGCATAGAGAAATGATTAGCTTATAATGTTGCTCTCGAATAGGGATACATCACATATTCATGATCTCTAATATGAGGTTGAAGGTGGAGTTTAGTAAATACCCTAATAAAGTGTTAGACACTTTCATATACATATTGATACAACTAAAACCACTGACACATTATGCTAGATAAATAACATGGAGGATAGAAACACCTTCATAATTATTGTCACAAGGTGTCCCAAGTGGTGATACGAGTATTCTCATATAGTTTTCACCCTATCCTTCATTCAGTTCCACATATAGCTCAATAGAATTTTATAAGACTACCACCATGCTTCAGTAAGTCTCTCTAAGTGTATACTTATAAGAAAGGGGTACTACTCTTGTTAGGATCCTACCCTAACCCCCTTAAGTAAATATATAGGTTTCTATGTATTCAAAAAATGTCTATTAAATAAGGACCATGAAGTAGATATAATGTGAAAGAAATAATCTAAGAAAACTTACTACAAGGTTTTTCCTACTAGAAAGTTCATTCTCTAGAAATTTCTAAAGTGATTAGATAGGAACCCTATAAAGAAATAGAAGCAATGTAATGAGATGTGTTCTAATATGTAATTGGATCTCCACTTGGTTGAAGGTTTCCCCCTCAAAGTGGTAAGTGATTTTCTTCCATCAATAAAGGTATTTCTATTTGTGGTATTTGCTTCTTCTACAATTTCCTATTTTTGTTGTAATTATGTCATTTTCAATATAAATCTTAATATATTCTATTGTTTCCACTTTAAATATTTTATTATTCTATTACTTGGTACTTAACCATTGGTATTAGAGCATTTCCATGAGATATGATTTTTAGCAAATATTTATTTCAACATCTATAAATAACAGATTAATCTATCATTTAGTGGGTAAATTTATTGTAGGGGAAGAATTAAATCAATAAAGACAAGAGGTTTCACCTCTTTGGACACCCTTGTAACCCTTGTTGGTACCCATTCGAGTAGTAGTACATCATACAGGAATTGTATATAGAATTTCACTTCCACATATTCTCAGCTACATACGAAGTCTTGTAAGATACCTAAAAACATATTTAGATAATCAAATCAATTGTCTTGTTGCTATAGTGCACCAAGAGCAACACCTCAAAATATTGCTCTCTCATACATGGGTAGTTGGTTAGTAAAACTAATTGTATGGTCTAACATCCTTAGTTCCAATGGCATGAGAGATTGCACCTAGAACTATTGTTGGACCTTCCAAGTATATCAGAGAGCTATAGCACCTAACACTCTCTTGTAATCAAGAAACCTAAAACAAATTTATTTTGATTTAATATCTAAAATTCCTACATATATTATAGTATTAATAATTTGGGAATTTTGCGAGCGTTGTAATATTTGGGAAGACTATGTAACAAATCGATGATGAATAGAAAAATGCTTTAGGGTCCTTCTCATACCCTTATTTGAGACCTATCTAAAAAAATACTTGGGTTGAGCTAATAGCATTAGCACAGTCTCTAGCAACCCTTTTTTTTCTCCTATATGAATCCTTACTTGAGATCAATCTCAATAGAATCTTTGGGTCTAGTTGATCACATTTTGTATTACTCTCCATTAATCCTTGCTACTAACCCACATCTTTATGGATACCACTCAAATAGTAGATTTATCCAATAAAGTATCCGACCCATAAACTATGATGAGTTGCAACATAAGATGGACTATAATCACTCCTATGCTAAGGATAATATTGATGACATCACTGCCAATTTATATAACTTGGAGTTTCTACTTTACCATATGTGTAAACTCATTGAAATGTAAAATCAGATCCTTGCTTCACAATATTTAGGTTACCAATGGAAAGAACATCCTTCCCAAAAGGAAGGTGATGAATAATCCAATCCTAGTGGGAATAAATAAACCTTTCACTTCCATGATTAGATGACTTAGCTATGGCATGTAATCCCTAATGTCAACATCATGAAATTTTATGGGTGCAACCCAGTCGGATTGGTTACTCAAATGGAACATTATTTTTCCCTGCATGGAATTACAAATAACTTGTTGAGACTTCATGTGGGTGCCTTATACTTGGAACATGAATTCTGGGAATGGATAGAATGGAACAAGAAATCATAAGGAGGTTATGTTGCTTGGACATAATTTTTCTCAGACCTTTATCAATGTTTTGAAGTAGACACTCATTTTTTGAGACAATAGACCAAGCTTAAACAATTTAGCATCTCTCAATATTTCATATCTATTTTTTGAGTAGCTTCCCTTCCAAATTGAAGGCATGTTTGATATCTTTCCAATCAATGACTTCAAGACCTTTGTTATAAATTTGAAAGTGCCAACTTCAAGACCTTTTTTACAAATTTAATGAGAAATGTTCAACCTCGGAACAAATGTAAGCATTATAAACTCTTTATGGTCATTTTGAGGACATTTTTTATGATGATGGTGAAGCTATATAAACTCAAAGGTGCCTCATTGATTTGTGGAAGACATTCCCCTCTCTTTTTTTGCAAGAGATGGAACCTCAAATTCCCTTGCATGCATTGGCTCTTATTTTTTCTCCTGAAATCCTGAAATTACATAGCCAGATTAAATGTTGTAGATTCATTGTCTTAGTTGACAAAGGTAGCATACATAACTTCATTTTTCATTGTGTATACCAAGAAAGCTACTATCACGTCCATGTTATGAACAAATTCCAAATCATGATTGTTAATGGAGGATTTATGAAATGTGGTGGTCATTATGAAAATGTTGGGATTCAAATGAGTCATTATTCCTTAAATGATAGCATGCTTGCTGTTGAAATGGGTGTTTGTTATATTTTTTTGAAGGTTGAATGGTTAAGGACATTAGACCCTATTACCATATATTTTAGTAAGTTATGCATGAGTTTCCATTAGGAGGGTCATATCTACACTTCCAAAGGAATTATAGCTAGCTTTCCATAGATCATCAACTTGCACTTTATGGGGAATATTCTTCAAAAGAGCCACCTATGCATCATGGCACAATTCCATGCTATTCAATCTTTTTAGAACCCTTCTCAACCCATTCATTTTCACATGCATTTCATCTTAACCAAACTCCAATCCATCTTTGAAACTCCTAAAGGCCTCCCACCTTCCCAATGAAAGTATTAAATCATTTCATTTCACTCATACCTAGTATCTTTCAACATAATGTCCACTTGTATCACCATTTATTTGCCAAAAACATGAAACAGAAAAGATAGTTTAAGAGTTTCTCACCACTAGTGTGATCTCCACTCATACTAGTACTTATTCTTCACCTTCCCAATGAAAGTATTAAATCATTTCATTTCACTCATACCTAGTATCTTTTCACATAATGTCCACTTGTATCACCATTTATTTGCCAAAAACATGAAACAGAAAAGATAGTTTAAGAGTTTCTCACCACTAGTGTGATCTCCACTCATACTAGTACTTATTCTTCACTACTAATCATAGTCCTCAACAAAGAAGCAATTCGGTGCATGTGTCTTGACTTTTGAGCTTTGAAAAAATAGATAGTAAAATATAAGTTTCTCATCCTCATCATTGATGACCTCTTGGATGAGCTTTGAAAAAATAGATAGTAAAATATAAGTTTCATAAGAATTTTATATTTTAGTAAGTGTTATCTTTGTGTTATTAAAACATTTTTTTCATCTTGGTTTTGCTGTTTTTTTCATATTATTATTCAAATTCGGAGTTGGATATTAGTCAGGCTTTTCTTGTTGAAACCAATGTTGGGCTTTAAGCAGTTCGACTCCCGCTGCACGGATACTTGTCAACAACCAGTATGTTATTTTAGTATCTTCATTTTCTATTGTGAATGGTAACTTCACAAATAAGTCACCCTATAACGACAATTCACAACTTAACGTATCTGATATTTTATTGATATTTTATTTGTAGTATGCGATCCCTGGAAATTTTGATAGCCTGTCGAGCATCCATCTTCATTGTTTAAAAATTTGGTCTGTTAAGCAGCAATCGGACTGATCAAATTTGGTACGTTAGCTTAGAAACATATCCGAGAAATCATTTTTTATTAAATCACAGTATCTAAAGACAATTGAAATTTCATATTCTACATTATCCACTTATATATATATATATATATATATATATATATATATATTCCAAGTAACAACTTTTGAAACTTGATTAAAAGATCTAATCTTAAAGGGATTAAAAGAGTTAAATCTTTGATCTCCGTAATATTAGGGAGTGATCTCTAGTAGTAGCATGACTCAAGTACGAATATGGATACAAATAAGATTTATACAAAAAAGAATAAGTAACAAAAAATCCAGATAAAAATACTGAATTACATTTCTTATATATAAGCAAATATACACCAATATGCATAAATGTACATCCGCATCTATATAATAAAATTAAATATTTATAATATTTTATTATTGAATATCAACTAGTAAATATTAAACAAAAAAATCATTCCTTTCATTTTAGAGATAATATTTATAACCAAAATTACTATTTAAGAAACAAACATTAAAAATCTCAACAAGCTGGGAATGCTTGGTGAATTACGGAGTATGAAGTTGAATTGTATTTATATTTTATATTATTTGAATTATTAAAATTTGATTTTTTAAAATTTGTTCACCTAATATTGGACAAATAGACTCTAGAATTATGATACTATGGTTTATATTTTACAATTTGGGGTGCACGAGGATGGATCTTCTTCCTAGATTTTAGAAAAAATAGACACGTGTGATCCATCCATCTTCCTAGATTTTAGAAAAAATAGACACGTGTATTGTCAAGATTTATTTTATGGCAGCCATTCCAAATTAAAAATAATCTCTCTATCTATCTATCTATCTATCTAGTTTTCTAGATCTAGATAAATAGATAGACAACAAACTGGATCCTGGTAAGTTTTTCCCAATGTGGAAAGGCTCTTACATCACCAAATGATGTCTACCCAAAGCTGCATAATGTACTACATGAAGGAGGCGTTCTAGACAACCTTGGGGTCCTTAGACAAACATGGGGGACCTTTTAGATGCAAAGGATGTATTGCAAAACATGTTCTTGTTGTAGAATTAAACAATGCGTATGCGTTTATTAAACATAGGAATGTGAAATCCCGAGGTAGCGAAGTGGGATGCCACGAAGGCTAGGAGAACAAAATCTGTACGCATTTTGGTTCTCCAAAATGTGTACGCATTTTATAGAACCAAAACACATTTGCATTTTAGAGAACCAAAACACGTACACGTTGGTTCTCTAATATGTAGAAGAGTGGGGTGAATGGACAACAATAGATTTAATTTCAAACGAATTTTCATTTTTAAAAGGTTGATAAGAATTAGTGAGGGCATTGTATAAAAGTAAATCAAAGCAATCAAATGGAGAGACATCATAGTCTATGGTGTCATGAAAAAACCCTTTATAAAATGTGTCTACAGTCAATGAGAAGACAAGGATTTCCTTATTGAACCCAACCTAGTTGATAAGGAGAGGGGTGTGGGGTAGTGGGAAGTTTTGGAAATTGACAAATGATTGATAAATTAAATTCTTTTTCCTTCAATGGTCAAGGACCAAAGTAGTAAGTTGATCCTTTATTTAATAATTGTGAATAAAAAGGATGGCTTAGGTAGATGTAGAATGCTTAAAAATATGTTGCTCACAGTATGGAGGAATCTATGGCAATAGGGTTGGGAAGAGAAAATTCTACGAGATGACGAAAATTTTCATGAGAGGATGATGTAGTAACAATTTAATGATTTGTTCTTCAAAATATAAATCTTTGGATGTGTCTTCCATCTATAATAATTGATAATTTGCAACACCGTGATTTGAGGTTTTGTTATAGTGGTACCATTGTGAAGGACATGAAGAGGTAGGGTGTCTACCAAGTATAATAGCATTACATAGTGTAGGAGGTGTATGATGGTTTGGGGGAGAGAAGGGTGTTGATGTTAGGGATACCTCCGGTTAGTGTTACAAAGAGTGAAATGAGTCCATTTGTTAATTTTTTGTTCTATAGCCAAGGCATAGAGAAATGCTTGGTCTATAATGGTGCTCTCAAATAGGGATACATCACTAGGATAAATAGTAAGAAAACAAGAATTGAATTTGATCACAAGCACATATTCATGATCTCTAATATGAGGTTGAAGGTGGAGTTTAGTGAATACACTAATAAAGTGTTAGACACTTTCACGATGCAACTACAACCACTGACACATTATGTTAGATACATAACAAGGATGATAAAAACACCTTCATAATTCTTGTCACAAGGTGTTCCATGTGGTGATACGAGTAGCCTCGTATTGTTTTCATCCTATTCTTCATTGAGTTCCACATATAGATCGATAGAATTTTATAAGAATACCACCACGCTTCAATAAGTCTCTCTAATTGGATACTTATAAGAAGCGGGCACTAATCTTGTTAGGATCATCACTGTCTTCATCATCATAGTAGTCATCTTCGTGTTCATCATCATACTCTTCATCGCCATCTTCCTCATAATCATAACCATCATTGACATCTTCGTCATCATATTCGTATCATCATCATCATCATCATCTTCATGATGATGATGATGATGATGATGACGATGACAAAGATGTTGTTGGAGATGATGACGAATGTGAAACACATCATCATCATCACCATGGTCACCATCATCATCTTCGTCGTGATGATATGATGATGATGGTGGTGGATGATGATGAATATGAGTACGATGATGATGGTGACTAATTTGGAGATGATGATGATGATGATGAAGATGAGGAGTAATATGCAGCACATCATTATCATCAAATTCCTCCTCATCATCGTCATCATCATCATCATTGTGAGGATGTTGATGATGATGAGGATGATGAAGATGACGATCATATGATGATGATGATGATGAGGATGATGAAGATGACGATCATATGATGATGATGATGATGATGATAGTAATCATAATAGTCATCTTCATCATCCTCATCATACTCATCATCACCATCATCCTTATCATCATCATCATCATCATCATCATGATCTTCATCATGATGATCTGATGATGATGATGATGAAGATCATGATGAAGATAATGATGATGATGAAGACTAATGGAGATGATGATGATGATGACGATGATGATGATGTTGATGATGATGGGTGAAATCGCAAACCTGGGAAACACTTTCGTGACAAACGGAGTGAAAAAAATGGAACGCGGGCGGATGATCATGAAAAAAAAAGTCAAACTGAAACTCTAGGTCGAGAGTTTAAAAAACTCTAGGCTAAGAGTTTTGAGAGTTTAAACTCTGGGTCGAGAGTTTAAAAAAACTCTAGGCTGAGAGTTTGAACCAATAGTTGTGTTTTATTTAAAAAAAAACTCTCAGATGAGAGTTTGAACTAAACTCTGGGCCGAGAGTTTGGTAGACATTTTCTCACCCGAGAGTTTCTGGTCAACAATTCCAGCACCATTTCTGCAGAATTCATAAATGTGTCACTTTAACAAGGTAGGACCACTGCAAAACATGAGAATTACATGTCGGAGTTTATACCAGTAGATTCATCATTCAATCTACTTTCTATTAATATAAGTTTTTTTCAATTTCATTTAGGATTACTATTTTTTTCTATTTTTTTACTAAACTTTATGATTGAAAAATTAAGTGACTGAAAAATCAGTCACAATGAAAATTCAATATCATCACAATGATGAAGCCAAAAAAATTAAAAAAATGCAAGGATGTTCCTTGAATTGTCCTCTTCAATGGGTTGGTTTTAGTTTGTTTGATAAGAGTAACATTTGAAAGAAAATGTGAAGACAAAAACATGTGTCGATAATGCACCATTTTTTGAACATACGCTATTTCGATAAATAATAAAAAATAGTTCCCAAGTCTTAAAAAACTAGAAATATAGTCCAAGATCAAGTTTAGTGTGTGTATATTATGAGCATACAATGTATTTCCCTAAAATGAATAACCATTTGTCAAAAAACCATCGTCAACACAGGTCACTCATTATCCATACCTAAACTTTTCAAGTATATGTCGTTGGTTGACAACAAATTTGTCCCACGATATGTCCATAAAAAAAATTAAAAATAATACGACTAGAAAGCTAATTCAATTCTTTAAAACCTTTTTGTTTACTTCAAGTTGAAATTCCTAAGGGAGATATGGGTTTGAAGAGGTCGAAGTTGAATAACATAAAAATTAGCAGTTTTTTTGGTAAAAGACAAGCCAAAATTGTTTCCCAACTTCATGTTTTCACCCTGATGTTGATGTTGAAGATGATGAAAAATATGCAGCACATCATCCTCATCCTCATCCTCATCTTTATCATCATTAACAACATGATCATCATCATCATCTTCACCATCGTCGTCATCATCATCATCATCATCATCATCATCATCATTCTGAGGACGATGATGATGATGATGATGATGATGATGGTGGTGGTGGTGGTGGATGATGATGAATATGAGTACGATGATGAAGATGATGATGATGACGACGAATATGATCATCATAATCAAAATCTTCATATTTGTCATCATCATCTTCATTAGTCATCATCATCAAAATCATCATATTCATTGTCATCATCTTCATTAGTCTTCATCATCTCCATCTTCATCATCACCATCTTCATCATTAGTCGTGATGATATGATGATGATGATGATGGTGGATGATGATGAATATGAGTACGATGATGATGATGAATAATTTGAGATGATGATGATGACGGTGATGATGATGATGATGATGAAGATGATGAGGAATATGTAGCACATCATCAACATCTTCATCATCATCATCTTCATCATCATCACCAACTTCCCCCTCCTCATCATCATCATCATTGTGAGGACGTGGATGATGATGAGGATGATGAAGATGATGATCATATGATGATGATGATGATGATGATATTCATCATAATATTCATCGTCATCATCCTCATCATACTCGTCATCACCATCATCCTTATCATCATCATCATCATCATCATCATGATCTTCGTCATGATGATGATGATGATGATGATGATGATGATGATGACGACGACGATGATGATGAAGATGGTGATGATGATGATGTTTATGATGAAGATGATACGAATATGCAGCAAATCATCCTCATAATCATCATCATCATCTTCATCATCATCAACAACATGATCATCATCATCACCATCATCATCGTCATCATCTTCATCATCATCATCACTGTGAGGACAAGGATGATGATGATGATGGTGGTGGTGGTGGATGATGATGAATATGAGTACGATGATGAAGATGATGATGATGATGACGAATATGATCATCATCATCAAAATCATCATATTCGTCGTCATCATCTTCGTTAGTCATCATCATCACCATCTTCATCATCCTCACCATCAGCATCATCATCATATGATCATGGTCACGATGATCATTGTCTGTGTCATCATAATCATCATCTTCATCATCCTCATCATACTCGTCATCACCATCTTCTTCATCATCATCATCATGGTGTTGATGATGATGAAGATGATCATGATGATGAGGATGATGTGCTGCATATTCGTCATCATCTTCATCATCAACATCATCATCATCTCTATTAGTCATCATCATCATTATCATTACCATCTTCATTGTCATCATCATCATCATCTTCATGATGATGATTATGATGATGATGATGAAGATGATGATGATGATGAAGATGGTGATGATGATAATGCTGATGATGATGATGATGATGATGATGACTAATGGAGATGATGATGATGATGATGATGGCATCATCCACAACATGAACCATGACATGATCATCATGATCATCTTCATCATCATCGTCATCATCATCATTGTGAGGATGAGCATGAGGATGATGATGATGACGATGCTGATGATGATGATGATGATGACGACGACGACGATGATGATGAATATTATGATGATGATCACGATGACTAATGGAGATGATGATGATGATGATGTTGATGATGAAGATGATGACGAATATGCAACACATCATCCTCATCATCATTAGCATCTTCATCATCATCAACAACATTATCATCATCATTATCATCATCATCATCATCATCATCATCATCATCATTGTGAGGATGAGGATGATGATGATGATGATGATGATGATATGATTATGATGATGATGGTGGCGGATGATGATGATGATGATGATGGTGGTGGATGATGATGAAGATGATGATGATGATGATGAATATGATCATCATCATCAAAATCATCATAGTCGTCATCATAATCTTCATTAGTCATCATCATTGCCATCTTCATCATCCTCACCATCATCATCATCCTCATATGATCATGGTCATGATGATCATTGTCTTCGGCATCATAATCGTCATCTTCATCATCCTCATCACACTCGTCATCGTCATCTTCATCATCATCATCATCATCATCTTCGTATCGTCATCATCATCATTGATATGATGATGATGATGACGAAGATGTTGTTGATGATGATGAAGAGGAATAGGGTGATGACGATGATGATGAGGATGATGATGATGGTGGATGATGATGAATATGAGTACGATGATGAAGATGATGATGATGTTGATGATCATTGTACTCATCATCATCATCTTCATCATCATCACCATCAATGTTGATGATGAGGATGATAATGATGATGATAATGACGTTGACGATGAAGATGATGACCTCGATGTTGATGAAGATGAGGAAGAAGGACGATGGTGATGATGGTGTTGATGATGACGATGATGATGATGACGAAGATGATGATGATGATGGTGATGAGGATGAAGAAGATGATGATGATGGAGATGAAGATGTTGATGTTGATGACGATGGTGATGAAGATGATGATGATGATGAAGAAGGTGGTGATGATGAAGAAGATGATGATGGTGGAGATGTTGATGAGGAAAGGGGAGATGAAAATGATGATGAAGATGTTGATGATGATGGTGATGGTGATGATGATGATGATGATGATCATCATCATCATATTCATCATGATCATGATCATATTCATCATGAGCATCATGATCTTCATCACCATCATGGTCATCATCCTCGTCACCATCATCCTCATCACCATCATCATCATCATCATCATCATCATCATCACCATCATCCTCATCATCCTCATCGTCATCTTCATCACCATTGTCATCATCATCGGAATCTTCATCATCATCACCATCACCATCATCTCATCATCATCATCATCAACATCTTCAACATCATTATCATCTCCCCCTTCCTCATCAACATCTCCATCATCGTCATATTCTTGATCATCACATCTTCATCAACTTCATGTATCCCCTTGACAAAGGAAATTAAATAAACCATACAAAGGCATACAATAGCGCGTACGCGCAAAGATGCGTGCGCGCTGTTATTAACGCGTGCGCGCACCTACGCGTGCACGTGTTTGCACGCGCACATAGTTGCGCGCACGTGTTCCTGAATTCAAATTGTTTTTGGTGCCCTTGCAGGCTTGGAATTAGCTTCGGATTGCACCTTGAGGCTCGGTCTGATTTATGCCTGATTTATGGCAGAAAACATAAAATGCTGTAACTTTCGGTTTTTCACAACTAGTTCCACATAAGCTCCACGAGTTCACTGCAGCTGAAATTGCACATGCTTGTCGAGCTCTGTGTACAAATTCTAAATATATAATTTTTGAATAGATCTGTTGTTGTTTTCTATTTTTAAGTCAGTTTTAACTACACTCATGTCAAATTTGTAAAAAACATAGGTCGGTTATTTGGCCTATAACTTTTGATTGGCTTACCTATTTAAAAAACGGAAGAGAACCCAAAGAAGAGCACTAAAATACCTACAACATAAAAAAAAAAAAGTATTTTGATTATTTTTAGACCATGATATGGTGTCTCAACACTTGACCATGTCGTTTAAGGGCTTCACTGACTTCGGTAATTTAAAAAAAATATAAAATTGACTTTTAAAATTTTGGAAAAATAGCCCCGCACAAGATTCTTCTGTTGCCTACGCCTCTACATATTTGTTTTCTTGTAAATTGAAAATTTACATAGCAAACGAGTGGCTAAAAAAAAACATGTGCATTATCTTTGAGAAAAAAAATAACATACCAATCTTCGAATAAGGACATTTTGGGGTGTTTATACCACTTTTCCATAAATAAAAGTTATATATTCCGGAAGGTTATCCGTTTTTCTACGTTTCATCTGTTTACACCTAATCCAAAAACGTTTTGTAGGTAGCTCTAATAATTCATTTTAATGATAATATTTCTATTTTTCCAGAATGTCATTGCAACTAACGTGTCATAATTGGGTATCATTACCTTGCACTAGCCCTCAGATAGATTAAATGTTGTAGATTCATTGTCTTAGTTGACAATGGTAGCATACATAACTTCATTTGTCATTGTGTATACCAAGAAATTTACTATCACATCCATGTTATGAAGAAATTCCAAATCATGGTTGCTAATGGAGGATTTATGAAATGTGGTGGTCATTATGAAAATGTCGGGATTCAAATTAGTAATTATTCTTTAAAAGCTAGCATGCTTGCTATTGAAATGGGTGTTTGTTATATTTTTTTTAATGTTGAAGGGTTAAGGACATTAGAACCTATCACCATAGATTTCAGTAAGTTATGCATGGGTTTCCATCAGGAGGGTCATATCTACTCTTCCAAAGGAATTATAGCTAACTTTCCATATATCATCAACTTGCACTTTATGGGGAATATTCTTCAAAAGGGCCACTTATGCATCATGGCACAATTCCATGCTATTCAATCTTTTGAGAACCCTTCTCAACCCATTCAATTTCACATGCATTTCATCTTAGCCAAACTCCAATCCATCTTTGAAACTCCTAAAGGCCTCCCACCTTCCCAAGGAAAGTATTATCATTTTATTCCACTCGTACCTAGTATCTTTTCACTTAATGTCCATTTGAATCACCATTTATTTGCCAAAAAAAATTGAAATAGAAGAGATAGTTTAGGAGTTTCTCACCACTAGTGTGATCTACACTCATAGTGGCCCTTATTCTTCACTACTAATCATGGTCCTCGACAAAAAAGCAATTTGGTACCTGTGTCTTGACTTTTGAGCTTTGAAGAAATAGATAAGAAAATATAAGTTTCCCATTCTCATCATTGATAACCTCTTTCTCATCATTGATAACCTCTTGGATGAGCTGAAGGGTACTCAATTCTTCACCAAAATCTATCTTGACTTTTGAGCTTTGAAGAAAAACAAATGTTGTCACGTAGACCTTTTCTGAAATATGGTAAGAGTATATTGGATTTATGTATGCATCAGTCAACACCTTAAAATAATATAAACCAAGGTACTCGCTCTCGAATAGAGAGCATGGAAATGGTAGATCTGTCACAAAACAATTCATTGCAACGAAATGACAGACACAATTGTCTGCGGGCCGATCGACAGTGGTGTCAAGAGCGTAAAGAGCGTATCTAATTCACATTCAACGCAATGCTAAATATTTTTATTCGTCTGAGTTTGTGCCCTTAAACATTCAAGGCTCCCGAGCATAATACGCTGAAGGATGGTTGGTTTACAATAATTTTATATTTTAGCATAATACGCTGAAGGATGGTTGGTTTGCAATAATACGCTGAAGGCTCCCGAACTTAATATACTGATGACCAAGGTAGATGGTTGGTTTAGAAGAATTTTATATTTTAGCAAAGCGACGTCGTGCGTTTTTACTTCAGTTTTCATATTCGTCAAATCATTTCCTTGTTGGGTTGCGTGAGGCATCTTTGCAAAGCATCACCAAAATAGATTGTTCATAAGAATTTTATATTTTAGTAAGTGTTATCTTTGTGTTATTAAAACATTTTTTTCATCTTGGTTTTGCTGGTTTTTTTCATATTATTATTCAAATTCGGAGTTGGCTATTAGTCAGGCTTTTCTTGTTGAAACCAATGTTGGGCTTTAAGCAGTTCGACTCCCACTGCACGGATACTTGTCGACAACCAGTATGTTATTTTAGTATCTTCATTTTCTATTGTGAATGGTAACTTCACAAATAAGTCACCCTATAACGACAATTCACAACTTAACGTATCTGATATTTTATTTGTAGTATGCGATCCCTGGAAATTTTGATAGCCTGTCGAGCATCCATCTTCATTGTTTAAAAATTTGGTCTGTCAAGCAATCGGACTGATCAAATTTGGTACGTTGGCTAAGAAACATATCCCAGAAATAATTTTTTATTAAATCACAGTCTCTAAAGACGATTGAAATTTCATATTCTACATTATCCACTCTCTCATTCATATATATATATATATATATTCCAATTAACAACTTTTGAAACTTGATTAAAAGACATAATCTTAAAGGGATTAAAAGAGTTAAATCTTTGATCTCGTTAATATAAAGGAGTGATTTGACTCAAGTACGAATATGGATACAAATAAGATTGATACAAAAAAGAATAAGTAATAAAAAATCCAGATAAAAATACTGAATTACATTTCTTATATATAAGCAAATATACACCAATATGCATAAATGTACATCCGCATCTATATAATAAAATTAAATATTTATAATATTTTATTATTGAATATCAACTAGTAAATATTAAACACAAAAAATCATTCCTTTCATTTTAGAGATAATATTTATAACCAAAATTACTATTTAAGAAACAAACATTAAAATTCTCAACAAGCTGGGAATGCTTGGTGAATTATGGAGTATGAAGTTGAATTGTATTTATATTTTATATTATTTGAATTATTAAAATTTGATTTTTTAAAATTGGTTCACCTAATATTGAACAAATAGACTCTAGAATTATGATACTGTGGTTTATATTTTACAATTTGGCGTGGATGAAGATGGATCTTCTTCCTAGATTTTAGAAAAAATAGACACGTGTGATCCATCTTCCTAGATTTTAGAAAAAATAGACACGTGTATTGTCAAGATTTATTTTATGGCAGCCATTCCAAATTAGAAATAAGCTCTCTATCTATCTATCTATCTATCTAACTATCTATCTAGTTTTCTAGATCTAGATACATAGATAGACAACAAACTGGATCCTGGTAAGTTTTTCCCAATGTGGAAAGACTCTTACATCACCAAATGATGTCTACCCAAAGCTGCATAATGTACTTGATTTACATGAAGGAGGCGTTCTAGACAACCTTGGGGTCCTTAGACAAACATGGGGGACCTTTTAGATGCAAAGGATGTATTGCAAAACATGTTCTTGTTGTAGAATTAAACAATTCGTATGTGTTTATTAAACATAGGAATGTGAAATCTCTAGCCAAGTGTGGTGCCATGAAGGCTAGGAGAACAAAATCTATACGCATTTTGGTTCTCCAAAATGTGTACGCATTTTATAGAACCAAAACGCATTTGCATTTTAGAGAACCAAAACACATACACGTTGGTTCTCTAATATGTAGAAGAGTGGGGTGAATGGACAACAATAGATTTAATTTCAAACGAATTTTCATTTTTAAAAAGTTGATAAGAATTAGTGAGGGCATTGTATAAAAGTAAATCAAAGCAATCAAATGGAGAGACATCATTGTCTATGGTGTCATGAAAAATCCCTTTATAAAATGTGTCTACAGTCAATGAGAAGACAAGGATTTCCTTATTGAACCCAACCTAGTTGATAAGGAGAGGGGTGTGGGGTAGTGGGAAGTTTTTGGAAATTGACAAATGATTGATAAATTAAATTCTTTTTCCTTCAATGGTCAAGGACCAAAGTAGTAAGTTGATCCTTTATTTAATAATTGTGAATAAAAAGGATGGCTTAGGTAGATGTAGAGTGCTTAATAATATGTTGCTCGCAGTATGGAGGAATATGTGGTAATAGGGTTGGGAAGAGAAAATTCTACGAGATGACGAAAATTTTCATGAGAGGAGGATGTAGTAACAATTTAATGATTTTTTCTTCAAAATATAAATAATTGGATGTGTCTTCCATCTATAATAATTGATAATTTGCAACACCGTGATTTGAGGTTTTGTTATAGTGGTACCATTGTGAAGGACATGAAGAGGTAGGGTGGCTACCAAGTATAATAGCATTGCATAGTGTAGGAGGTGTATGATGGTTTGGGGGAGAGAAGGGTGTTGATGTTAGGGATACCTCCGGTTAGTGTTACAAAGAGTGAAATGAGTCCATTTGTTAATTTTTTGTTCTATAGCCAAGGCATAGAGAAATGCTTGGTCTATAATGGTGCTCTCAAATAGTGATACATCACTAAGATAAATAGTAAGAAAACAAGAATTGAATTTGATCACAAGCACATATTCATGATCTCTAGTATGAGGTTGAAGGTGGAGTTTAGTGAATACACTAATAAAGTGTTAGACACTTTCACCTACATCTTGATGCAACTACAGCCACTAACACATTATGTTGGATAAATAACAAGGATGATAAAAGCACCTTCATAATTCTTGTCACAAGGTGTTCCATGTGGTGATATGAGTAGCCCCGTATTGTTTTCATCCTATTCTTCATTGACTTCCAAATATAGATAGATAGAATTTTATAAGACTACCACCACGCTTCACGCTTCAGTAAGTCTCTCTAATTGGATACTTATAAGAAGGGGGCACTACTCTTGTTAGGATCCTACCCTAACCCCCTTAAGTAGATATATAGGTTTCTATGTATTGATGCAATGTCTATTAAATAAGGCGTGTGAAGTAGATATACTGTGAAAGAAATAATCTAAGAAGACTTACTACATGGTTCTTCCTACTAGTAAGTTCATTCTCTAGAAATTTCTAAAGTTGTTAGACACAAATCCTATAAAGAAGTAGAAGCAATGTAATAAGATGTGTTATGAGATGTAATTGGATCTCTACTCGGTTGAAGGTTTCCCCCTCCGATAGGTAAGCGAACATTCCTTTCATCAATAAAGGTATTTCTATTTGTGTCATTTGCTTCTTCTACAATTTGCTATTGTTATTGTAATTATGTCATTTTCAATATAAATCTTAATATATTCTATTGTTTACACTTTAAATATTTTACTATCGTAAAAAGGTACTTAACATTTGGTATTAGAGCATTTCCACTCAGCAAATATTTTTTTTGTATAGATATGTATTACAACATCTATAAATAACAATGTATTAATCTATCATTCAATGGTTAAATTTGTGGCTAGGGAAGAATAAAATCAATATTAAATACAAGATATTTCACCTCTTTGGCCACCCTTGCAACCCTTGTTGTTACCCCTTCGAGTAGTACTACATCATACATGAATTGTATATAGAATTTCACTTCGACATATTCTCGCCTATATATGAAGTCTTGTAAGATACCTAAAAACATATTTAGATAATCAAATCAATTGTCTTTCTATTATAGTGCACTGAGCGCAACACTTGGGAATATATTGTTTTGTCGTACATGGGTAGTTGGCTAGTACAACTAATGGTATGGTCTAGTGTCCTTAGTTCCAATTCCATGAGATATTGCACCTAGAACTATTGTTGGACCTTCCAAGTATATCAAAGAGTTAGAGCACCTATCACTCCCTTGTAATCAAGACACTGGAAACAAATTTATTTGATAAACTGTAAAATTTCTACATATATTATAGTATTAATAATTTGGGAATTTTTTAGGTGTTGTAATATTTGGGAAAGAGCACAATAACTTGATGATGAATAGAAAAATGCTTTAGGGTCCCACTCACACCCTTATTTGAGACCTATTTAAAAAAAATATTTGGGTTGAGCTAATAGCATTAATACACTCTCTAGTAACCCTTTTTCCGCTCTTATAAGAAGCCTTACTTGAGGTAAATCTCAATAGAATATTTGGTTCTAGCTTATTTCATTTGTATTACTCTCCAGTAATCCTTGTTATGGACCCACATCTTTATGGATACCACTCAAATAGTAGATCTATCCAAGAAAGTATCCCACCCAGAAACTATGATGAGTTGCAACATACGAGAAACTACAATCACTCCTATGCTAAGCATAATCTTGATGACATCACTGCCAAGCTAGCCAACTTGGAGTTTCTACTTTACCAAATGTGTGCAAACTCATTGAAATGAAAAATTAGATCCCCACTTCACAATATTTAGGTTACCAATGGAAAGATCATCCTTCCCAAAAGGAAGGGGATGAATAATCCAATCCTAGTGGGCATCAGTAAACCTTTAATGTCCATGATTAGATGACTCACCTATGGCATGTACTTCCTAATGTCAATATCATGAGATTCTATGGGTCCAACCCGGTTGGATTGGTTTCTCAAACGAAACATTATTTTTCCTTGCATGGAATTACAAATGACTTGTTGAGACTTCATGTGCGTGCCTTATATTTGAAACATGAATGTTGGGAATGGATAGAATGGAAGAAGAAATCACAAGGGGGTTATGTTGCTTGGACATAATTTTTCTCGGACATTTATCGATGTTTTGAAGTAGACACTCGTTTTTTGGGACAATAGACAAAGCTTAAACAATCTAGCATAGCTCAAGATTTCATGACTTATTAGTTATCTAAAAGAAGTGATATCTGCAAAAATATTAATGGCCCATTCTACTACTTGGTTGGAAGTCACTCAAAGAGATTTGAGATCCTAAAAGATGATGAATGTTGAAACGAAAAAGGCCTTATTTATTCCTCATTAATGTCCTGTTATTTCCCCTCTTACTAACCTCTTGTGATCATCTTCTTCTGTCGAGATCTACAAGTTAACTAGCACTAAAATTTCAAAGTGCCAACTTCAAGACCTTTGTTACAACTTTAATGAGAAATGTTCAACTTGGGAATAAATGTAAGCATTATAAACTCTTTATGGCCATTTTGGAGGACTTTTTTCATGATGATGGTGAAGCTATATACCCTCAAAGATCCCTCATTTATTTGGGGAAGACATTCCCCTCTCCTTTTTTGCAAGAGGTGGAACCTCAAATGTCCTTGCATGCACTCGCTTTTATTTTTTTCCCAAAATCCTTAAATTAATTACCTAGATTAAATGTTGTAAATTCATTGTCTTAGTTGACAATGGCAACGTAAATAACTTCATTTGTTCTTGTATATCCCAAGAAAGCTACTATTACATCCATGTTATGAACAAATTCAAAATCATGATTGCTAATGGAGGATTTATGAAATGTGGTGGTCATTATGAAAATGGTGGGCTTTAAACCGGTGATTATTCCTTAAAAGTTAGCATGCTTGATGTTGAAATGGGTGTTTGTTCTAATGTTTTGAATATTGAATGGTTAAGGACATTAGATCCCATCACCATGGATTTTAGAAAGTTATGAATGAGTTTCCATTACGAGGGTTATATCTACATTTCCAAAGGAATTATAGCTTGCTTTCCATAGATCATCAACTTGCAATTTATGGAGAATATTCTTCAAAACAACCACTTATGCATCATGGCACAATTCCATGCTATTCAATCTTTTGAGAACCCTTCTCAACCCATTCATTTTACATGCATTTCATCTTCGCCAAATGCCAATCCATCTTTGAAACTCCTAAAGGCCTCCCACCTTCCTAAGGAAAGTATTATCATTTTATTCCACTCATACCTAGTATCTTTTCACATAATGTCCACTTGTATCACCATTTATTTGCAAAGAAAATTGAAATATAAAAGATAGTTTAGGAGTTTATCACCACTAGTCCTTATTCTTCACAACTAATCATGGTCCTCAACAAAGAAGCCAGCCAGTTAGTGTATGTGTCTTGACTTTTGAGCCTCAAAGAAATAGATAGTAAAAGATAAGTTTCTCATTTTCATCATTCATGACCTCTCTAGTGTTTCCCTTTGAAATTTAACATTTACAATGCAGCTTCAACACTGCAAAGTCTCATGAACTAATTTAACATCATTTCCAATTCAATAATGTTGTTTGACAAAATTTAAGATCATTTCCATTCAATAATATTTTAAGATTGGCCTTGCCACTTTGCAATAATTGAGCAAAAGTGGTTTTAACAGTGTCATTTAAGATTGACCTTGCCACACTGCAATAATTGAGCAAAAGTGGTTTCAACAATGTCATTGAGGTGCAATACACATCCATCTATAAATAAAAAATCATTCATTCATTGGACATTCTCGAACAATCCATCACTATAGTCAATAGTCAATGCATCTCTCCGGGCACTGAAAACCGCTAACGACGCTCATATCCTGTAGTAGACATGTCCCATGTTTATTTCCCTCCCAACTACTATTTATACCTAAACAAAAACAAACCCATAATTAATTACTTAAGTTTTATTATATTTCTTACTTGTGACCGTCAAAAGAAGCAGCCATTGCCTTGTGTTGTGTTGTGCAGTGATGCTATCCTATGGTGACTGGTGAGCTTAGACGTTATACGTTATATATATATATAAATAATTAATAAATGTGTACCTACTGTTAAAGAGATATCAGACAAATTTTTTGGATTCATGTATCATCAGAATTTGTCTAATTATGAACTAAACTACTACCAAAATAATTCAGTCACCCACCTTTGAGAAAACAAATGTTGTCACGTGGACCTTTTCTGGAATATGGTAAGAGTATATTGGATTTATGTATGCATTACGCAACACCTTAAAGTAATTTAAAGAAAGCTACTCGCTCTCGAATAGAGAGCATGGAAATGGTAGATGTGTCGCAAAACAAGTCATCGCAACAAAATGAGGGACACAGTTGTCTGCGGGGTGATCGACAGTGCGTATCTAATTCACATTCAACCCATTGATCGTCGCGCCACACGGCTAAATATTTGTATTCGTGTGAGTTTGTGACCTTAAACTTGGAAGGCTCCCCAACATAATACACTGAAAAAAGATGGTTGGTTTACAAGAATTTTATATTTTAGCAAAGCGACGTCCTGCGTTCGGTTGCGTGAGACATCTTGGCAAAGCATCACCAAAATAGATGGTGACAGTTGTACACACAAATTTAAAACATTAAATACAAGTTTCTTGGCGTATCCTTATCAGTTTGGCGTCTCCTTATCAATTTGAGACGTTTAAGTTTTAACCTGCGAGATTCAGTAGTGGTAGTTAGTCTAGGTCAGATATTGTTTTAGATTTGTGCCGTGTGCCTCTGATTTAGCAAAAGTTGAGATACGCAGTAGTTATAAACTGATAGAGTTAGTGGTAGCTATTATTGTTTTGGATTTGTGCCGTGTGCCTCTAGTCTTGCCAGATTTGAGAAAAGTAGTTAACTCAATCTTGAATATAGTTAGCGATGGCATTCCATCACAAAGACGTGACTGTATTAAGCTCAAAGAGTTTCAATTAACCAGATCCATGAAGTGAGAGCTTGAAAAGTCAAATATTAAAAACTTGGAAAACATTTAACTTACAAGTAAATTGGTCATTGGTATTAAATAAAGTTAATTAATGTGGTCTCATTTATCCCACAATCTCATAGTCTTTATGATTGCTCATGTACGTTCACTATGGTTTAAAAGTAGTTACTTGTACAATGATTGCGAGAGCATAATAGTTAACCATAGGTTATTTGTACATATAAGTAATGGCTGGATGAAAGCCAAACTCATAGAAAAATGTCGATGTTTAGATTTGTAGCAATCTATTCTCGCAGCTTGACCTTCTACGATTTAGTAGTGTAGAGTTACCAAAAGGGGAGCAGCGAATTTATTAGAAAAGTTTCTTAAGTTTGACAACCCTCCAATACATGTTCAACATTAGGTATTAGGTGTTAGTGCGTTCAGTCTAACTTTATTATGCGTTGAACTTCTTGATATGGTCGAAGGCATAATCGAATGAAGGATGGGATGTTGTTCGAAAATTATTTAAAGCATTCTACATTAGTGTTAACTTGTTTAACAATGGGGATGAATAGGAGCATTTCCATGTATTAATTATATTAATTGCAATGTGTTTGGTATTTCTACATCCCATATATCCATTTTTCATAATCTTTTTTTTTCTAAGTTGTATAATACTCCATGAGAAATAGGTGTACTTGACCATAGAGAAGTGCATGATAAATAGGTGTAACGTCTCATAAATTAAAGTTAAACACAATTTCTTTTGATTATAAACATGGATAAAGGACTCCAGAGTTCCACCATTTCTGTTTTTTTTTGGAATTTCGACAATTTGGGTCGTCTTAAATGGGCCAAAACCCTAATGATAGTAATATCATTAGGGAGTTCAGACCACCTGAAATGTATCCTTCTACTCTAGAGAACTCTATCATCTCTAGAATATCACTGCCCATGACATCAAAGAATTCTAAGAACAACTCCACAGTCCAGCCGTCGGGGCCAGAACTATTGTCCTTGGAAAAGTCCTTCAAAACATCTCCCACATACTGTAGAGTTACAGCCTGTCCCAATCCATCAACCTCAACCTCCATCACAAACACAAGGAATTTCCGCGCAATATTGGTTTGAGTGATCAAATTGCTTTGCTTCGAATCAGTGTATATGGAGCCAAAATGAAATTTAGGAGCTTCATGAAGCCCCGCCAAACCCTTAATGATATTACCATTAACATAAAGGATTATATTATGTCATTAACACCATGGACCCTAATGTCTTTACTGACTTGGATCATATCATCATGGATTTGATCCATGACCTCATAACCGAATCAAAGAAACATTTATTCCACCTTGTTGATTTGGGGATCATGTTCTCAATATGTCTAAAGTACAATATATGGTTAAACCCTCTTAAATGTGTATTATGCAACACAATAGGATATCTCTTAGGGTTCATTATATCTCAAAATGGGATCATCATAGATCACATCAATGTCTAGGCCATCCTCAATATGTGCTCAGTATCCCTCAACAAAAAACATAAAAGAAGTTGTAGAGCATTCAAGGAAAATCCAGCCTCCTTCATCACTGCATCCTAGATTATGCCACACAAGAACATGGATTTATTCATCTTCATAGGAAAGTTGTCACTTTTTGGTGGGATGACCAAGCACAAACATCCTTTGAGGAACTTAAAAATTCTTTCACATAAGCTCCTCTCATCTCCACAACTAACTTTGAAAAATGATTTTATTCTTTATGTTTCAACATCCCCATTTTTTGGTAGCTAGTGTTTTAGTTCAAAATGGTGAAGATCAGTGTGAGAAAGTCATTTATTACATTAGCAAGACACCAGTAGGACCACCACTTAATTACAACCATGATGATAAGTTAACATTGGTTTTCATCCTCTTAGTACAACATCTTTAGCAATATTTCTACACAAAACCATAATAATTTCAAAGTCTAACCCAATGTGGTACATACTAGGTTGACGATTTATCAATGGTAATTTTGCTCATTGGATAATCATTCCTCAAGAATTCGATTTGGATTTTGTAACACCCAAAATAAAAATTGAGTCCCTCATTGAGCTCATTTTTTTTGTAATGTTGCAAAGATCTATTAAGCTGAAAAAGTTGAAAATACATAAGTTTTTACAAGCTGTTGTGGTGGCCTGAAAGTATGAAGCCACCAACCTAGAGACGTGAAGAGATCAAAGTGATACTTAACAAAATTACAGAAAGCTTGACTTGTGTGAGAAGTCCAAGGTATTACTGAAAAAAAAGAGTTGTCCGTGCAGACTAGCAAAACTGTAAACTAGAAAACGATTAAACATAGCGAGAAAAAAAAGATGGAAGTTGCAGGGAGGGGCCCAAAGGTTCTCAGCTCTAGATATCTAGAGAGGAATTCGCTACAGTAGCCTGATTTTCAGTAGGAAGTTCTTCCACGATGGGGCAGGGGGGATACTACTCCACAACAGAGTCATTTGACGACAATATCACAGGCAAGGGCACGGTCTTCCTGAAGGGAAAGAAACCCTAGTCTTCGTGGACACGCTTGGACAGAACAGGGCCCGCAGTGCTGGGGATGGGGAAGATCAGCAACACTTTCCCTTTGGATGGACTCTGTTGAACAGGATCGCTTGTCCCTGCCATAGAGAAGAGGTCTTTGAAGTCAGTCTTGCCAGTTCTGCTATGTGCAAAGTCTGGAAGGAGCATAAGACTGCTAGTTGAAGGTGCCCTCCAAGCTACCCAGAATGGCTTCCATGTTGGGCAGGGTGGCCTTCAAATTCTTGGTTTGTACTTTTGGCGGTCTCCCAACTGGCAAGTAGGTCCTCCATTAGCATCCCGAGCATATTCTTAAAAATCTAGTAGGGTTCAGGTTGCTTACCAGGACGTCTGGTGGAGAGGGATTCCTCCAATAGCCTTGCCTCCCAATAGTCTATCAGTAGATGGACCGGGACAGCGACATCCTCCCCGTAGCCTTTTTCCATGTCCTCTGTGTCATCTTTAGTGGTGTTTTTCTTTCCTCTACCTCTAGAGCATTTCGGCCTTCCCACAATGGAAGATCGGAGAGAGAGCGCTGCAAAATGGGCCAAGAGCACTATGGAATGTGCTAAGAGCACTGGTGGTATAACGTCAATGTGGAGCCGTATCTAGCTCGCAAGAAGAGCAAGCAGATGGGTGGTCGCAAACATTAAGAACCATAGAGTGGTAGGAGCCTAATTCATAGGTCTGTGGAAGTGATGAAGCATTGAATTGATGCACCAAGGATAGGGTTGCATGGTTATCGACGAGCCAAGGTGTTGTTAGTCGGGGTTCCTTAAAACCGCACGCAGGAACCACCTGGAGCAGGTACATTGAGGTTGCCTCCAGCAGGGTCGAGGGGACATCACCAGGAGGATGTTTCATGAACAGGGCCTTCGGGTGGCCGCTGAATTAAGTCATCACTTTTTGGAGCTCCACGGAGCCCATCTGTTTTCCCATGTGTCTCATGCTTGGGTTCTCGTGCTCTCTAGCTCATCCCATCACCCGCAATGATGGTATCGAGATCCAAGTTGGATAGAACTTGGAAATGTTGAATGAGAGTGTGGGGGCCCATAGCTGCTAGGGGTCCTTCTTGTAGAGTAGAAGTGCAGGTGACTCCCTCATTAGCCAATCGATTAGCCAGAGTGTTTGCTTTTCTCCTGATGTGGTGGAAGGAGATTGAGTTGACCTTGGTTAGAAGAGTAGCTAGATCTTGAAGGTGTTGAGGCAACCTCCCGATGGGAGAGATGTTTTCAACCCTTGAGCCATTAAGAAGATGGTGTGCTGAGGCCAAAATGATCTTCGAGTCCCT
The DNA here is from genome assembly GCA_027924585.1 of Larix kaempferi. Taxonomy (NCBI): domain Eukaryota; kingdom Viridiplantae; phylum Streptophyta; class Pinopsida; order Pinales; family Pinaceae; genus Larix; species Larix kaempferi. Next base: position 7,466,590 of record BSBM01000616.1, read on the forward strand.
CTCATCCAACAAAGGGGTTAGGCCTAACCTGTGAGCAATGCAGATTCCTGCGAGAAGGCCAGAGAGTTTTGCTGCATTGTTGGTGTCATGAACAAGAACTCAAAAGAAGACAGTCCCGATAGTTCCAGAATCATCCCTGATGACACCTCTGAAACTAGCAGCGCCTGGATTGCCTTTGGAGGCACCCCCAAACTTAAGTTTGAAGAAGTCGGGGGGGTTCCTTCTAATGATCCGGGCTGGGTGAGACAAAGGGGGTCCTATGGAAGGAGAGAAGGGTGGGTATCAGAGCGACATTCCAGTCATCCAAGAAGATTTTTTCGAAAGGAAAAGTGGGAAAATCCTCAATGTTCCAGTCTTTGATGGAAAGAGTGTCATATAGGTTGGATTTGAGAGTATTTGAAATGTCTGAGACCTATTTTTTCTTGTCCCCAAAGATTCTCTTGTTCCTTTCCTTCCAGATATTCTAGACGAGCAGGCCTGGGATGAGGTCCTAGAGACTGTTGACAACAACACTTTGGAATGGGTTCTGAGGCTAGTCGTCAATGGTCTGGACAATATCATTCCTGATTCTGTTGGTGCATTTGCAATTGCGAGCTATCATATCCCATAATTTCCCAGCAAATTTGCAGGAGTCAAGCAGGTGTTCAGTGGTTTCGAAGTTCTTGCCACACATGATGCACCACGAGGGGCCTAGGAAGCCTCTTTTCAAGAGATTGTCCCAAGTTAGGATGTGTCTGTGTGCCAGGAGCCAGAGGAAGGAAGAGAATTTAGGCCAGAGGTGTGACTCCCAAATTTTTTTCCAGTGAGGATTGGCTTGGTTGTCCGATCTGCTAGTGAAGAGAGAGTAGGCCTCTTTAGTAGTGAAGGTCCCAATGGGGCGGTGCCCCCAATGAAGAACATCCTGATTTTGGCTGACTCTGAGTTGTTTGCCTTGAATATCCTGCCAAATTAGGGTTGTGCTTTCATTTGAGATGAGGGGGGTCCAAAAGTGTGGTGGATTCCACTTTCGGGTGTCACCAGAGTCTGAGGAGGTCTAGTAGTCCTTAACAAGAAAGTGTTTATTGAGATGGAAGTGTACTTTGATGTCGGGAGGATTGCTTAGATTGTGCATGCTTGGGAGTTGTTGCTAAAAATAAAACCAAAAGTTGGCCTGTTGTCCATTTCTGACTTCCCAGAAGCTATGTTGTTGAACTAAGGCTCTTTGGCTATTAGCAGCATGCCAGATGAGTGAACCTGGGACGTTCTGGTCATACTTGATGCATTGTTGGCACGAAAAATCCATAGTATATTTTTGTTTCCAAAGTTGGCTCCAAGGGGAAGCCAAATCATTGACCCATTTCCACCAAGTTTTACCAGAAAGGACTTGATTGTTGATCTTAGGGTCCCAAATCCTAATACCTCCTCTTTTGGGCATGCAGACCGTGTGCCACTTGGCTAGAGCCCATTTGTGGTTTTTGTGATTCCCCCCCCCAAGAAAGGATTTTTGAATCTTGCAGATTAGCTTTAGGACCCATTTAGGGGCAACGAGAACCGAGAAGAGATACAGGGGTAGGGACTAGAGAACAGATTTAAGAAGAACAATTATGCTGAGTAAGTTGAGGGAGCGGAAGGTCAAGGAGGATATTTTGGTTTCCAACTTGTACAGAATTTCTCTCCAGGAGGCATGCTTGATGGCAGAGTCGAAGAGGGGAGCTCCGAGGTATTTGGAAGGAAGTGACGAGATAGAGTACCCCAGGATGTGAGAGATGTTTTGGTAAGTGACAGGTTCAGTGTGGAAGAAGAAGAGCTATGACTTGTCCAAGTTAAAAGTAGTTCCCGAAGTAGTTGAGAAGATGCCTAGGGTGCATTTAAGAGCCATGGATTCCTGAATAGAGGGATGTCCAAATAGAAGGTTATCGTCAACAAATTGTTGGTAAGCTGTAGAGGGGCACCCGTGGATGGAGATTCCATGAAGGTTTCCAGCTGAGATCTCAGCATGGATCATTCTAACAAGCCCTCCGACCATTGGGATGAATATGAAGAGAGATAGTGGATCTCCTTTTCGGATGCCTATGGAAGGATTGAAAGTGGTGGAAGGATGATCGTTGGCCAGAATGGAGAAGAAATCCGAGGAGATGAGGGACATAATCCAGTTGATCCAGTCGTGACAAAACCTAAAAGCTAAGAGCATTTTTTCAATGAAGGTCCACCTGAGTTTTTCAAAGGCTTTGGAAAGGTCTAGCTTGACCAGCATCCCAAGAGTCTTGGTTTTTTTCAGGGAGTTAATGAATTCATACGCCATGATGATCCCATAAAGGATTTGGCGGCCCTCAACATAGCCAGTTTGTTCAGCTGAGATGAGAAGGAGCAGGAGCACTTTGAGATGGTTGGCGATGATCTTGGTGATAATTCTGTAGACAACATTGCAGAGGGAGATGGGTCTAAACTTACCATGGTTGGTGGCTCCAATTTCTTTGGGGATGAGGGTGAGTAAGGTGGCGTTGATGGCAAGGAGAACCCATTTCTTTTGCCTGGACTCTTCGACAACCTCGAGGATATCTTGTTTGAGGAGATCCCAACAATTGTGGAAGAAATTGATGGTGAAACCATCAGGGCCCGGAGCCTTGCCTTCAACAATCTGATTAACCGATGTCTCTATTTTTGTTAAGGTGATTTACTTCATGAGAGAGACATTGTGCTCAGGTGTGAGGATAGTAGGGTTGTGGCTTGTCACCTGATTGATGGCCTGAGTATGGTCTTGATTTTCTTCAGTTAGTAGGTCTTGAAAGTGGTTGATTAGTTCCCGCTCAATATCAACTTGGTTACGAATGTGGTTTCCTTCAACTGTCTCCAGGGAAGCAATCTTATTGGACATTCTGTGTTGTATGGTAGTGTGGTGAAAGAAAGAGGTATTTTTCTCACCCTCTTTGAGCCATTTGATTCTAGATTTCTTCCTCCAGAGAATTTCCTCCTATTCAAATCTTGCATTTAACTGATTGAGAATGTCTTTCTCTTGTTGTTTGAGAGCTTCAGAGAACCCTTGAGCCATTATGTTTCTTTGAATGCTTTCCAAATCCTTCTCCAGCTCACTCTTTGCAGTGAAGATATTGCCGAAGGTGGTATGGTTCCAAGTGCGCAACTTGGAGTGGAGGAGCTTGAGCTTTTGGTGAAGGATAACCATTTTGGAATGGCCTGGTACTTTCATATCTAGCCACCAAGTGAGAACAATGTCCTAGAAAGAGGGATGAGTTAACCAAAAATTTTCAAAGCGGAAGGGATGGAAATAAGTTTTAGCAGTGTGATGCTAGTTGAGGGAAATATGCCAATGGTCAGAGCCAAAAGAGGGAAGCACTGCGGAGGTAATAATGCCACCCATATACATCATTTTTTTTGAGATGAGGAAGCGATCCTGTCTAGATGTGATTTGATGAGAACCTCCTCTACAGTTGTTCCAGGTCAAAAATCCTTCCAAGGGGAGAGGGTCAATGAGCTTACAATCTTCGATGCAGTTCTTGAAGAGGGTATCCTCAGGAGATAGGAATCGCCTACCTCCTTTATTTTCTTGGAGCGTGGTTATCATATTGAAGTCACCTCCTAGGATAAGAAAGGAGTCGGGGTGCAGAGAAGAGAACCACTGGATGTGATGAAGGAGCTTCAACTTGACGGGTGGGGATTGGGGTCCATAAACGTTCATGAGTTCTCCAGTGAATTCGGTGCCAAGAATATGGAAGGAAGCAGACATAGTGTGGGTGGTTGAGGAAAAATTGTTAAGGGAGAGTAGGGAGGGGTTCCAGGCTATTGCAATACCACCGAAGGCTCCAATGGCATCGATTTCCATAGCATGGAAACCTTTCCATAGTTTGGACATGAGAGCTTGCAGATGGTCACTAGTACATTTGGTTTCCTACATGAAAAAAACAATGGGTGAGTCTTGGAGGATCTTTCTCTTAAGCATCCCATGCTTAGAGGAACTGTTGAGGCCTCTCACATTCTAGGATATTAACTTCATTATGAACTTGGATGAATAGAGGGGAAGAATTCAGTTAGCTGGGCGTATTTCCTTGACTCCACAAGGCGGGTTCCAAATGATCCTTTGTAGATATGTTTTTCTCGCTCATTTTTTACTGTCTCTTTGGATTTTATGTTTCTCTTTTTTAGGAAGATTAAGAACCCCTAGCATAAGGCGCTTCACCTTGTTTAGGGACTCCTTTAGCAGTTGGATTTTCTTTGGAAGGATGGAGTTGAATGCTTTCCTGGTGCATGCATCCGCCATGCCAAGGATGTCAAGCTCCCCGAATTCTAGTTCAATCATTTCCTTGTCCATGAGAATTTTGGGCCCTGTCGCTTCCACTAGTTTGGGTGGGTATATTTCTAGTGTCTCTTGTTCTGTGGTGGCTGGATCTTTAGATGGTTGTTGCTTCTTGTTGTGGCCTTCCATTCCTTTGGGATTGGAAGTTTGAGGCTTCTTAGTATTCATCTTGTTGCGCTATGGGTCTTCTGCAATTATCATCTCTATTTCCGGGTTCTCAGGTTGTTCTTCAAAGGATGTGAAATTGTTGCTAGTGGTTGGTTTATCCGTCATCTTGTCCTCCATGGGAGCTTTGCGTTGGTGCCGTCTTTTCCTTCCATATTTTTGGAATCCCTCATCGTCCTTGGTTTCCGGATGTAATTTTCTCTGGTTAAGGTGACAGTCTCTTTACAAATGTTCGTGCTCATGACATTTCCTGCAGTGAAATGGGATGTGCTCGTAGTCCAGCGGCTAAATCCACTCAAAGTAATCATGGTTGAGGATGATCGATTCTGGGAGCGATTTGGATATGTGAATATAGACACAGATATGGGCATACGAGGTATACTTAATTGTTTTGGTTTGTTCTTCCACTCTGATGTAGGTTCCAAGGGCATTCTCTATGTCTTTGAGTGTATCTTTGTCCCAGTATGCCTGGGGAAAGGAGTACAGGCATATACAGATAGGAGCCCAGGTAAAATATTCTTTGTCAGGATTGAATCTCTCTGTGCATTACCGGAGGTATAGTACTTTCGAGTTGAAGAAATAAGGGCCTCCATCTTCAACCTTTTCTTTTTCCTTGAGTCTTTGGAAGATGATGGTGAAGAATCCATTATCCAACCGTGCAGGGCTTGTTCAGTTGGCCAAAGGCCAATGAACTTACGTACCAGGGCGTGGTCCTTCATCTTCTGAGCTCTAGCGTTGTTGCGTTCTTCTGGGAGAGTGAGGCAGGGTCTAGTGGCATATTTCAGAATGCATGTGCCCATGGTTGGGCGGAGTCTTTATTTTGAGAGTTCAGGTTTTCATGATGAGTCAGAGGTACTTCCGTGGATCTGATACGTACAGATGCAACCAGGATGGAGGAAGAGGGGGCCATGCCGGAGGGGCCAACGACCCCTCCCGAAGCCAGTCCCATGGCGATGCTAAAGGTGTAGAGACAGGAAGTTGGAGGAGGGGATCAGGGGCGGCAGGGAGTGAATCATTAAAACCCTAGGAAGAGCATGCATTGCTTGAAGGATCAACCCTTGTTCAAAGATCCCTCACTGAGCTCATTACCCATCTCTCGACTGTCACAATAGGACCTCATATTAATGATTAGTTTCCAGGAGAACACGTGTTTGTCCTTACTACCAAAAATCCATGGGATGGAGATGTCCTCACATACCTTCACACACAAAAATTTGCTTCATATCTATCACGCGATGATCATCATTATTTTCATCACCCATAGAGGATTCACCTTGTTGACCAATATCTTATCATGTTCATTCATAAAGAGAGGTTTTTAAATTGTGAAAAATAAGGTCAATATATTGTAGGTATTGGGTGGGGGGGAGTAGGGCATGAAGGGCTATAGTTATTAGTGGTGTATTTCTAGCAAAAATAGGGAATATCTCATAAAAATATGTTTTTTTTAATTAGAAATATGTATTGGGGGGGGGGATTAACAAAAATATTTGGTAGGTATTTATTAATATCTAGTGAAATTAGGGGTATTCTTTAATATCCCATGAACGAAGCCATGATGGAATGGCTTCACTAATTGAAGACCCCATGTCATCACCAAGCCCTTGTTACCTCCTCATTGGAGAAATTCACTACTAACAAAGGTATGACACCATTTTATGAATATGATTGTCTCAGGACGAGGCTAAGAAAGTCCTTAACGACTTAGGAATGATTATGAGATATTACCTATCAACTAAACAAAAATATATACCACTTAAAACTTTTGATCCGATATCCGATTGTCGGGTATCGGATATCGGGACATCACACCGTAACACAAAAATTACATTGGACTTCCTTCCAATGCAGGAATGTTATTACACTATCGGCTATCAACTATCACCTTCCACCAAAAATTTTAATTAATGCACTTCTCCATTCTCCCGATAATATATCAGATATCATATCATCTAACATATATGTTATTGGTACTATTAGGACCTTGAGTCTCCGATACACGTGTTGCACTTCGTCATCGATCATTCTTGTTGACCCTTCTTCACCATATATTGATTCTCTAGGTCCAATATGTTGTTCGACTTTATCCTTTAAGATTCCACATGAACAAACTTGTTGTCACCTCTGATATGGTACTCCAAATAGACTTATTGATTTTTTGCTTTCGAGGGTACACCGTAACACACATTCTCTCCATCAGACAAGAATTTTGATGAAACCTCTAATGGATAAAATATCAAACTTCTCGAGTGATGATGAACCTCTGTTACGCACTCAATTATTTCCACTTGTCATCCCATCATATCATCATATCTCATACTCTGGATAAATTGGATATCGGAAAAACATAAAATAGAACCAATTGTTCATCGAATGAAACTTTTTTATGATGGAATTATGATAAGCCTACATGTGGTGGAATTTAACACTATAGGTGAAACCTAAATGTTTAAGATGACTTAATTTGGTTCCATTAAACTTCATTAAAAAACATCTTGAATGAGGGTATGGTCCACCTCATTTCCTCGTCGCCTATTCTAATCTTAAACTGAATGAGTCGAGCCCGAGCCATGCTATTGCAAATCATTAATGGTGCTGACGTGAATTAACAATTCAATTGAGCAGGGGTCTAAAGAAATAATTATCTCCAACATCCTCCCCCTTAATTATTTTTGCAAAAATTTTCAGATTAAGTACTGTTACACCCTACAACATACAAACCCTTAAATTATCTATCTGAAATTCAAAATCTCTCTAGAAAAGGGTTTTGTAAATATGTTTTCCATTTGATCTTGATGTCTGCAAAACTTAATATAAATTTCATTACAATGCACAAGATCTCTAATGAAGTGTTACCTTGTATCGTTGTGCCACCGTTGTGCTTACTCTTCTTATGAAAAAAAAGGTTCTTTGAAAATTCAATGGATGATTTGTTGTCTTAATAGATCTAAGTTGGTTCTTCCTATTCATGCAACAACTCAATTAAAATCGTCCCCATCGATAGTGTAGCATGTTGCTTGTAGTGTCCCCTCTCTATCATACCAGCGTGATAGAGAGGATCATAGTGCTCAGTCCGGGAAATTAGCCCTATATTCATTAAAATCAAACTCATTGATACAAGGACATGTACATGTGCATGCTATAGAACACAACAGAGATAAAGTAAATCATGCTGATATCTAACATACATTCAGCATTCTGTGACAGTCATTAAATAGAGACCTTGGCAGAATTATAAAAGATCATATGGTATGCATAAACTTTTAAAAACATATAAAAGACATATGGAATGTATAATCATAAGAAAAACACAGCGGAATTTAATTCAATAGCACACCCAGCATTCATTCCATTATTCATCAATTGATAATTGCCAAATTAACACAACGGGATACTTATCTCAATAAGGCAGTCCCAAGCAACTGGCTATGCAACTGCAACGTTCCACCCAACCGTAGGCCAGTGTGCTCCTCAATCTCTCAACACCACTTCCACCCCCGAGCTGGGCATGATCTCCACAAGGAAAAGGGGAAAACAGGCTCTCACATAGCCAAAGGTATATCAAAATCAGCCAAGCCAATCAGCAATTGGGTTTCTCAGGCTGTTAAGAGATGGGTGCATGTATCATCAAAAGCATAAGTGTTGGGCATGGGAAAACGCTTCTATAGTGAAGTTCCCAACAATGGGTTCCTGACTGTTCCAGAAAACGTGGGCAACCAAAATGAAAAGGAGAAAATGGGAATTCAACCCGAGGAGAGCAGAATCGTTTTCAGAAGAATGCTCATGGGCATTTCGTGGGCAGAAACGGCCTCCCTAACCCCAAAAATCGTGGCTCTCTTCTCCCATCCAATGAGCTAACCAAAAACGAGTTTGCAGGCATGGAAAAACGCAGGGAAAGGTGAAAACGTGAAGGATAAAACCCCAACAGGCTCCGACTACGTGAGAGGAAGAATGCCATGGGTGAAGAATGGCTTTTGGGCCAATTTCATGGGGGTTTTCTTTCCTCACAAGCAAAAACACGATTTTCCAAGTTGATGGCTTGCCCATGCACGAAAATTGACAGCCATACCTCTCCCATCCCAAGGCATTTATTGTCTCAACCAATTCTTGGAAGGATTAAGTGATTGGGTGCATGAGACCAAATGGGTAGTTGAGAGTTCATGGGTTTCCTCAATGAAATGGATTAACACCATGGGCTCAAGGGTTTGAATAATTTCCCTCCCTATTCCTTGTAGAATCATGCCCCATCTCTTTGTTGCATTGCATAGCTAGTTGTGGGTGTTTTCATTAAAATTGCATATTTACATGGTGTCTTATTTACATTGTGCCCATCTCGCACAAGAACCATAGGCATCTATTCTAATTGCCGATACATAGAACATTAAATCAATGGCGGGGCCTTGGCCTTGAGCTCCTCACCATGACTAAATAACAATATTTACATCATTTACAATATTAATGCAATAGGGTCAAGCTGGGGACATTACATTGCTCCTATACCTGCTACATACTTCGCTCCTGCATATGACAATGTCACAATGGGCTACTTCTTAGACTGCCACACTACTACACCAGATAAAAAACTAAACATGTACATAACCATATTTCCTCTTCCTGGAATCATTGTTTCCTACAAAACAACTGTATGTGTAACCAATTAGCTTGAAATGTAAGTTTGATGTATACAGAATTCCAATTCGTATTGTACTAGCAATAGATCTCAAAATCCTTTTAGCAGTCTGTCATGTTCAGAGACTCCATAAACCTGGAAATTAAACTTACAAAATACATTATGTTATGCCTAGTTGCTTTCAAATACATAATACTTCCTAACAACCTCTTATACAATGTTGGATCAATGTTTGATCCATGGTCCTTGTTACTAAATTTTGTACCAGTTCTAATTTCTATTACAGCTAGGTTACAGTTTACCATCCTAAACCTTCCCAATATGTCCTTAGCATATTTAGATTGAAAAATAAAAAATACCAGTCTCATATTTATTAGCTTCTATACCAAGAAAATACTTCGTCACCCTTAAATCAGTCATCACAAACTCCATTTTTATTGTTGTTTTAAAATCATCTATTGAGAGGTCTCCAATGAAAATTAAATCATTAGCATCTAAACGAACTATCATGATTTTACCTTCCTGGTTTACCTTATTAGACAAGGTTGGCTCAGTCATACTCCTGCTGAATCCATTGATATTCAAATATTCATCAATTTTGTTGTACGAAACTCGGGGTGCCTATTTCAGTCCATACAATGCTTTCTTCAACCTATAGGATTTATCTTTTTAGCCATCAATATCATATCCTAGAGGTTTCTTTACATATAATTCTCTTTCCAAAAATGCATGCTTAACATCCATCTGATATACACTGCATTTCTTTATGTTCTGCAATAGCCAATGCCATCCACATTGTATCTAATTTGGCTATAGGTGTAAAGGTTTCATCGTAATCAATACTAAGTTGTTGATTGAAGCCCCGAGTGAAAAGTCTAGCCTTGTGCTTCTCTACTTCACCTTCTACTTCTCTACTTCTCCTTCCACATTCATATTCATCTTGTAGATCCATTTGAAACCTACTCAATCCCTATCTTCAAATATCTACAAATTCCTAAGTATTATTTCTTTCTATGGATTCAATCTCTTCATCCATAGCTTTCACCCAAACTTCCTCTTTAACAACTTCATAAAAAATTAGTGGATCATATGCAATTAAAGAAAATTCCAAAGTTGATTTAGTTCTAATTTATTTAAATCCCTTAAAATCCTTTTCTTCCAACCTCTAATTATATTCTCATTGTAGCTAATGTGGGATTTGAATAAGTACTTACCTATGATCCAATTCCTTGATATCTATCATAACTTGATGGTTCGCCTCGCTCTTGAATTTTGGGCATTTTGAACTGTGATGGTGTTTCTCATGTTGATTTCCTTCCAGGCATCATTTGCAACATGTGTATTTTCCTGTGGCCACCCTCTAGTTCTTTTTCAACTCCTTCATCATCGTCTTGAGATACTATAATCCCCATGTAACTGATTTATTTATGCTTCCACCCCAAGCTTCTTCTTCCATGAACTCGACATTTCTATTGATAATTCATTTCATGGTGATGGGATTATCGACTCTATATGCCTTACACTCATCACCATATCCAACAAGGATACACTTCTCACTTATATCATCCAATTTCCTCCTTATCTTTTCAGGTACATGTGCATAAGCCACACACTTGAAAATCCACTACTGAGAAATGCTACAACTCCTACCACTCCAAGCTTCATGAGGAACTCCATCCTTCACGCTTTTCATTGAACTCCTCTCCAGAATACATACTGAAAAAGCCACTACTTCTCCCCAATATTCATTTCAAATATGTCGTACTTAACCATATTTGGAGCCATATTCATAATGATTAAATTCTTTCTTTCTGCCACTCCATTCTGCTATGGATTATATCGTTTGATATACTATCCCTTGATTCCATGATATCTACAAAAATCTATGAAATCATTTTATTTGAATTCTCCTCCTCTATCTCCTGTCAATACCTTCATATTTGTCACTTTCCTTTTCAACTATTGCTTTAAATATCTTAAATATGTTGAAAGCTTCTCACTCCTGCTTCATAAAATAAACACAAGCCTTTATACTATAATCGTTTATGAAAGTCATGAAATATAGATTGGCTAGCCAATGTTGGTGTTTGCATTGGCCCACACAGGTCTATGTGTACAAGTTCCAAGGGGACTTTGGATATGTATGGAACTCTTGAAAAAAAATTCTCCCTATGATGCTTTGACAATATACAGATTTCACACAAGATTGTTGGTTGTTGAATACAAGGAAACCTTTTCACCATCTTCTTTTTCTATAGTAAATCCAAACCACCAAATTGTATGTGTCCATACCTCAAATTCCATAACCCTGACTAATCCAAACTCTTATATTTATAAGTATTGACTAAGTTTGTCACTTCACTTCTCATTGTGAGAAGGAACATTTGATTTTTATTCATCTCCACCCTATCTATTTACAATTTACTTGGATACTTATTAATAATTGTACATACTTTGATGTTGAAGAACACTATATAGTTCTTCTCTGTGATTTGTCCAACACTCAACAAATTACACTTCAAACTAGGTACCTAATACACATCATCTACAATTATTATTTCAACATTCTTAGCAAAAACAAAAAGTACACCTTTACCATTAAAAGTAACCTTATTATCAATTTATCATTATCTAGCTTCACTTTAGACTCAATACTGATGTCCAAGCTCACAAATATTTCCTTATTTATAGTCATACGATTACTACAACCACTGTCCAAAAACCATATGAATTTTGAAATTGCTTGGGTCACATTACAAGTCACAAACACTAGTTTCTTATTATCTTTAGTCTCCTCTATAATGTTTACAGACTTCTTATGAGCATCTACCACCTTCTTCTTGCATTAGTTGGAAAAATGATTGAACTTTTTACAATTGTAACACTACACTTTGATTTTTCATATCTATGGATTCCTTATTGCTAGTTTTTGCTTCTACCCCCCTTAAACGAAGAAGGTTCTACTACATTTTCTTTCCATATTCCTAGTTATATTTTTTGTGTCTTTGTTCATGACTTCCTCTACCTCTGTTACTGGACCACCCTTTGCCTCTTTTACTTGAAACTTGCAATTGAGACTTAAATGTGTTCTCTAAAGAAATATCTTCATATCTGCTATGAATAATGGATTCATATGAAACTAGGGAACTGATCAACTCATCAATACACATCTAGATGATGTATTTATACTCTTCTATGGATACAACCACAACTTTAGACTTCTTTGGAAAAATTCTAAGAACCTTCTCAATTTTTTTTTTTTATCTAAGAGGACTTCTCCATACTATTTTAGCTTATTAACAACATTCATGACCTAAGTCATAAACTGGTCTACAGTCTTTGTCTCCTTCATCTCCAAATTTTCAAAGTATCTTGTCAATTCCAGCAACTTGACAATCTTCACCTTGGATACACCTTGATAATTGGTTTCAAGAATGTCCCAAGCCTTGTTTGAAGATTCTACATTAGAAACTTTTGGATAAATAGTATCATCTAGGCCTTGTTGAATAAGATCGAGATCTCTATTGTCTCTCTTTTTTCTCCCTCAATCAATCACACTCATCATTAGATAGAACCAACTTTGTTTCTAGGTTTGCAGGTTCTAGATATCCAACTATTAGATTTCTCCATAAATCCTAAGAGTGCGACATTATTCTCATTTTTACTGACTATGTATCATAATTATTCCCGTTCAAGACATGAACTAATGGATGAGTCAAACTACTGCTCAAAGCCATCTCCAAATTCAATTTTAGGTAATTATACTTACTCCCTTGTAAATGCTACCACATGCAGGAGGGCTGGATCTTCTTTAGCCCTAATACTAAACTGAAGGTTGCAGAGGAGTTTACAAACTCACAAACACACCTAAAATATACATAAAGACACAGTGGAAGCAATTCACTCTTTACTCTTTTTTTTATTAACAGGTAAAAATACAAATATATATAGACAAGATGTATTTTTCTCGGTGACCTTATTTTCCCTTGAGCCAAAAAATATTATAAAACTGATGACTAAATCATCATTAAAACCAAAACATTGAAACACTATCGGAACAATTATGGTTGGGAATGATAATCGGATATGCCTATCGGGTAAATAAAACAATATACCACTTAAAAATTTTGATTTGATATATAGTTGTCGAGTATCAGATATTAGGACATCACAATGTAACACAAAAATTACATTGGACATTCCTTTTGATGTAGAAATTTCAATACACTATAGGCTATCGGCTATAGTTTTCCATCAAAACTTTCAATTAATGCAATTATTCATTCTCCATATCAGATATTAGATCCTCAAAAATCTATATTATTGGGACCATTGCTACCTTGAGTCTTTGATACGCTCATCGTACTTTTCCCATCAGGATTTTCTATTGACCCTTCTTCACTATACTCCAATGCTCTAGGTTCGATATGCTATCGTACTTGCTCCATAAGGATTCCATAGGAACAGACTTGTTGTCACCCCTGATATGGTACTCTTCATAGACTTGTCGAATTCAGATTTTGGACTACACCATAACACACCTTCTAAGCATCGGATAAGTCTTTCGATGACAAACCTATGATGCATAAAGTGTCAAGCTTATTTGATGATGATTAACCTACATTACCCACTCAACTATTTCAACTTGTCATTGCATTGAATTTTCGGACCTCAGACTCTTAGGAATTTAGATATTAACAAAATTTGAAATATAACCAATTGTTCATCGGATGAACTTCTAATAAGATTCCACACTGTGGAATTTAACACAGTAGGTGAAAAGTAAATGTTTAACATGACTTTAAAACTCAGTGCCATTAAGCTTCACTACAAAATTTGTTCAATGCAGGTATGGGCCGCCTCATTGCCTTAGTGTCTAATCCAATATTAAACTAACTGAGCCGACCTCAGTCCCTGCTAATGCAAAACATTGACTGCACTGACCTAAATTGGAAATTGGATTGAACAGTGGCCTGAGGAAATAATTATCTCCAACATTGTTAAGTGACTATAATTTTAACTAATATTACTTGGGTCATTATTGAAATATGTAGTGAAAATGACCTTTGCTAAATTCATGGATTTTTGGAAGTGATGTAATATAGGTACAATGTTGATTTCCATTCTCATTTTTGTACCACAACCAATTAATTACCTCATCCATGCATTCTGCATTCTATTAATTTGTTGGTTTAAATATATGAGCAAAGAATGGTTGAAGTAAAATTAATTCATTCATGCATTCTATTAATTGTTGGTTTGTAGATCGACAAAGAATGCTTGAACTCAAATTAATTGAGAGTGTCCAAGTAAATAAAATAGAGTGCACTTCAAGGTTGTAGTTGGAATTGATCTTGCATTTTCATGAAAGGGATATTAATAAAGTCTTTATAATATATCACTCAAATGGTTGGTTGATGTTGTTTGTTGTAAATAATGAAAAATTTGGACCTTTAAGAAGATGGAAGAGTAGCTTCCTTGATGTTTTTCACTAAATATGATAGTCAATATGTTGATGCTTATGGAAAGAAGAGAGCTAGTGAGGGTTCCATCATCGAAATCTAATGTTGGAATAGAAAGGATTATGAAACTAGAAAATAGATAACTATTGTGTGGATTGTGAAAGTATATTGAAAATGAATTAGATTTCCAAGGGATGTTCTTATATGTAAACAAAGAGATAAAGTGTTGATCATGTTCTAGGATGTTCACAAAATCTTGTAATAAGGAATGAGAGTTGTTGACAAACTATGGAGCTAAGAAGAAAAAGACCATGTTGTTCAATGTATATGTCTATGTGGAGCAAAATATTATGGACGGAGGAGGCTCATGATGATATATTGTGTTGGAGCATCGTGACTACTTTATTGGGGGATGAAACCCATATGAAACATGTGCTTAATAATGTGAAATAGTACTATATAGGTGAGTGTTTGATTAGGACTCCAAAGACTTTGAAAGCTAATATTGATAGTCTTGCTGAGTATAGGGCATGGGAGAATATATGTAGAATAAATGTATGGTATTGTGAGGGATCATATGTGTGTGTTGGTAGAGATGCAAATGTGCTTTAGTAAATCTACTATATTATCGGAGATAAAACATGGAGAGTGGCCAAATCTGATTGTAGATGTTATTACTAAGCTTCCACAGAGAGATTGCTCAACATATGATGAATGTTTCCATATAAGATATGGAACATGGTCAATGTAACTAGAAAATAGATAACTATTGTGTGGATTGTGAAAGTCTATTGAAAATGAATTAGCTTTCCAAGGGATGTTCTTATATGTAAACAAAGAGATAAAGCGTTGATGTTCTAGGATGTTCACAAACTCTTGTAGTAAGGAATGACAGTTGTTTACAAACTATGGAGCTAAGTTTCCCATCGACGCATATCCACTCAAGAAGCAGTTAGTTCGAGCAGCTCGGCATGAGGAAAGAAGACAGCCTCATCACTTCCAGTTTATTATTATTTTGAATAAATAGTCTATAAGACAAATAGTTAGGTTTGATGTTTTACAAACAGTTGTAGTTTCCAATTTAATAAACAACCACATACGGCTGAAGTAGTCGAGAAGCTTTTGATTTTTTGTAAGCCTATAAAGGCAGGTTTTGAATAAGACCCAACAGTTGGGATTTTGATATAAGAAAACTCTGAGTATATAATGAAACCCACCCTTTTTATTAATGAAAAGACTTAATTTTGGAGCATAGATTCTTGAAGTGAGTGTTTTGATGTTTGTAATTCCTGCGCATGTTTTTCTTACTAGTATTTATCATTGTCTATCTTCTTCTAAGTGTCTAAATCAAGATTGTACATGGTCTGAAATTCATCATTCGATGCTTTAGATTCATATGATTAGATTACTCCACCCTTTCTTTCCGAAATTGCAAGTTAGAATTCATTTTTAATGCTCTAATTGTGTGATGGATCTTATTTCCCTTTTTGCTATCATCTACTACATATCTCTTTGACTTGAAAAAACCTCATTTATCTTGCCTATGCCCTTAAGATTATAGTTCTATCAGTCATCTGTGAAAAAAAACCTTTGAAAAGTTTGACTCCATGCCCTATGATATACTTATCCTCAACCCAACCAATTGAAAGCCCTAATACCCTTTAGCTGAAGGTCTAGCCACCACCATTTAATACACAACCAACCAATTCAAATAATATTTTGCATGCTGAAATAGTTGTGAGAGAGAGAGCCCTCTCTGGGTTTGGAAATGCTAGTTTCCATCCACAAGAGTGTAGTTTAAATAGTTACCTCAATGATACCTTCTGCCACAACCTAGAAGAATCGTGAGTGATAACACCTAGTATCTTTTCACATAATGTCCACTTGTATCACCATTTATTTGCAAAAAGAATTGAAATATAAAAGATACTTTAGGAGTTTATCACCACTAGCCCTTATTCTTCACAACTAATCATGGTCCTCAACAAAGAAGCCATTTCGTGCATGTGTCTTGACTTTTGAGCTTTGAAGAAATATATAGTAAAAGATAATTTTCCCATTCTCATCATTAAAACATTTTTTTCATCTTGGTTTCGTTCGAATGTTATTATTCAAATTCAGATTATTATTATTTACAGAAGATAATTAGAAGAATATGCGAAATAAAAAAGAAATATAAAAAATAACTCCATGCATAGATAGCTCACACTAAATAACTTATAGTGACAATTGTATACAGAAATTTAAAAACCTCTAACCACAAAAATTCACCAGTAGAAATACCACAAGTGAAGGTCATATTCGCAGTTAACCACTCACTTATAAGAAAAACGAAATTACACAATTTGCTTATACAACGAATTATGTAACCAATTTATCAAACAAATTTATATTTGTTTTATGACGGCAATATATAAATCATCCGATTACCTAAGTCTAACAAGATAAATGACGTCAAGGTTTCTGGCCAAAAACATTAATACAAGTTTCTTGGCGTATCCTTATCAATTTGGCGTCTCCTTATCAATATGACACTTTAACTTTTAACCTGCCAGCTTCAGTACTGGTAGTTAGTCTAGGTCAGATATTGTTATGTCCCTGACATGTATGAATCGGTAAGTTGGATTAATTTTGAACTATACATTTTGATTTTTTATTTCATCAAAGTTAGACTATAGTTTCAATAACATTTATTTATTTGTAATTTTAAAAAATATGTTTAATTGCTATTTGATTGGTTGAGTACAAAGTGACGTTGTCTTGGGGCTGTGTGCCCTAGGACGTGGCAGTGGGCTCTCGTCATCGAAGTGGCCCTGCCTTAATGGAATTTGGCTGTCATGGTTGTCTTCAGGCGGGCGAGTGTATCGACGTTTGGTTTTTTGTGGCCCTTCTTTAATGACATTTGACCAATGTACTGCGGTATTCAATGCGGTATGGGATGCATGTTCATTGCGGCATGGGCTGCAAGCGCCAACAGTGTGTACGCTATTGTTTGTAGTATAGCGAATGAATGAGTGAAGCAGCCCCAATCCCCAACAGCAGTGCCCAGCTGCAGAGAGTCCATTGGGAAATCAGACCCGCCGAAAAAAGCACCTATGGGCCATTCCTAGGTGTCCCATGTGACCGCCCGCACCAGAGCAGTGGGAAATGAAAAATAATGGGGAGAGTACATGTGTGCAGCATGCAATCCGATCCCAAGGATGCTGACATGTACATCACAATGGAATGAATGGATGCATGATGATGAGCATGATGCGAATAGTACCCGTCGACTTCTCATATGTCCAAACAGTGCGCCATGGGCTCAGCCTTTGGGCCATGTATGTACGTATGTATGGGTGGGCCGAGAACAATGTGGAGAATTCCATATGACCTCCTCTGTTTTCCTCCCCCTCTCTTTCATTCGGCGAACAAGTTCTTGAATATTATTGCAACAGAAGCTTTGATAATGGTGGAACGAGCTTCAGGCGTGGGCTAAAAGGATCATAATGCAGGAATGCTATGGAGCTTGACTGAATCATCCACCCTATAAGGTTTTGCATTGCGATTCCTGTGTTCTTTTGAGCTCTGGCTCGCCATATTTGTGTCCTAACATGTCGAGCGTTTTAGTTTTCTTTTCTTTTGAAGGCATGAAACTGTTTCGATTTGGTAACCTTGGCTTATGTTTTTAGGTATATATCCGGCTCATCTGTTTTTTTGTGCACAGAGCCGAAGATTTTAGTTACAATATATTGCTCATTTTTCCACCTTTAAAGCTTATGAAACATGAGTCTATTCATCGGCTCCATTAAACATTCGTTTTTCCTGAAATTATAATCTTAGCTTCCTTAAGGTTGAATCAATACCACTCGTTCCTTTAGCATTTACAGAAAGAGTTATGTTTATTTGTTTTCTCGAGTTTTGTCTATCTTTTTAACTTTAGTTGGCTGGTGATTTAAGGTTCTGCTGCATTGCATTTGAGAACTTGTTACGAAGTGAATTTAAACTCAACGTTTTGATAAGATGCAGCATATATATATATATATATATATATATATATATATATTTTCTTAATCAATATTGAAAGTTCAGTTCACATCCATGAAAGAGACTGTAATATTTTTATTTCATTTTTCCTCATATTATTTACCAATATTTAAAACTATTTCGATTTCTTAATTTCTTTGAGAAAAGAGACTGCAGTGCTTTTTTCTATAGTTTAAACTTTTTCTCTCATATTATCTAACAGTATTTTAAACTCTGAATTTGATGTTCTTATAAGGTGAATTTAAATGAAAATGTTGGGTCTCTTGATTTCGATTTCTTAATGTCTTCAAGCTTTAGTTACATCTACATCAAATCTTATCTGTTCTAGTTCATCCTTCATGCATGTAAACATGTGATGTAGGTCTCTGTAGCATGTGGCAGAAGATCCATGGCTGTGTTGTAGATTGAGCAAGAAGAATGTCTGGAAATTCGGCTTATGTTACAAGAGAAGCGTCATCAGTCACCACTTAGCATATACATTCTTCTGTAGCTCCGTGGATTAGATTAAAGCCTGTTTGTTAATGCCAGAAACATGAGATTCCAGTGTCGGTGGCTACTTTGAGAATTGCTAGTGTATAGCACCGGGTATAACTTGTGAACAGCCGAATATTTTATGGCTGTAGCAAGAGGCAAGGATGGGAAGTATGGATTTGATTTGATGGGAAGTATGGATGGGAAGTTTCTTGTTTCCTCAACCGCCAAAGTTTACTGTGAACATAACTTTTACCCTGAACAAAACTTCGGAATTGTTTGTTTAGCATTCTGCTGGGGCTGGTGGTCCAATACTTGCTATGCCTTTAAATGCTTGTAGAATTAATTATATCGATGGTGCAGCGCCTTGTGCCTGTTCGCAGCTATGCGAATCGGGAAATTGGAGTTGATAATATTTTGGGAATTAGTTATGAGAATAGTATTGGCGTATGATTGTTACTGCTTTCGATCATTGTAAATTACAAAATGCATTGCATACAAGCATAATTTTCAACTTTTAACTGTAATGTCAGGGACATTGCCACCTCGTGGCTCTTGTTTTAGATTTGTGTTGTGTGCCTCTGATTTTGCAAAAGTTGAGATACGTAGTAGTTATAAATTGATAGAGTTAGTGGTAGTTATTATTGTTTTAGATTTGTGGCGTGTGCCTCTAGTAGTCTTGCGATATTTGAGAAAAGTAGTTAACTCAACCTTAAATATAGTTAGCGATGGCATTCCATCACAAAGACATGACTGTATTAAGCTCAAAGGGTTTCAATTAGCCTAACTGAAACAAATTGCCAGATCCATGAAGTGAGAGCTTGAAAAGTCAAATATTAAAAACTTGGAAAACATTTAACTTATAAGTAAATTGGTCATTGGTATTAGATCTATCCAAAGGGATCTACTAAATTATGAGAGGAATCAAATCTCCCTAAGTGCAAATTTCTTTTTAGAGTGCAAGTGTTATAGAAGGTTTTAATTTATCCAAATCATGTAGTTATATATATATATATGTGGTTGTAAATGTTTTAAATTAATTTGAGCCCACATGTTATCGTTTAGAATATTTTATTGGTTTTTAAAAAAAACACCTGCCAACTTGAGGATGAGCACTAAAAGAGTTACACATCTTTCCTTACTGGACTGTAGAATGCGCACTGAAAGTTTACATCTTTCCCTACTGGACTGATGAGCACTGGAAGTTTACATCTTTCCCTACTCGAGTGATGAGCACTGAAAGTTTACATCTTTCCCTACTGGACTATAGAGTTACACATCTTTCCCTATTGGACTGTATTAAGCTCAAAGAGTTTAAATTAGCCTAACTGAAAGGTATTTCCAAATCGATGAAGTGAGATCTTGAAACTTGGTTGGTAGGAGTATAAAGTCAAATATTAAAAACTTGGAAAAAATAAATTGGTCATCCATATTAAATAAAGTTAATTATTGCGGTCTCATTTTTATCACAATCTCATAGTGTTTATGATTGGAGTAGTCTATTTATTCTAAGTTTTTGACTTTATGGTTGGTTTTGATAGGAATCTGGTAATTTTTTTTGGTAAAATCCAAATTTCTACGGGTTTAAATTGTATTTTTGAATTCATAAATAGATTCAGCACGCTCAAATACCCCCATGACACTCAAATTATGCAATTTTTATAGCTAATATATATGATTTAAATATTTTTTTAAATATTTCCAATGAAAATATGAATAAAATTAGAAGAAAAAATTGAAAACCTAAAATATTTAGACTGTACACTTTTATGATTCCCCACATAAATTCACCACCATGGTATGGTTTAAAAGTAGTTACTTGTAAATTGATTGCGAGAGCATAATAGTTAACCATAGGTTATTTGTACATATAAGTCATGGCTCGATGAAAGCCAAACTCATAGAAAAATGATGTTTAGATTTGTAGCAATCTATTCTCGCAGCTTGACCTTCTACGAATTAGTAGTGTAAAGTTACCAAAAGGGGAGCAATGAATTTATTAGAAAAGTTTCTTAAGTTTGATAACCCTCCAATACATGTTCAACATTAGGTATTAGGTGTTAGTGTGTTTACTCTAACTTTATTATGCGTTGAACTTGTTGATATGGTCAAAGGCATAATCGAGTGAAGGATGGGATGTTGTTTGGAAATTATTTAAAACATTCTACATTAGTATTAGTGTTAACTTGTTTAACAATGGGGTACTATAAGAGATGAATAGGAGCATTTCCCTTGCAATGTATTTGGTATTTCTACATACCATATATCCATTTTTCACAATCTTTTTTCTTTCTTTCTAAGTTGTATAAGATTCCATGAGAAATAGGTGTACTTGAACATAGAGAAGCGCATGGTAAATAGGTGTACTGTCTCATAAATTAAAGTTAAACACAATTTCTTTTGATTATAAACATGGAGAAGGAATGCCAATAAACCCTTTCACATATAAAAATAAATAGATTTGGTTTGGAGAATTATAGTGATACGAAGACAAGGCCAAGAAAATATTGGACAATTGTTTACATGTTTATGTTATTATCATAATGATTTGGGATTCAATGGGTTGATACAAAGATTGAGATCTAGTTCCATAGTTTTTGGCAATCAAATATCTAACACAAGCTTAGGATTTGTTTCCAATGAAGTGGGTGTAGTTTGTTCAAAGAAAAGATTGTCCATGGACTCTTTTATATAGAGCACAACACTTTATTCGCATGCTAAGAAGGGAGGGAATCCATTAGCAACAAATCCCTTAGATCCATTTCCTATAAAAGTTTAGACAAGCAAGGTGAATTCCAACATCTTGATCTCTTCTTGTAAGACAAAGACTCAATAATGGTTGCAGCAATCAAGGCCCATCTCTTCTAACTGTAGAATAAGCATTCTGTATTATGCAGACATTTTTTTCATGGATATCATGTTAAACAATTAGTTAGATAACCATATATGTAGGTAGAGAAATATTTTCAAATACATAGTGGTTAATGTGTATAGAGGTAAATGAGTACATAGCGTTATTCCAAGAATTTTGAGATTTTTTTCCTAGTAATACATAGAGATGTCAAGGCTCGACCCTTGCATCATGGAACATCACATCAACACATGGCATGACGCTTTGTCGATATGACAAAAACAAAGGCATGCTCACCATTCTAAAGTATGTGTTATCAAAGCATAAATTGAGAAGCTTCAACAAGTAGGGTTCATTTATCGCATTTCTTACACATCATGGGTATGGAATCTTGTCCCAGTTAACAAAAAAAGGAAAATTTATGTGTGTGCACAAATTTTAGGGATCTAAACCAAGATTCTCCCAAAGACAAATTCCATACCCATTTCATCAACCAGGTAGTCTACACATGTGCCAGTGACAAAGTCCTATCCTCCATGGATGGATTTTCCGACTACAACCAAATAAAAATATGTTAGTAGGATCAGTATACAATTAATTTGACGATGCCATGGGGAACATTCTCCTATTGCACCATTCCTTTTGGATTGAAGAATGCTGGAGTGACATTCCAACACACCATGGACGCTATGTATATACTAACCTGGATCATATCATCCTAGATTTCCTCCATGACCTCATAGCCAAATCAAAGAAACATGTCTGCCACCTTGTTGATTTTTGGATCATGTTCTCAAGATGTCTAAAGTACAATATATGGTTAAACCCTCTTAAATGTGTATTTTGCATTACAATAGGATATCTCTTAGGGTTCATTATATCTCAAAATCGGATCATCATAGATCACATCAATGTCTAGGCCATCCTTAATCTCCCTCCACAAAAAACATGAAAGAAGTTGTAGAGCATTTAAGGAAAAGCCAACCTCCTTCGTCGCTTCATCCTATATTATGCCACACAAGAAAATGGATTTCTTCATCTTCATAGGAAAGTTATCACCTTTTGGTGGGATGACCAAGCACAAACATCCTTTGAGGAACTTACAAATTCTTACACATAAGCTCCTCTCATCTCCACAACTAACTTTGAAAAAGGATTTTATTCTTTATGTTTCAACATCCCCATTTTTTGGTATCTATTGTTTTAGTTCAAAATAGTGAAGATCACTATGAGAACATCATTTATGACATTAGCAAGACACCAGTAGGACCACCATTTAATTACAACCACCATGATAAGTTAGCATTGGTTGTCATCCTCTTAGTGCAAAATCTTTAACAATACATATTGCTACACAAAACCACAATAATTTCAAAGTCTAACCCAATGTGGTACATATTAGCTCGATGATTTATCAATGGTAATTTTGCTCATTGGATCATCATTCTTCAAGAATTAGATTTGGATTTTGTAACACCCAAAATAAAAATTTAGTCCCTCACTGAGCTCATTACCGATCTCTCGACTGTCGCAATGGGACCTCATATCAATGATTAGCTGCCAGAAGAACATGTGTTTGCCCTTACTACAAAAAATCCATGGGATGTAGATGTCCTCACATACATTCACACACAAAAAAGTGATTCCTATCTGTCACGCGATGATCATCGCTATTTTCATCACCCATATGGGATTCATCTTGTTGACCAATATCTTATCATGTTCATCGATAAAGAGGGGTTTTTAAATTGTGAAAAAAAGGTCAATATATTGTAGGTATTGGGGGGGAGGGAGTAGGGAATGGGGGTTTTAGAGTTATTATGTGTGCATTTCTAGTAAAAATAGGGAATATCTCAATAAAAATATGTTTTTTTAATTAGAAATATGTTTTGGGAGGGGGAATTAACAAAAGGATTTTGGTAGGTATTTATTAATATCTAGTGAAATTAAGGGTATTCTTTAATATCCCATGAATGAATCCACGATGGAATGGTTTCACTAAGTGAATACCTCGTGTCATCACCAAGCCCTTATTACCTCCTCATTGGAGACATTCACTATCAACAAAGGTATGACACCATTTTATGAAGATGTTTGTCTAAGGACGAGGCTGAACAAGTCCTTAACGACATCCATGGTGGTGCTTGTAGAAGCCATTTATCAAGGCTAGCCATCGACCAAAGAATTATGTGTGACATCTAGTGCTACTTTTGGCCTTCTTTCTTCAAATACTGTATCCATTTCATCAAACAATGTGAAACTACCAAATATTCTCTAGCAAAATTAGCGCCTTGTAGCCCTATGCACCTAGTTATCACAACCAGTCCCTTATCTTAGTAGTGAAATGACTTCATGGAATGTCAAACTGCATTTTCTCAAGGCCATAGGTACATCGTCATAACGATCAATTACTTTACCAATTTTTCCAAGGCCATGGCCACTTTTAACAATGTCGACGACAAAATAGCTAGGATTTTCTTCAACCATGTTAGCAGATGATTTGGTGTGCCCAAACAATTGGTCTCTAATAATGGAACTCATTTTTGAAATGAGATCTTCCAAGGGTTATCATTCTTGTTGGGATTCACACATGATTTCTCGATCCCTTACTATACACAAGCCAATGGGAAGGTAGAGGCCATCAATAAAATCCTCAAGGCCATGCTCTAATGGACATTCAACAAGAAAAAAACAATTTGCATCACATGCTATTTTTTGATACTATGGGATTACAAAGTGTTTGTTAAAATTGTGATGGGATTCACTCCTTTCCACCTCATTCACGACATCAAGGTAGCCTTACCCATTTATTTCCAAATTCCTACTCTCTAAACTATTATGGAACTACAACCTAATACACCGAAATTAGACAAAGGGTGAGTGCAAGCTAATGAGGGTCACTTTTGGTGCATTAGATGCAATAGAAAACTAAAAAATCAGGCATCCCTCAGCTTACTTGGATTTTTTGAGATACTTAAACAAGATATATTGCATTGAGTAAAAATTATGAAATGTAGGAAATTGAATCACATTTCTGAATATATAAGTTTTATGTATTGAAAATTGACATAACTATGTCGAATTTCATCTTTTTATTTTTTTGGCAAATGATAAGGTATTTGTTTTTGTGGGTGCAACCTTTGAGTGCCTAAAGGATGGTTTTGGGCTACACATAATGGTAGACATATAGAGAACATGTAGCACTAGTGAAGCAGTATTTTAACAAAATTAAACGTTTAATTTTTAATTGTTTTTAATTATCTAAGTGACCAAACCTTGAGAATGGTACGTCAAATGTGGGTGCAACATTTGAAGGTTTAAATGCAATCATTTCGACTGGGATTTTTTGTAGAGAGTAGAGGTTGGTGTCTACTAGTGCATCATACATTTTTTTTAAATGTTGTGAAATGAAAAAGTTATGGAAGAAACAATAACAATATTTTTTTTTTACTTAAAAGAGTGATGATACAAGAAAATTAGGAAAAAAATAGAAAAAATTAATATTGTTTAAAACAAAATACATATTTGGAATATGCATAAATGCCTACAATTTCGTCAAAACTGGTTGTGTATGTCATGATGTAAAGGGTGGTGAAAAAAATGTATATTGAGAAAAATGGTGGAAATTCCCAATTAGTTATGCTTTAGCACAATCCATAGCAATGGTTTGGTAAGTCCGAACAAACCACATAAGACTGTAGATGACACCCGGGTGCATGAGCAGGCGTGTTTTAGGTGCTAAGGAATGCTCACGCATTGTGTTTAAATTCAAATTTTTATTCCCGCGCTTGGTGTCACCAAAAATTCTCTAGCATTTTGTTTCTAAAAAATGCTTTAGCGTTTTGGAGAAACAAAATACTTTAGCGTTTTGGAGTTACAAAACACTCTAGCATTATAAACCACATAAAATATGTGTTAAGTTTTGAATGGAGATAAGGGGTGAGAGAGAGAGAGAGGGGATACGAGGTGGGAGCAAGTGACATAAATTTATGGAGGTGGAGAGAGGAACGAGGAGGGATAAAATTATTTTCCTAAACCCATAAGTCCTAAGGCCCAAAAAACCTAAATCCCTAAACCCCTAAGAACCTAAGCCCTTAACACATAATTCCTTAACACTTTAACCCCTTGACACTTAATCCTAACCTTTTATACCTTATCCCACTAATAGCCGATTCCTAAATCCCTTAAATTATAAATATCCTAATCCTTAAATCCCTAGTTCCTTAATTAACCCCTTATCTCCCATCCTCGTAGTCCTTATCCTCTAACACCCTAATACCTTAACCCCTTATAATCCCTTAACACTGTAACACCTAAGAACTTAATGCCTAACCACTTAAAGCCTAACCCCTAACCCAGAGCCCTAAATCCCTTTACCCCTAAAGCCCCTAACCACTAAACCCCTTAAGTCCTTTAATTATTTACCTATAATCCCTTAACCATTGGCGTTTAAGCTCTAGTATACCCTATAGAGGTAAAATAATTGTTTACCTCTACATTGTGTTTGCATGTGCAACCTCCCTTGTGCCAGTCAAACCTGCATTTGCTTGTGCGCTCTATGCTTGCATGTGCGCTCTTTGTTTGCATGAGACCTCTATGTTTGCTTGATATCTCTCTTGTGGTAATGATTGCTCCTCTCTTGACTTTGGAATTCTTTCTTCGGATTTTGCATTAGCCTCTAAGCTCTAATTTACCCATTATAATCCTTTAACTCTTTAACCCCTTCACCATTAATGCCTAACCTCATAAAACCTAAGAACCTGACCCTAGAGCACTAAATCCCTTAACCCCTAAAGCCCCTAACCCTTAAACCCCTTAACCACTTTACCTCTAATCCCACAACCCCTAACCCCTAAGACCTAGTCCACCCCTAACCCCTAAACAACATAACCCATAATACTTAAAGCCCAAATATCTAAATCCCTAAAGACTTAAGCCCTTAACCCCTAACAATAGTTAAACATTTAATTGGTTGGTCCTTAACCCCTAACCCATTAAACCCTATCCCCCTAGCCATTGATCCCTAAATTCCTTAACCCCTAATTGCCATAAATATCTAATCTTGCTAAGCATTTTATTCCTTTACCTCTAAACTCTTAACCTATAACCCCTAAGTCCTAATGAACCTGCTAACGCTAGAAACCATAACCCATAATCCTTAAATCCCCAAACCCATAAATCCATAAATCCCAAAACCCATAAATCCCTATAAACTCCTAATCCCTCATCTCCTAGAATCCATTAATCCCTTAACCCCCAATACTTTTATCCTTTAACCCCTTGACCTTTAACCCTTAACCAAATCAACCCTAACATTGTAACCCTAGAGCCATAAATCCTTTAGCCCATAAATCTGCTAACCCCTAAAGTCCTCACCTCTTAAATAACCACCAATACCCTAACCATTATGTCCTTAACCACTAAGACCCTTATCCCTTAACACTTTTAAACCCTTCACCTTTAATACTTAAGCTCTGGAACCCTAATCCCCTAACATTGGTTCCCTCAATCCCTTAACCCCTAAAGCCCCTAACCCCTAAACCCCTTTATCTATAAGAACCTAACAACTAACACCTAATTAATAATTTATCCACAAACACTTAAGACCTTAATGTCTAACCTCCAAATCCCTAACCCCCTAAACATAGAGCCGTAAATCCCTTAACCCCTAAGATCCTTGACCCTTAACACCTTGACCCCTTTACCTATTTACCGCTAATGCCTCAACCACTAACCCCGAGCTTAAACCCCATAACCTCTTAGCTACTTATCCCTCCAACCCCATAATCGCTAAACACTTAAAACCATTTATCCCTTTAACTCTAAGCCCTTAACCCCTAACACCAAATGCCTAGTTAAGCTCCTAACCCATACAACATGAATCCCAAAACCCTTGAAGATAAGGAGGGATAGGGAAATAAAAGAAATATTTTCTTGGTAAGGAAATATCAAAGAAGGTTTCAAGGATAATGTTTTGTGTATAGATATTAAACATAATCCTAGAGGGTGATGTGTTTCTATAACGCTATAGCGTGATGTGTTTCTATAATGCTAGAGTGTTATGGAAACACATAACGATATAGTGTTATGAGAGTGTTATAGAAACACATAACGCTAGAGCGTTATGTATTTCCATAACGCTCGATCATTTCTGTTTCATGTCTTGCATGTTAAATGACATGGAAGGCTCAGGTCCTCGCATGCCTAATTCAAAGAAACGCTCGAGCATTTTGGTTTCACTAAACTTTCGCCCATTTCGGGAAACTAAGATTGCATCTAAAAGTTCCCTCAACTTCGTGTGAGGGCCCCAAACAATTGCTCACATTGGAACACCTAAATGAGGAATTCCATGCTTAATTATAACAATATGAATCCATGATGCAATGTACGAAAGCCCGTTATGATCACCAAGTTGATCTTCACATCTTCCATTGAGGCGATCTTTTTCTTGTTTTCAACACGAAGCAAGACAACAAACTATATCCTGGTAAGTTTGTCCCAATGTACAATGGCCCTTACATTGTCAAATGATGTCTACCCAAAGGAGCATATGTGCTTGATTTACCTGAAGGAAGACTTCTAGACCTTGTCAATGGGTTGTATTTGAAAGAATTCTTTGTAATATATGTAATACACCAAGGAAGCCGAATTATTATTGTTTTATAAGACCTTATGTTATTATTTGATTTCATATTTTGACCAAGTGAGGTCAAAATAGATTTAAATGAATTATTAATATTAAACTATTACATAGTTGAGGGAATGAAAACTAAAATAGGTGTTGAAGAGTGTTTGCTGACCCACAAGGAGAAATGACAAGTGTCAAGAGGAAAACCCAGTATGGCAAGATTTCCTAATAAATGCACAATGGTGTAGGAGGCATCATCCCTAAAAATCAAGTCGAGACTCCTGTTGGAACAATTATGAGGAGGTGGTTTATAAATGACCTAAGTCCTAGGAAAATACTATAAAGTAAGGATTCATCCACTAAGCAGGGGGCGAAGGATGAAGTGAGATTGTGACCTAGCTAATGCAAGAGGAATTCTATGACCATTCTTTGTCCTTGTGGTTCAGAAAACAGGCTCAGAGGTTTCAGAACAAGTAGTTTGGTTGTTCTGGAAGATTGGTTGGGAGGAATGATGACCCTCAGTTTTGATTTTCCTCAGTTGGTTCAGGTTCCATTTTCTAAATTCTAAATTAGAATGATTATACTGCTTATATCTGTTATCAACTATCTTTTTACCATTATGATGCAATTGTCAATTACTCTAAATGATATCTAGATTTTTAGACAGTTCATATTTTACCCTATTATTCTTTCTATTCTAAAATACTGTACCTTACTGTTTTATTGTAAAATGCTTATTCAGAATACATATGTGTATATTGTTCCTAGGTTAATAAATATGCAGTTTATAGAGTTAATGGTTTCATATTTTAAGATGTAGAACCGATATATGCATCAAAAAAATGTATCAATGATTGTTTATGCCCTTACTGTTATAAGCAAAGCTATCTACAGGGTTTATTTCTGTTATAGAGTAGGCATTTGATCAATTTTTGTTATATAGATATAGTTAGAATAATCTATAACAGATCAGAAAGATAAAGTTACTCATTCAAACCCTCGATCTTGAATAAACAGTAAATATTTACAAGTTCAAATCATTTTCTAAGATCTGGTTTCACCTGTTAAACGTTTTCATAAGCCGTCAAACCCGCTGCAAAAATGCTTCCTGCAAATCCGCATTACGCATTCCACCAAGTCCGCAATCGGAAAGTCAGAATGCAGAATCGCTAATTTAAAACCTTGAAAAATTACAGTTCCGCAACCCACATTCCGTAGTCCACTAAATCCACAATAAAAAAGGAGGAATGCAAAAATCACTAAGTTAAAACATTGAAAAGTGGAAGTCCCGCAATGCGGAGGTCGGGCATGTGGAGACGATTAAAACTCACCGTTATAACAGAAGGTCCCGCAACCTGCAATCTGCAATGTGAAAGTCGGGAATGCGGAACCCGTTAAAAATCATCTGTATAACTGAAGTTTCTGCAACCTGCAATCCGTAATGCGGAAGCGATTAAAAATCACCTTTATAATGGAAGGTCCCGCAACTTGCAATCCGCAAGGTGGAAGTCAGGAATGAGGAAACGATTAGAACTCACCTTTGTAATGGAAGGCCTCACAACCCACAATCCGCAATGCGGAAGTCGAGAATGCATAAACCTTAACTTTTAACCACTAAAATTATGGAGATCCACAATCTGCATTTGTTAATGTTTACAAAGAAATTATAAATGCAGAAGATACATGTTAGTAATCTAATTTAAGTTCATGCAAGGTTTTTTAGGGTTTAAACCCTCATCATGCTAAATTGTGCTAGGTTAACTACTTATGTAATGATGCTTATAATCCTAAGCTTGCATGCTCATAAAAGAAGCAAGGATTAATACTATACCCTAGCATACAAGTGTAACAAATGTATTTAGGACTCAGTCCTAGACCTTGGATGTTATTCGACAACATAACCTTGATATGTTGCTAAAGAATTTCTGATAGGGGCTCACCTTGGTTTATCTATGATCCCAAGAAGTGAAGCTGAACCTTGTTAGCATAAAATAATTTTTGTTTAGATTCCAATATTTAAATCAAGTAAAGTATTTTGTTTCAAGCATACTAGAAGTACAAAAGAATACATGCATTTATCCTTTTAAATTTTTCTATTTGGAGTGTGTGACATAATGGTATAAGAGCATGGTTACAACACTTGGCCTAATGGGATCAACACTGAAAGAGTATAAGCAGGAAACTAACATAAACGTTATGGTTTATTCTCTTAGAATCATAAGAGAAGTATAACCTTGATTTTGCAAGAACTATGGCAGATGTAGAAATGTCAGCTGAAGAAGAATCCCATCATAAATAACAGGTAAACATTGAACAAGAAAACATTAATGATGATAATCTATGGGTACTTCTAAATGAGAGAAAAAATGATAACCCATCTGATTTGTTACAAACAATAAAAGATTTACAAATAGAACTACAAAGTGTTAAGAAAGATAATGAACGCATTCTGAAAGCACAAGAAGAATTAAACAATGTCTTGTTAACAAAAATACATAATCATGAAGTAAAAAGGAAGAAAGGACATGAGATATAAACAATAAAGACTACGTCTTATAAACGCAAGGCAAGGCAGTTAAAATTTTCAGATAGTGAAACTAAGTCTTCAAGTGGAAATTCACCTAAACAAAGTAAACATAATTTCAAAGAATCTAGCGGAAGTAGTGATGGTTATAAGTATAGTAAGAAAAGTAAACCTTATGAAGAACTTTTTGGTGAATTTAAAAAGATAAAAACTCCTATATTCAATGGTGATATTGAAAATAGAGAAGAAGCAGAAGCCTAGCTTTCAGGAATGAAAAAGTACTTTCAGATTTACAACTACTCTAATGAACTAAAAGCAAAAATGACAATTTATAATGTAATGGGAAAGGCCGACATTTGGTGGCAAGACATCAAGAAAGTAAAATGCATTAAGGAACATCACTTAACTTGGTAGAATTTCAAGAAATACTTTAAAAGGAAATACATGTCGGAACGATATTATGAAGAAAAAGCTAAAGAGTTTTATGATTTAAAACTAGGAACTTTTACAGTGAAGGAACTGTGCAGTAAAATTATGAGTTTGTTATGTTATGTACCTTATATTGTTGATGAAAAACAAAAAATATAATGTTTTCTTAGTTGTTTACCAACAATTTACAAGGAGAAATTTCAATAATATGACATGAGTATCTCAAAGAAATATTGTTTAGTAGTAGTTTACCTTATCGGTATTTGTTTACATCATTAACATGTAGTATAAACAAGTTGAATTAGTACATCATTGAATGTTGTTTTATATGCTATAGTCAAGCAAGTGGAAAAGTAATACGCTTTAAAATCCCTATGTTTCCATGATCGAAATCAACTCCAAGTAAATGATAAGATTTAATTCTTTAGCATAATAAATCCTAAAGTGTAACCTACCTAGAACTTGAAACATTTTATGTCGTGGAAAACATTACATTAAAAGGTATTGGAAAGTTTGATGTTATTGACCAAGGATGGTCAAGGATGATTGTAATTGAATATTTTTATTATTTAATAAATTAAAATAGGAGACACTCATCCAAAGCAGACTGTTGAAGAGCATTCACTGACCCATTAGGAGGAATGAACTAGTGTAGAAGGCAATTGATAAGTGGCATCATCTGCACTCACTTACTAGCTATTGCAGGAGACAACTTCCCTAAAAATGTGGTTATGTTCCCCAAGGAAGGTGGAACTGAGCAGGTGACTCATTAAATGTTAAACTGACCCAAAAGACCTAGGAAATCTTTATATCCATCAAATGAGCAGGAGGCTCACTAGTTTTTACCTTGTGGATTGCTGGAAACTGAAAAGTTGAGCACACAAGAGATTCGATGAGGGGAATGCTAGAATGAGTTGCAGTGTAAGGACTGTAATATTATTCTGCTAAGTTTGAAAAGAGTGTATTGTCTGCAAATCTTTATGATTCCTGAGATACAAACAAATTATCAAATGCTTCTACGTAGTGTCTTTGTCCTAGTGGTTCAGTGAACAAACTCGGGGGTCCTAAAGCAAGTAATCTTGGCTGCTTCTAGGAGATGGTTGGGATGAACAGTCTTCTTTGGGTGTTTTTCCACCTCTACAGTTTAAATAGGTTCTGCATTGTTTTGTCTTATTATTTCTAGATTATCTCTGTTTATTTCTGAAGAATTCTATTTTTAAGCTATCAAGTTTTAGATGTTGTTTGGATGTTTACTTAATTGCTAAATTAAAAATATTGAACTAATAATTTATTTTTACATAAATGATTGAATGATTAAGATTGGAAATTATAGAATGATGAATATAAATCTTCTATGTATTTTTCCTTTCACCAAAGTGATGTACTCTAGTACAGAGAATTTATTTAAATAGATAGAATTGAAATGATTCAGATATTATAAGTATAAGCAGAATGTTTCTCTCATTAATATATCAAAAATTAAATTCTGAAAAGTAATATACAATTAATATTGAAAAACCTAGAAATTTACATGTTAAAATATCATTGTCTTTATACAGTTCAGAGTCGAATAGATTGCTGCAAGTATGTTTTTGATATTGCTAACATATCATATTATAAATAGAACTGCATTACATATGTAATATATATATGATATAGTTACCTTTACTATTCTTTTGGAAGAGAGTAAAATTGTAAGTTATAAAATAGGAAATTATTTATGTCCTATCAGATGCATTATTAACATATAATATTATTCAAAATTCATAACCAGAAGCTAAAAAATCACATCAAATCCCGTAACTTTTTCAGTAAACAAACTCTTGGCGTAAATAACAATCATCGAGATAAACTAGTTTCCGAAAACATAAATGGTCAATCATTTAATTTAAGTTTTCCAAGTTAAAGTATGGGCTATTCCCATATTCTACCAAGATATCTTTTATACACAAAACCTAAATTTTAAAATTGGGCTTTCCCAGATTAAGATAAAAACATTTCTTTGCAAACGCACAGTTCCTGAAATTAATATCATAATTAAAACTACTTTTTACAAAATGATAAGAAACCTAGAAATAACATTGAAAGAGTTGACAATGGTTTCCTTTCAATCCTTTAATTTTGTAGAAAATGAATAACCACAATTAGGGTATAGTAAGAAATCGTTAAATGTTTTACAATAAAATAATTTCAATACAGAGTCATCATCATCACCAACATTTGGTTATAAACCCTCTATCCTTATAGTAGAACATAAGTACAAATCATCTTAAAGGAATCAATTCAGGGTCGAATCCCTTAGATATCAAATAATAATAAGTCAAACATATTAACCACAGAACACAAGTCATGTCTAGGGTAAGCTTCAAGTTCAAAACTCCTTCATATTTAAGCAAGAAAACTAAAATCACTTTGCTATAGAGCCATCAATGGACACATTCACTATCCAAACATTTTTTTTTATCATAAAGGAATTTACCCAAACTTTTAAATACAAACTCATTACACATACTGCAAGGGCCAAACATAAATCAATTTATTTATCTTTCCATAAGTTATTAAATGACGAATAGACAGAATAGTATCATTGCTCTTTAACCTTGCCTTACATTATTAAAAACGTAGGCCCTAATTCTAGAAACGTTTATTTAATCAAAACTATTAAAACATATTCATAATCTGAATTACATTAGTAACATTAACAAATCCGTAATGGCATTAAGACAATATTGAGGCATTGCGTATCAAATTCATGCTCAGGGATTTGCCCAAATATTTTAAGAATGAATATAGTATCATTACAACCCAAACCATACACCAAGAAATGCTTTCCGTTAAACACAGTCGAAAGGATTATTATTTAGAAATACATATATTAGAAAACTAAACAATAGATTTCCCATATGAGTTTTAGAGGGTCAAAACCTTGAAATTTATATGATCTTAACATTGGGCGAACACATGATTTTACCCCGAAAAATCTTAACCAACAACAATGCTACCAGAATGCCATTTGGTTTCCAAAGCAAACTATCACTAGAGTAGATCAACATTGGAAGTACAATAACATTAACACAGACAACGCAATGAACATGATAGTCGAGGACAGCGCAAGGCTTAGCAGGGCAGCTTCAACCCTAGCGTTTGATGTTTCACTTCAGTAAACCCTTACTCCATCAACCGAGGGTTCGTCATTGTATAAAACCTTGTCACCACAACATTTCAAACCAATGGATTAAAACTTGGTCATATTACATTATAGAAATTAAAATGTGTTCAAAATAAATTATTGAATACTGAACCTTTACCTTTGCGAAGTTATGGCCACAACTATGAGCTATACCTGTGTGGAAGCTCTTCCCACAACCACGAACTTCAACCACCAAATCATCTCTGCGTGAGAGATTTATCTGAAAACCTTGTAAACCAAAAAACTTTTACACTACGTAGAGTTTACCTCCATGGTCATGGAGGCCGAGGGCTGAGAGCCAACTCTCCAAAACTTTGCAAATGAAACAGTAGGGCTTCGATACACGTTTTACCAAGGAGTTAGGGTTTTTCACCATAAGTGGAATCTAGGATGTATGCCACTAAGGATTTAATTCCTACCCACTCGATATAGTTCAGTTTTATGTTTAAAAACTTGAATTAAAGCCACTAAAAAACCCTTCTCTAGGTTGGCATCCTCCTATCTCCCATTCTTATGTTATATGATTACAAGGCTCTAGGGTTGTCTTCTAGGTCATAGATAGACTGCAGTATCATCCCATTTTGTAATCCTAATACAATACATTAGTGTTGTTTCTTAAAAAATTTAGTAATTCCTCTATCTCCAAAAGCCAAACCTGAGTTGTTTAGGACCGTTTAGGACCTTGCCTAGAACCAGAAACAAAGTATCAACATGCGTTAGCTTCTTCGAAGCTAAGTAAGCCCAGGGTTTCCACAAGAACACCCTTTAGTAAAGAAAAATATAATCAACATAAAAAACAAACCAAGTAATCATATTATGACAATGAGATCGTACGGCTATCTATAAACAACAAATTAAATATCGACGCCGATACAAGTGATAAATTATTATATTCAAACAATATAAGAGATCCATTTTCACTTTAATGCTTGTAGGACATATTAAATAAACATCGTTTTGTAAAATAAACAAGTGTCATCGATAAATACAAATTACAGTTAAGCAATTAACTAAATGAGAATTATTCCATAAGCATAATTTGGGATATAATGGATAGTTATTCTATGCATAAGTTTTTTAATTTTTATGAAATTTTGGAGTCGTTACATGTGGTATCAGAGTGCAAGTTCAAACACTAGGTGTAACATCTCGGAAAACCGTAAAAATTTAAAACTTTTCTATGTGACAATAAATGTTATTTAATAATGCGGAATATAACAATGCATGAAATGTTGTCTATATTTAACTGTGCTGTTACACATCACTTCTGCTGCTGTTTATAGATGTTCACATGATTGATTGACTAATGTACTTTTGTTTGATTGATGAAGGGTCCCTTCGGACGCCTTGAGGATTACTTAGCATTTGTGCTAAAGCATGTGAATTCGTACTTGTGACAGATTGACATGTAAGAGATAAAAGTTGCGAAAGTAATCAATAGTTTATCAAAGAAGATCTACAATGTTTACATCGCAGTGTTGTATCCATATTTATTTGGTTTCCGTCATGTTTTTTGTATGTATATGTTTACCCCCTATCTCAATGGTGAATCGTGGAATTTCATGTTCGACCTTTTGTTAACTAGTTTAAACTCTATAACCTGCGATGATGGTAATGTTCTGAAATGTTTCCTCTTACACCATTTAACAAAATGTGTGTATGCATACGTAGTAAGATCTGTTCGCCATGTATAACTCTAAGGTCTGTCTTACAAGTGTTTATAGGGTTATTATTTAACCATTGTAGACATATTTTGTTATCATTCCAACAACTATCATAATGGTGAAAAATGAGTCGTAAATATTGTGATACTCTAAGCGGCACTTATGTGATTGCGCGACACTATATGCACAATATGGTTTTCTGAGAAAACTATATGGCATATGTGCATCTTTGAGGTCCTATTTTATTTTATACACTAAACACCTTCTTGGCTATTATGTGAATGGTATGAGTTGAGTGCAACCCTTATTATCTAGGTGTAACTATATGGATTTATGCACACATATATAGGTTAAATGCTACTTTGTAATACTTTGTGATATGAGAAAATCATTACAACTATATGGTGTGTGAAATAGATACACACAAGGTGATATTTATATGCATGCAATCCTTATAATATCGTGCAATGGGTGAAATATATATATAAACTATACCATAATGTGTAATATGCAAACCTTGACGCATATAGTTGCTAACTTAGAGCCTTGGCCGGGTTATACGATTTCGACTTTACCAAAGCGATGCAACGTGTAAATAAATGTTATGGAGTGGATGTCCACATTATAGGTTGGAAAATTAAACCGTAACTTGGGCATTGAATGCACATAGCTAACAAAATTAGTGGAAGTCCAACGCAGATAATACGGTAAGCTTGGATCACGTGCTAGTTTCATGGTATAAGCTTTGAGTGCTGAGTTGTAACTTGACACCAGTGAAAATGCTACAGAGCTGGCTCCTTCGTGGTTTTTTTTTTGGTAGTGATGGCTCAATTAATGTGATAGAGAGTTTGTAAGTTTCGTAAACTTCGCCTAAGATCTCCACCGTCGATCTTGTGAGCGTTTCAATGCAATGGTTAAACCCTACTTGGTTTTGGAATATCATGTTTATTGTAATCATTGTTGTTTGATGGTAGTGGCTCTGCACTGGCCGACAGGCCGAGGGTTTTTAGCAAGATCGAACCACCTGTGAGGCGTAGCTCCTAAGTCTCGAACTCGAATCTCTAAAATTTATAGAGCCGAGCTCTCAGTTTCTTGTGTAGTAGTTTGTTTGTTGAGTTATCAGTTGGATGTGTAACTTAATAAGGTTTGATCGTTAAACCTGTTGAGAGTCTTGAGATTTGTTTGGGAAAACAACCAACCTTTTGCTATGGTTGTTTCCAGGTATTGATATTGTTGAGATTTGGTGGTTTTTATGGGCTCCGATTACTCCTATAATTAGCGAGGCAGGGTTTCGTAGCTACTGCACCAGGCTTGGCGTTGAATGCTGCCACGGTTTTCAAAAATAAAAGGTAATATGTTTAAATTCCTTCTCTGTAATGTTTATAAAAATGCTATCGGTGTATCGAATTTCAATACTGTAGTCTATTCTTGTAATATACTTCTTTTAACCACTCTTGTAATACTCTCGCAGGTACAATGTGTAATGGCTTCTACATTCTGGGCGTTGGACGTTGGAAGTTAGCTATACCAACCAGTAAGCCTTTGGTGGTTGCCTTGGAAACCCTGTGTAGAAGATGATGGCCATCTATCTATAAGTTCTGTGTATTGTGTTTGAAAACTCAGAGAGTTTTTTGATTACGGTTTGTGAATCTTGTTAAATGTATGGGGAGGATATACCTTGACCCATAAGGAAACTGTCGTTTTTTTAGTTCGAATGTAATAGTGTTATGGACAGGGTTTTACCCTTAAATTTGAATAAAGCAATACTTGGTGTTCCAATACTACAGTTATCGTTTTTCCTTTGTAAATGGCTAAAGATAAAATGTAATTGTTTAAATGTGTAAAACAATGTGTCGGTTACTACAGGCTAGATAAATATAGGCTTATGGCCTGCATGAAATCTTGTTTATTTTATAACTAGTAGGTTAAGTTTTCAAGCTCTGTCAAATGGAAATCGAAACGAATATTTATAACTTCTCGATTATAATCGTTATGCTTTGCATTGTCTTGGACTTAATCCATGAATATAATCTGTAGCTCGTTGTCGGTATAAACGAATGGGTTTAGGGTTTAGTTTCTAGGTTTCGAACTTGGCATGTGTTTTGTTTTGAGAGTCTTTTAGACTTTGTTGCTATGATAATACACTGTACTTTGCCAACTTTAAATGGCCGTAATCTATTCTGTACTGTTACTTATTGGAACTTGGCTCGTATATGAAACTGGTTACTCATCAAGTCAAGAATTGGGAATAAGATGTTTTTCAAACAGTTTGTATGTAATGGCAATGTTTGTTTAAACTAGATTATAATAATGCCTGTGCTATAGTGCTTCATTCTGTATTGTAAGTTCATTGATATTTCTAAAGGAAATCGTATGTAAGTGTGTATGTATACTAATACTGCTACTATTTAAATAAATCAATGTTTTGTAAATATATACTAGGTTTCAACCAATGCCTCCATCTCGACTGTATTAATAATTTAAATGGTACAACTATGAACCGAGCAAGCTTTAGGATTTAGACAAGATTAAAATGTATAGAATGAGGATGGATGATGATGTGTATTTTGTTTGACTTTGCTTTACAGTTATGTATTCTTTTAAACATGAAGATCATGTTTAAAATCTATCTATTCGATCTACAGTAATGATGTGGAAATATGATTTAAATAAATATAGAAATGTGAATGGAAAATACTTGATATCTATAGAAGAATATCATTCTGCTATATTTGAAATTAAATCTTTATACTGTTAAAACATAATATAATTAATTGAAAACAATGATATTTAGAAACATAATTATTGGATCTAAACTATTAGAACAGAATATAATTAGAGTACTGAAATATAAATACAAGAATTTAATAGAAAATAGAAACTTTAAAGAAACTTATAATAAATTAATCTTTCCCATCACTTGGCTATTTGCTTATCAAACTTGTAGTGCCCTCGCTAGGCACTGGGTCCCTATTCTGTTTAAATGATTTTTTTCTGTATGTTTATATGTCTCTTCAATTAACTAAACAAATCTTAAAACTTTTCATGTAAATACCAAGTTTTTCTCCCTTTCCTTTCTAACGAAAAGAATTAACCGACTATATTTCAGGTTTCTAAAAGTTCATAAATCTGTGCAAATTAAATAAACATCAGCTTAAGACTTATCATTCTAACCCAGTTCTTTCAACATACGTAATTTGGAAATAAAATAAAATACCCGTTACTTAAGCTTGTTCAGTAAAATACCTGGAATCCGTAGATTTGCAGCAAGGTAAGAAGATTCCTGTAGTGGGTTCTGTAGGTTACCTTAGCAACCCAAAATGATGTGTCCACCCTGCCGATCAGCTATTATCGTGTTGACCCTGGGAAATCAATGGATTTCTTAGCCCCCGAGCCCACAGACCGATAATCCCGACAACAGCTTTCCATCGAACCTTTCCATGGTAATATTTTTGCTGAGTTAACCCCCTCCTCAGTCTTTTCATTTGAGTTTCCCACCTCCTCAAAGCTTCGATTTAACCCCCTCCTCGGCATTCCTCCTTTTTCACAAAAAATAAACCTCACAGTTCTCCCACCAAAAAAATCCCCCTTACTACTTTGTAAAACTCCTCTTTATAGAAAAATCCTTCCCTCCATAATTCCATAGCTTCCTTATCACTCCACCGCCCTAGCTGTCACCATTTTGGAAGTACAAATCATTAATGCCACCCCTTTTTAAGGTATAAAGGTGGATTATATATTATTTTAAATCACCCAAATTCTCTCGGGTAGTGGAATTATTCAATGATTTACTTAAACGATCCTTTTTTTAATTTATTTTGGAATGATTCTGTTCCTTAATTTAAATGAATAATCTATTTAATAAATCATTCAATCCACTATGCTTTATATAAATATTATCATCATCATTATCATTAATTAATTAATAACAATAATAACATAATAATTAATAATAATAGAAATTAAATTAATTGTGAATAGAAATTAGAAATATTTATTTGGTTAATGGATAAGGGTCACATAGTACCTCTATGTATAAATAATGAAATATACTTTAATGGTTTATTTAATCGTGATCAACAATTATATAGCACACTTTTCTAGTATTAATGTTTAACTATTATACTTCATATTGGAGTCACCTTCACCTGAGGATGCTTACAATTAATGACACTTATTTTAATCGTTCATTACCATGTCTTCATACAAGACTAATTAACTTATTTTACCCATTAAAACTTGATGATCTTTTACTGATTAAGTCATTCACTGAATACTTATTTGAGTTATCTATGATAACTTATAATATTGTTACATCTTGATAAGTAGGTTGTAAACCAATATTATTGTGCATGTGCATAATGTGCATGCGTGGCCAGCGTATGCACAAGACGGACATGTACTATAAACATACGTCATATTTCCTATGCATATCAGCTAACTTAATATTCATACTACTTTATGCAAACCGAACAAATATATATACATCATAATATTACTAAAACATCATCGGTTACTTTACCAGTTAACCTTTAAGATTTCATTTCGTCATTTTTAGGAGTACATTTGTTCAATCAATCAGGTACAAAGGAAAGCTGCCTACTACCACTAACTCCGGGTCAAGGAATACCCAACCCTCAACAGTACTAACTATCATATCCTCCCATCCTAACCTACTGCCACATCCTCCCTATCCCTCCTCTGCTAGTACAAAAGTGGATGTCGGACTCATCGACCTGACCACATAGAACTTGAGAGCGATAGCGTCGGCTGAACAGCGGACCTATCCTCTCCTAGCAGGCATCCGACCATCGTCATCACACATACATGGGGAGCGTGTCTCAGCACGACCCTCCCACGATCTCAGGTATCATAGGAACATAGGGTGGGAAACACATCCATCCCTCTCAACATACTGGGCCTACGCCCTTATCAAATCACACTCTGCTGTTCTCGAGATTATCGGTCTATGTCATCGTATCATCAGTTTCGGTTGCTAAGGTTCCCTGCATGGATAATCTCTTATCCATATATCAGATCAAGTATCCGGCTATCCCATAGCCCTCGTGTCCTGTAGGTTAGTATTCCGCAGAATACACATTTTATAACAAGCATTTCCATTCGATCACCAATTGATCCATATCATCAACATCATTCATTTCACGTCACAATTTCATCACAGGTATGTATGGAATATACCAGCTCTATCAATTTCATCATAGGATGGCATCCACGTACAACACCATATATTTTACATTTCATCAATGACAACGCTAAAACATATATTTTCCATTCTATCATTGTCTGATCCATATTGTCAGCATCACTTATTTCATCACATAAAATCATTAAATCGATCACAGCATAATTACCACATCATATATATCACATTTCCTCCAGGACGATTATCAAACATACACTGTCATTATGAAATAAAAGAATCTCATGATAATCATAACTTAATAACTGCACGAATATAGTAACATCATTAACACAGTAGCAACATATCATCATGTCTATCATGCCGAAAATATAGTTCACGCTGTCTAGCTGAGTCAAACAGATAACAAGCAATAAAGTGAAAGGTGTCTAACTCATAAACATGCCTAGTCAAAATATGGGGCGTTACATACACCCACCCTTCAGGAAACTTCATCCCGAAGTTATGGTCATAATAATGCAGGGAAAATCTTGATGCCTAACCTCTTCATTCTTGCAAGTAGCGGGTGTTGGCCATAATGGTCTTACTTAGCTTTGTCTTGATCGAATATCTCGGTATTATATTATGGCTTTGCTTCTTTTATCCCCTGATGTGTATTCTAATAGTTAAAGAAACATTTAGATTAGTCCTTATATTGAATCTCTAGGATCCCTAAGGTTATATTAGAGTGCTATCCACCTCAGTATCTCACTCTTACCATTTAGTAACATTCTTCAAGTTATAACATCCAGAGAGGTTTACTCATCACAAAAGCTTATAT
Source organism: Larix kaempferi (assembly GCA_027924585.1). Lineage (NCBI taxonomy): Eukaryota > Viridiplantae > Streptophyta > Pinopsida > Pinales > Pinaceae > Larix > Larix kaempferi. The sequence continues at coordinate 7,508,899 of BSBM01000616.1, forward strand.
TGATCCAACTACCAAGGACCCTTAAGGTTTGCATACCTCTCTTAGGAGATGCAGGTCCCTGTTATTTCATCCTAAGGTCGAACATTATTGTTACCTTAGTGTTAATAAGCAATCTACGTGCTTGAAAACCATAAGTATTGTAATCAAATATTAAATTAGGGGAAATATCATTTATTAGAATGTTATTAGTAACTATATCTTACCAAAATGCTTAAGTTCACTGATAGTATCTGTTAGGGGTTTAAACAGCATAACTTTATTCAGTGAGGTGCACATCGGTTCCTATTTTTCCTCCATTATTACCCCAGTTACTTGTATTACTAGTTCACTTAATCTGGTTGAGGGTTCAACGCACATTTATTCACGGTAACTTCATTAGTCCCTCAATAATTTACCTACCTTTATATTTTACTGCTTGTTCATTTTGTAGTTATTAAATCCAAGTTGTTTCTCAATAATATCCCCTCCATCATGACAATTTGACCTAAGCAAGACTAGCAGCATATAACCCCTATTCTTTTCTCGCACATACCTAGTTCCTTCAATCTCATTCCACTTACTATATTGAAACATGATTAGTTGCACTTTACACATAGAGAATTTACGGTGTCGATTTTAATACATAGATATCTCCCATATCTTAATACTAATTAAATTTTCCAATAGGGGAATCCATTCACACATCCCTTAAATATTGACTTACCACCTCTATGGAGTGCCTCATACAACTACACATTATCACTAGACATGAGATACACATATAATCCTACTCCCCCTTTTGACAGTTTGTAAAGATGCCCATTCTCATCCATAATTAATTTCATCATTTTTCATAAATTGGAAATGCACTATTTCCTCTAAAACATAGTTTCATTACCAATTCTACGTACTTGATTTATAACGGTTGTTAGACTATAGGTCAAGTGTTATTGACTTTCAATTATCTCCCATTTTTTTAGCTTCCTACCATGTCCTTACTCCATTTACTACCTTATTAGATTTGGTTAATACCTCCCTTGTTTCTATCGGTGATCCTCCCTTATATATAAATGTATAACCTGTAGATCCTGAACATAATGGGAAGTAACACGATTACCCTAGTCACTGAGAGTGGTAACCATCATCCCTTAATATTTGAACCCAAATGTATATTTATTCAACAATTCAATGCATTATTAAGCATAAGTGGACTCCACTATCATATTTAACTAATAAAACTAGAACACTTCTTTATTCCTTACAATCTTTAAGGTATATCACCTTGCCATTTCACTTATCGGTAATAAATAATAACAAAAGTATCGTAACATCATTAAATTAGGAGAACTATTATTGTTTAAAGGGTTTTCATGGCTATTTCTTATCAAATACAATCGTTATCGTGTTTATTTATTATTCTCATTTGCAAACCAATATAATTTGTCGGGAAACCATTGCTTCTTCAATTCCTTAAGAATCTCATAGCTAGTTTTGTTCCCACCCTTGCCATCGCAAGGGTAATTACCAGCATTTCTCCTAGTATGCCATGTTTCCCCTTTTTAAAATAGTCTTTTAATAAGCTTTATACGCAATCTCCTGGTTTACGTACATGGTGTTTCCATAGTGTGATTCTAAAGGATACCTATTCTTGTATCCAACAAATTTATTTCCTTCCATTATCTTATCTGAATAATATGTAATGTATTTTTCATTACTCGATATAACATTCATCTTTATTTCTTAATGGAAATTTCATTCGTGAATATAATTATGAGAGGTTCACGAGTTTTCACTTTAATCTGTACCTTGTACTAAGTTTTCTATGCACACATATTAATGTCGTGTAATTTGTTGTGGGGAAGTAGCAGCTCAAACACCACTTCGTGTTTATTTAACCAGGTTCTCTTATTAAACTCAAGCAAGGTGTAGATGTCATTGTCCTAACAAATCACACATTCACATATCCCTGAAACACGTTAATTACCCACATATAAACCTATTCAATAGAACTAGATGAGGTTACATAGTATTCCAACTGATGCAATCTAGGAATTTCATCACTAGATTAAAACACAACTTTTCCCTTCTTAGTCGATATATAAAAATTTCCATTCTTTGTAGTCCTTAGAGAAGAATATAAGAAGTAAAGGAATTCATTCTACCCTGTCATTTTACCTCACGAGGAAAACCTAAAGCAGTGTCCCTTAAAATGCCTATATTTGTACTTATGTGCAAGGAACAGTTTGTTAGGATCAACGTGTTGAAATCTATGGTCGTTTTCATTAATGATTTTGTCATGTAGTGAAATTAGCGTCCTAGCATTCAGCTTGCCATGCTCGTTTTAGCAGTTCCTTGCTTTCAAATTATGTGTTTGTTTCGTCTCTTTGACTATACGTTGAAGTCTCGACAAAGGTTGCTTTTAGATTAAATGTTTTTTTTTATAAAATAAATATGTTAATAAAATATCTAAATAATATTTTATTATATTGTTATATTTATTTAGTCATTGTAAATATTTTTGTTTCCCCCCCACTAATATTCGATCACCTTATTGCTTATTATTAAACTATATTTATGGAAACTTTCAACATCAAATTTTGTCATAAATCTATATTTAAATATTATTCTTTTGTAATAATAGATTAAAATTTATTTTACTTTTAAAATTACACTTAGAAATTACTCAATAATTATTTGTAATGTTTAAAAATATCGCATTAAACATAAAATAATGAATTCGTATCCATTTGACTATATTATAAAATTCGTGAAATAAGATTCATAAAATATGTTGGTCTTTATGCTATACTTGCCTGCATTCTTCATACATACATTTTCATTATTTGGAAACATATTTATTTTTATATATATATTTTTGAATGTTAACACTTATAACATATCAATTAATTTTATGTCCTCTATTTTCCTTAATATAAGAGAATACAATCTTTTATAAATCTATACGATGCTCTATACATTTACGTATCAAGGATTACCAAATTTACATGTATGTGTATAACTTTAATGTTAATGTCATTTATCTCAAAGATGTATCAAATCACGTTATATCATTATCATCATTTTTTATTTTTTTTTAAAATATATATCCACTCCTATACTTCAATTTTGTATTTATTAAATAGACATGGTGAATGCTCATCTATCCCAATCAAACTCATAAATTTTAAAATATGTATTCTATTTATATGTTTCAATTGGTACCTATTAAATAAAACACATAACTCTATTCCTACCATCCATTTCATACTCATAAATCTACTCCTCTTTCTCAAATCATACTCATTATTTAAAATATATAATTATATTCATATATTTTAATTCATACCTATTGAATAAATTAGTTATTCCTATATTTCAATCTACCTCTTATTAAATGAAGTCTACAAGCCTACTTATAGTTCTAATAGGATACGAGGGTGAAGGCACAAATGTCATGCCATCCAATAATGCTCTTTTGATGAATTTAACAATTAGTTAACGATATTGTTGGTTAAGTACAATATAGCCCCCGCCCCTATAGGATACGATATATATATATTTTTTTTAAATCTGTAGTGTCCCCTCCTACCATATCAGTGTGATAGGGAGGGCGTGGTGCTCAATCCGGGCAATTAGCCCCAAAACGTTTGAATTAAAAACATTGATGCAAAGAACTGTATCTGTGCATGCTATGGAAAAACGATGGTAATCAAATAAATGCTGTTGATCTCTAACACACATTCAAAATTCTGTGACAGCCATGAAATAAAGATCTGTGCAGAATTATACATGATCATATAGAAATGCATAATCATTTTAATACACAGCGGAAGTAAATTTATTAACAGATCCATGATACATTCAAAATATTTATCAAATGGTAATTGCAAATTTAACACAGGAGAATACTTATCTTATGCAAAAGTAGTCCCACGCAACTGGCTAAGCAACTGCAACGTTCCACCCAACCGTAGGCCAGTGTGCTCCTCAATCTCTCAGCACCACTGCCACCCCCGAGCTGGGCATGATCTCTACAAGGAACCAGGGAACAGCAGACTCACACATAGCCAAGTATACACCAAGATGAGCCAAGCCAATCTACAATTGGGTTTATCAGGCTGCTAGGAGATGGAAAGGAAGAATTGCTAAGCTAGTGAGCTCAACTACAGAGCTATGGGTACCTCTCCCAGATCTATTTAGCTTGGCACTCACAATGCCTACACACCCAACACCAGGAAGTATTTTCTTCACTGCCACACAGTCCCTCAAGCCATACCTTCCTTTCTAGTGCTCTCAGGGTGTGCATAGAAAAGTAGCCAGCCCTCTTAATCTTCTTGAGAGGATACTCCCTACACTAGGTTTATCAAGCCAATTCTGTCCACTACCATTCCAGTTTCTTGCTCATGGGTTCCAAACAAAACAGGGATGCAACCAACAGTAACCTACGCTTGTGGAGCATGAGAAAACATTTCCAACAGTGGGATGCATGAGATGGGGTTTCCTGGACTTCAGAAAAACGCGGGTAGACTCAAAACGTATTGGCACTTTGGAAATTTGACTGGGGAAGCAAAACCCATTCCAGAAAAATGCCCCAGGGCCAAAAACGCCCACTCCCTCAGTCCCAATTCGCGTCCCTCCTTCCCCAGCTGTTGCACAATCCAAAAACGAGTTCCTGGGCATGGAAAAACGCAGGGTTATGGTGAAAAACGTGAGGATAACTTCCTGTGAGCTCAATCTGCGTGAGAGGAAGAACGTGATGCATGAGGAATGGCCTTGGGAAGCATTTCGTGGGGGTTTTCTTGCCCAGCAAGCTAAAAATACGATTTTCAGGTTGGTAGCTTGCCCATGCACGAAAATCTGACTGCCATACCTCTCCCATCCCAAGACATTAACTGCCTTAACCAATTTCTTGGAAGAATTAAATGATTGGGTGCATGAGACAAAATGGGTAGTTGGTGGTTTCATGGGTTTCCCCATTGACACATGGATTAACACCATTGGCTCAAGGGTTTGAATAATTTCCCTCCCTTTTCCTTGTAGAGTCATGCCCCATCTCTTTTGTTGCATTGCTTAGCCGGTTGTGGGTTTTTCATTGAAAATTCATAATTACATGATGTCTTATATACATTGTGCCCATCTCGCACAAGAACCGTAGGCATTTATTTTTAATTGCCGATACATGAAACACTAAATCAACGGTGGGGCCTTGGCCTTGAGCTCCTCACCATGATTAATTACAATATTTACATCATTTACGATTTAATACAGAGGGGGGTCAAAATGGGGACATTACAAAATCATTCCTTCCTCCTGGAGTAAGGATAGCTCAGCTATTTCTAACTTAGTTTTTATTTTACTTTAAACCTATTATATTTTTACATATTTGTATCTTTTAAAATTTTGTTTTATATTTTGAACTTTTCAAGTATTCTCATGTTTACATATTTTGGTTAAATCCTCACATTTTTTTTGTGTAATTATTTATTTATTTTGTTAATATATCTTATTTCACCTTATAACTAAATATATAAAAAGAAATCACAATTATATATCAAAATATTGGTTCTCTAGGCACACTGTTATATTTAAGTACTTGATTAAAATAAGTTACTCACTTCCACATGAAAACCTTAGTCAATACATGGTCGTGGCAATATGATAGATTCCCTTTTAACAATATTGTCATCCTTAGGAAATGTGATTTAGCATACCTAGATATAAGAGTTAATTGGTTTTGGCTTTCACTCTCATTGTGTGCTGGTTCATCACCTTGACCTTTCTCGTCTCCCATTCCATGGTTATTAACCTCATGTAACGTCCCCTTCACCATAGAACAACAGGGAAGGAAACATTAACAACATACCGGGCTTTTGTAGATTTAGCCCCAATATTTTTGCACATAGATTCCTAACATTTTAAAAACTTATGTATGCAGATTCGTTTCAATATAAACACAGCGGAATGAACATGCTAACAAGCACTCAAACAGACAGTAATTGCAATCAAATCAATCATAGCAAAGAATGATTCAACATACAGAGACCCAATCTCATTTGTATGCCATGCATGGATTCCATATTAATTCATTTCATTAAACATGGGCAATTTAACATATTGCAGAATGCAAAAAGGAATAATTTATAATCCACAGAACACTTATCTTGAGAAGATGATGTCCAACGACTGGCTACATGAGAGCAACGTTCCACCCAACCATAGATCTCTGTCCAGTCTGTATTCTTTCAGCTGAGAGATCACCCCCGAGCTGGGCTATGTATCCACTAAGGAGGAACTAGATGGCTCACTCACAGTCAGGGTTTCACTCAAACAGCCATGCTAAGCCAACACACGGTTGGGTTTCTCAAGCATGTAATAGGAGATGGAGGAGGATGGTAGTCCACTAAGCTCAATCCCAGAGCCACATGCTCTTCAAGCTAGACTCAGCAATCCCATCCTCTGCTCATACATCCACAACTGGATTTCTCACAACTCTGTCACAAACAACCCAAATCCGTCACTGATTTTCTGGGCCATTAAAACTGGGTTTTCCCATGGATTTTGGGGTAGCTATTGCTCCCAAATTCGCCCCAAGGTTCCTACCAATCGATCCCCCATTGGATTTCCCTGTCCCATGCCAAATCTGGACGTTTTTGGCTTCCAAAAACGTGGGTTCTGTCACAGTCGCGATTTTCGGTTTTCTCACTGTTGGGAGCTCGTTTTTGGGTGGAGAAAAGATGTCCCATACTTCCACAATGGAATGGGGATAAGGATGGAGCAACCCCCAAGATGTAGAGTGACTTGTGGGACAAGTCAAAAGAGCCCATACCTTCCCATACGAATTTCAGGGCTGCCCATACTCCATCAAAGTCATGGGCTGAAATCTCAACACAATTGGCATTAATGTCACCTAAAGGAAGTCAATGGGTTCACATAAAGACAAATGGCAACCTATGGTTCACTCCCATATCCCCCTCACCACTCCCTAGTGGATACACGTGGCCCCTTCTCATTCGTCGCCTCCGTAGCCAGCTTTGGACATTTTATATTGCCTGATGTTTATTTACATCCTATTACAATTTCCATGGCTTAAGAGCACATGGTATCAAAATATCAAATACTTGCCCTTTAAATAAAATTCGGCTTTCACTAGCGGGGCCTTGGCCTTGAGCTCCACGCTAGGAAAACATACATCACATGTACACTTATTTACATTAAAGGCTAATATATCCTAAGGGTCGAATTGGGGGTATTACACCTCATGTCTTGATCATGGTTGGCAATGTACGACAAACCATTTTTTTTTCCAATTTTTAAAAGGTTTAAATATATATATATTTTTAACATAACCTCTACCCTAACCAACTCTCCACACACTAAGACTTCCACCCATTAAAATAAATAAATAAGGTTTTAATAAACAAAATTTAAAATGATAATGATGGGTTATTTTGCATTGTTTCCATTCCTTAATATTTGACGTAATACATTTCCATTTCTCCACATAAAACGTGTTATTCAAATTATTTCAAATTCCTGAAAGTTTAAAGTTTGGAGACATCTCTTTTTCTTAAGATGATTAAGATGAAGACCTTTTAAAATGCTGCAATTGTGACTTTGGTGACAACAGTGAATGCAGAATTTAAGCTTCTGTCCTCCATCGACTCCAAACAATTATGAGCATAACGCAAACCATCATATTGTGAGCATCTATTCAAAGAACTACCATACGTGGACAATTTCAATTTTGTGCTTGTATTTTCTCCATACGACTTCAACAAAGGAAGGACTAGCTCTCGTGCTTGGCGCTTGGACTTCGATGGCATGCATGGTGTGGCAAGTGCGTGGGCCCACTGACCTTTTGCTCTCGGTGCTGTGCGCTCGGGTGATAGAGGATGCGTGTGCAAATGTAGTGCCCTCGCTAGGCACGTGGACGATGGAGGATGGGTGGCGCATGGGGCCCCTTTAGACGAATGACGTGGCTCAATGGAGATCGACGGGAGAGGAAATCAACGGCTCACGTGAGCCCGCGCCGTCAACTTGCTCGGGCATTAACCAAGAGAGGCGATCGCGGTAGGAATACCACCACCACGCGTGTCCACTTTCTACTCGTCCGCATATGGAAAGGTGGTATGGTAAACCGCTCCAAAGGCAGCGCGGAAACCTTCTTACGTGGCGTCAACCTACTCCCTATATATGGAAGAGAACAGGGTTTTATTTTTGCAAAGGGTAGACTTCGCGCTGCAGAGGAAGAATATACATTGCTTCTTTTATGTCGAGCTTCCGGGTTTGGAACATGCTGGCTGGGATCACCATTTGTAAGTGGTTCCACCATTTGAGTTGCTTTTCACTTGCAGGTGAACTATTCCATGCATACATACAGTACCTGGGTGTTTGGGATCATTTATATAAGCGAGAGGCGGATCCGAGTTTTAGATTTGAAATGTGTGAAGCTGAATATTGAATTGAATTCCAACCATTGGTAGTATCGACCATGGAGATAGTCTTAGTTCGTAGAATGCACGGGAGAGACTACATATGTATCTTTTTCCGGATACCCAAAATCACGTGCGCTGCTGGATACCCTAAAAATCACGGTGAGCTAAGGAATCACCAAGGAATTTCATCTTCAAAGTCATGATTTTAACCTAATGGTTTCCAACATTCTATGTTGAATCTGAATAAGCGTGTGTGCACAGAGAGCGAGGAATAGGTTGGAATGTCTGTGATTAGGGTGAACTGCATTAAATATTTGGATTTTTTTCTCTTTTAAATTAGTTTATATAGATCGAAATGAGATTTTGATAAGTAATATGCACATTATTATAGAAAGATCCTTTTTTTTTCTTCATATATGTATACATTTATTAACCTATTTTTCTATTATATTGCAGGGAGAATATGCCCATCCGCCATAGAATTGGAGTATGGGAGTCCGTTTACCTTACTGGCAGCCTCCTAGCTTTTCTCCCAATTTTATGTTCAATTTTCGGGGTGGAGGATGCTAGGTTTACTCAAACTTTCAAAATTATATATATATATTCAAGTTCTGTTTCTGTTAAGCTTTATAAATAATAGAAAAGGGCTATTCAAGTTATCTACCCTTTTGTTGCAGACATCCCGTTGTTTGTTATTTTCTAGTAAATTTCACTATAATTCCAGGGGTAGTTAGGCCCTAAGGTCTCAGGGTTTGAGCCTAGGCTCTGATACCAAATGTAGTGCCCTCGCTAGGCACTGGGTCCCTATTCTGTTTAAATGACTGTTTTCTGTATGTTTATATGTCTCTGCAATTAAATAAACAAATCTTAAAACTTTTCATGTAAATACCAAGTTTTTCTCCCTTTCCTTTCTAACGAAAAGAATTAACCGGCTATATTTCAGGTTTCTAAAAGTTGATAAATCTGTGCAAATTAAATAAACATCAGCTTAAGACTTATCATTCTAACCTAGTTCTTTCAACATACGTAATTTGGAAATAAAAGAAAATACCTGTTACTTAAGCTTGTTCAGTAAAATACCTGGAAGCCGTAGATTTGCAGCAAGGTAAGAAGATTCCTGTAGTGCGTTCGGTAGGTTACCTTAGCAACCCAAAATGATGTGTCCACCCTACCGATCAGCTATTATCATGTTGACCCTAGGAAATCAACGGATTTCCTAGCCCCCGAGCCCATAGACCGATAATCCCGACAGCAGCTTTCCATCCAACCTTTCCATGGTAATCTTTTTGCTGAGTTAACCCCCTCCTCAGTCTTTTCATTTGAGTTTACCACCTCCTCAAAGCTTCGAGTTAACCCCCTCCTCAGCATCGAGTTAACCCCCTCCTCGGCATTCCTCCTTTTTCACAAAAAATAAACCTCACAGTTCTCCCACCAAAAAAATCCCCCTTACTACTTTGTAAAACTCCTCTTTATAGAAAAATCCTTCCCTCCATAATTCCATAGCTTCCTTATCACTCCACCGCCCTAGCTGTCACCATTTTGGAAGTACAAATCATTAATGCCACCCCTTTTTAAGGTATAAAGGTGGATTATATATTATTTTAAATCACCCAAATTCTCTCGGGTAGTGGAATTATTCAATGATTTACTTAAACAATCCTTTTTTTAATTTATTTTGGAATGATTCTGTTCCTTAATTTAAATGAATAATCTATTTAATAAATCATTCAATCCACTATGCTTTATATAAATATTATCATCATCATTATCATTAATTAATTAATAACAATAATAACATAATAATTAATAATAATAGAAATTAAATTAATTGTGAATAGAAATTAGAAATATTTATTTGGTTAATGGATAAGGGTCACATAGTACCTCTATGTATAAATAATGAAATATACTTTAATGGTTTATTTAATCGTGATCAACAATTATATAGCACACTTTTCTAGTATTAATGTTTAACTATTATACTTCATATTGGAGTCACCTTCACCTGAGGATGCTTACAATTAATGACACTTATTTTAATCGTTCATTACCATGTCTTCATACAAGACTAATTAACTTATTTTACCCATTAAAACTTGATGATCTTTTACTGATTAAGTCATTCACTAAATACTTATTTGAGTTATCTATGATAACTTATAATATTGTTACATCTTGATAAGTAGGTTGTAAACCAATATTATTGTGCATGTGCATAATGTGCATGCGTGGCCAGCGTATGCACAAGACGGACATGTACTATAAACATACGTCATATTTCCTATGCATATCAGATAACTTAATATTCATACTACTTTATGCAAACCGAACAAATATATATACATCATAATATTACTAAAACATCATCGGTTACTTTACCAGTTAACCTTTAAGATTTCATTTCGTCATTTTTAGGAGTACATTTGTTCAATCAATCAGGTACAAAGGAAGGCTGCCTACTACCACTAACTCCGGGTCAAGGAATACCCAACCCTCAACAGTACTAACTATCATATCCTCCCATCCTAACCTATTGCCACATCCTCCCTATCCCTTCTCTGCTAGTACAAAAGTGGATGTCGGACTCATCGACCTGACCACATAGAACTTGAGAGTGATAGCGTCGACTGAACAACGGACCTATCCTCTCCTAGCAGGCATCCGACCATCGTCATCACACATACATGGGCAGCGTGTCTCAACACGACCCTCCCACGATCTCGGGTATCATAGGAACATAGGGTGGGAAACACATCCATCCCTCTCAACATACTGGGCCTACGCCCTTATCAAATCACACTCTGCTGCTCTCAAGATTATCGGTCTATGTCATCGTATCATCAGTTTCGGTTGCTAAGGTTCCCTGCATGGATAAGCTCTTATCCATATATCAGATCAAGTATCCGGCTATCCCATAGCCCTCGTGTCCTGTAGGTTAGTATTCCGCAGAATACACATTTTATAACAAGCATTTCCATTCGATCACCAATTGATCCATATCATCAACATCATTCATTTCACATCACAATTTCATCACAGGTATGTATGGAATATACCAGCTCTATCAATTTCATCATAGGATGGAATCCACGTACAACACCATATATTTTACATTTCATCAATGACAACGCTAAAACATATATTTTCCATTCTATCATTGTCTGATCCATATTGTCAGCATCATTTATTTCATCACATAAAATCATTAAATCGATCACAGCATAATTACCACATCATATATATCACATTTCCTCCAGGACGATTATCAAACATACACTGTCATTATGAAATAAAAGAATCTCATGATAATCATAACTTAATAACTGCACGAATATAGTAACATCATTAACACAGTAGCAACATATCATCATGTCTATCATGCCGAAAATATAGTTCATGTTGTCTAGCTGAGTCAAACAGATAACAAGCAATAAAGTGAAAGGTGTCTAACTCATAAACATGCCTAGTCAAAATATGGGGCGTTACAAGACTTATCTATTTTTAATCAGTTTCTGTACTGGAGTACAATGCTATTCCTTTTTGCATGGGGAAAAATACAGAAACAATTCTATTTCAATCATTTCATATTTATATAGAATCTTTCTCTTATACAGGAAACTGAAAAATTACTTATAATTTAAACAAAGAAGATTTAATAAACAACAGAATTGTAATATGCAAAATAAATAACAGAGAATAAAAGTAAAACAGATAAGACAATAGAACCTGTATCCGACAATAGGGCCGACAAACACCTAAGGAGGCCTGTTCCTCCCAACCTGCTTCAGAAGAAGAAGCTCAATTGCTGACTTCTAATGAACCCCCGAGCTTGCTTACTGATCTAGTAAGTGGGTGGAATCTGTGTAGAAGCAAGGCACTCAAAATACCTTCTCCACTCGGTATCAAACTCCTGAAACAAATGCCTTCTCCACTCAGCATCAAACTCCTGAACTCAATAAGAGTTTGGCAAACTCATAACATGATCAACAACAACATATCCCCTCATCAAATCTCTTGGGTGCAAACACAGCAAAACCCCAAGGTAAATTTCCTCGTCAGGAAAAGTGATGAACCTCAGTTCATAATTTGATGGCTATTATATAGACTACCTAGGTCTTTTAGTGGTCAGTTTAGAATAAATGAGCGTCAAGCTCCAGTCCCATCTTTCAAGGCACTATGACCACATTTCAAGGGAGTTGTCCCATACCAATAGCTAGTTAGTTGCATCATGATGCTTCCATTTGTCCATTTCCTTCTACCCCAGATTCCATTCCACCTAGTGGATTAGTAACCACTCTTTCAACAGTCCTCTTAGGTGTTTGTCTCCTCTTTTATTTATTAAATAATAATATATTGTGCAAATTACAGTCATCCTTGGACACCTGTCCAATACAAACTTTACAATAAAAGTTATCATAATGTTTCTAAACATAAAATGTTTTCCAGCTTAAAGGGTATGTTACACTGGGCCTGAAAGTGGCTCAACTCGCACATTCAAATTTAAAACAAAAAAACAAATTACTAACTTTGTTTTAAAATTGTTTCTGTACAGAACATTCAATATCTATTTTGCAGCTAATGGAAGGAGCAGAGGCATCTTCTGAGGATGGATCCCATCATAATAATCATGAACAGGAAAATGTTAATGAAGAAAATATTTACGTAGAATTAAATGATCATTCATCCGAACTACTGAAAACTGTTAAAGATATGAAGGCTAACATGCAAAAAGTTAAAGAAAATAATGAAACAATCTTAAGAGCACATGAAGAACTAAATCAAGTGTTGCTATATAAATTACATAGTGAAGGAAGGTATAGAGGAAGAGAAAATAGATCTGAATCTGGAACTATGTCTTACCAACGTAAAACTAAAAAGTTAAATTTTTTTGATAATGAAAGTAAATCATCCTCAGAAACTAATGGTAAATCACACAGAAAGAAACATAAGTATTTCGGTGATAGCAATGATAGTGACTACAGCCCTCAAAAGAGAAAGTGCAAACCCTATGAATAAATCTGAGGAGAGTTTACAAAGATAAAACCTCCAATGTTTAATGGAGAGATAGAAAAAGGAGAAGAAGCCGAAGCTTGGCTGCCTGGGATGAAGAAGTACTTCCAGATCTACAATTACTCAGACAGGCTAAAAGCTAAAATGGCTATTTACAATCTAATTGGGAAGGTTGATATATGGTGGCAGGATAAAAAACAAGTGAAAAAAATTAAAGAAAAGAATCTAACTTGGGGTACTTTTAAGAGATATTTTAAAAAGGAAATTTATGTCTGAAAAATACTATGAAGAAAAGGCTAAAGAATTCTATGATTTAAATCTAGGTTCTATGAACATCGAAGAGTTAATCAGTAAATTCTTAAGTCTATTAAGATATGTACTGTATATCATTTATGAAAATCCTAAAATACAACGATTTCTAAGCTGCTTACCTTTTCACATCAAGGATAGAATTGAATATGATAACTCTAAGACCCTTGAGGAAGCTACGAGGAAGGCAAATTTATGTTACGAACTGAACAGGAAAAGGGAAAGTGTACCTAGCTGGAGGATTAAAGGACCAAGTAATTTCGAACAAAGAAGAAAGAATTTTAAATTTAACAGAAATGTTGGAAATAATAATTCTCAATATCCTAACAAAAATTTTCAAAGAACAAATTTTAAAAGCAATGCACAACAAAAATTTTCAGCAACAAGAAATAGGGACATACCTAACAATTATGTTAAAACTAATGAACAAAAAGAACCTGTAAATTTTGGGAATGTCAAGGACCACATTATGCAACAAATTATCCTAACAGAAAAAGAAATGTCAGCAATATCCATACAGTGCGGGAAGAGGCAATAGTTGGTGACCTAGCAAGGGAGATTCCCAGAATCAATGCAACCTTGGAGAATCGACAGGATGATCATAAAACCTCAATGGTCGAAATAGAAGGTATGCTACATAACAAACCCATCTCTATTCTAATTGATTTAGGTGCTAGTTTAAGCTATGTGTCTCCTGGTATAGTAGAAAGCTGTAAATTGCAAGTGGAAAAGTTTGAAAAGTCTTGGATGGTTCAGTTAGCTACAAGAACCAAAAGAAAGGTAGTTAATTATGTAAAAGATTGTGAACTGTTTATGAATCAATTTAAGACCCAAGTAAAACTGAATGTATTACCTTTAGGGTCGTATGATGTTTTAATAGGTATGGAATGGATGGAAAAGCATAGAGTAGTTTTGAATTGTTTTGAAAAGACATTTACATGCTTGAATGAAAAAGGAGAAACTGTTGTAGTAAAAGGAGTGCGTAGAAAAGTTTTTGTTAGACATATTTACACATTACAAATGAAAAGGGCTGTACATAAGGGTTGTAAAGTTTTTGCTGTACATGTAATAAATGACGAAAATTTGAATAAAGAAGATAAATTAAAAGTTGAAGACATACCAATCTTTTTTTTTTTTTCCTCGGAAAAGACATACCAATCTTAAAAGACTTTTCTGATGTATTCTCTGAAGAGTTTCCAAGTTTACCTCCAAAAAGAGAATTGGATTTTACCATTAAGTTGGTACCTGGAGCTGTACCAAACTCAAAATCACCTTACTGGATGAATATCCTAGAACTTAACGAATTAAAATCACAATTAAAGGAGTTAATAGATAAAAATTACATAAGACCAAGTGTGTCTCCTTGGGGAGCACCTGTCATATTTGTTAAAAGGAAGGAAGGTACCTTATGTCTATGTATAGATTATCGTCAGTTAAACAAAATGACAATTAAGAACAGATATCCGTTGCCCTGCATAGATGATCTGTTTGATCAAGTATGCAGAGCGACGATATTCTCAAAGATAGACTTGAGATCTGGATATCATCAAGTCAGAATTAAAGATGAATATATATTTAGCAATTCATTTAGAACCCGTTACGGGCATTATGAATTTGTAGTTATGCCTTTTGGGCTACAGAACGCTCCAACTTTTTTTATGTTCTTAATGAATAATGTCTTACATAAGTATTTAGATAAATTCGTTATTGTTTTTATTGACGACATACTAATCTATTCAAATACTAAGGAAGAACATGATGAACACTTACGAATAATATTACAAGTCTTAAGAGAACATCAACTATACGCTAAATTTAGCAAGTGTGAATTCTTTAACGATAAAATATAGTATTCCGGTCATGTGATATCCAAAGATGGAATCTCAGCTAACCCGGATAAAATAAGAGCAATAAATGAATGTTCTGTCCCTAATGATGTAACATATGTGTGATCATTCATGGGGATCATAGGTTATTACCAAAAATTTATCAAAGGATTCTCAAGAATCGCAAATCCCTTAACATATTTACAGAAAAAGGGAAAGAAATATGTTTGGGATCAAAAGTGTGGAGAAAGTTTTAAAAAGTTAAAAGAACTGTTAACTACTGCACCTATCTTAGAAATAGCAGATCCAAACAAAGACTTCGGTGTATGCACTGATGCATGCAATGAAGGCTTGGGTGGCGTCTTAACACAAGAAGGTCATGCAATGGCATATGAATCAAGAAAGTTAAAAATTCATGAAAATAATTATGCTACATATGATTTAGAGTTGGTTGTCGTAATACATGCTTTGAAGATACGCCGCCATCATCTAATCGGTAGAAGATTTTTATTAACGACAGATAATAAAGTTCTAAAATATCTGTTGGATCAACAAAATCTTGCTAGCTGGTTAACTTTTCTTAGCGAATATGATTTCGAGATCAAACATATAAAAGGTAAAGAAAATAAGGTGGCTGATGACTTAAGGAGGAATGCAAAACTAAATTTTATGGCAGCAGTTAGTACTTATAAAACAAATTTAGAAAATCAGTTTGAAGAAGGGATAAAACTGGATAAAAATTATCAGAAATTACAAGAAAAAGTTGCAGAAAATGAATCTGAAAATATAAAAACAGATTTTAGTTTGAATGAAAAAGGTCTACTACTGTATAAAAACAGACTGTATGTACCAAATGTACCAAAAATTAAATTGTTGATTTTAAATGAAGTACATAAAAGTCCTTATTCAGGACATCCTACTTACCAAAAGATGATAACGATGTTAAGAAAAGATTATTTTTGGCCTAACATGAAGAATGAGGTGGTTGAATACATAGCTAGGTGTATTGAATGCCAGCAAGTTAAGGCGGAGTATCAACACCCAGCTGGTTTATTACGGCCATTCCCAATTCCGGATTGGAAGTGGAAAATTATTAGCATTGATTTTATAACAAGACTACCTAGAAATCAAAAGAAAAATGATTATGTGATGGTAGTAGTAGATAAGATTAGCAAGGCAGCTCACTTTATACCTGTCAAAACTACTTAGAAGGCTGCTAATATTGCTAATGTATTTATGAAGCAAGTTTTTCGTTTGCATGGAATTCCTAAGGTAATAATTTCTAATCGCCATTCTAAATTTACTAGAAATTTCTTGAAGTCATTGTTTAAAGTCTTGGATACTAAATTAAGTTTCAGCACATATTTTCATCTGCAAACGGATGGAAAAACTGAAAGAGTAAATCATATTCTAGAGGATATGTTAAGAATTTATGTTAGAGATTAGTCAAACAAGTGGGAAGAATATCTACGCTTAGTTGAATTTGCTTATAACAATCATTATCAAGCTTCAGTTAAACTTAGTCCTTTTGAAATATTTTATGGTCGAAAGTGTGATACTCCCATTTCATGGAGTAATCCGGTTGACAGATTGATGTTAGGACCTAAGTTATTGAAAGAATGGAATTAATGGTGAAATAGGTACAAAGCAATATGAAATTTGCACAAGACAGACAAAAGAGTCATGCAGACCTTAAAAGGACTCATAAATAATTTCAACTAGTTGAGCTTTGCCACCTAATCTCAAAATACATAATGTATTTCATATTTCTATTTTGAAAAAGTATGCACATGATGCTACTCCTGTTATCGATTGGAATGATATACAGGTGGAACCAGAAGGAGATTTTCAGGTGGAACTGGATTATATCCTCGACTGGAGAGAAATTTTACTCCGGAATTGCACTATTGAATAGGTAAAGGTGCAATGGAAGCACCTTAGTCTAGATGAAGCAACCTAAGAATTGGAGAGTCATATGCAGACAACATATCCAATTCCGTTCCAGGAAGACTCAGATGATACTTAAGAAACATCGAGGACGATGATGAACTTAAGAGGGGGTGTTTGTAACCTACCTAGAACTTGAAACATTTTATGTTATGGAAAACATTACATTAAAAGTTATTGTAAATTTTTATGTTATTGACCAAGGATGGTCAAGGATGACTGTAATTGAATATTTTTATTATTTAATAAATTAAAATAGGAGACACTCATCCAAAGAGGATTATTGAAGAGTGTTCACTGACCTGATAGGAGGAATGAACTGGTGTAGAAGGAATTTTACAAGTGGCAGCATCTGCACTCACTTACTAGCTGTTGCATGAGGCAACTTACCTAAAAATGTCGTCATGTTCCCCAAGGAAGGTGTAACTGAGCAGGTGGCTCATTAAATGTTAAACTGACCCAACATACCTAGGCAATCTTTATATCCATTGAATGAGCATGAGGCTCACTCATTTTCACCTTGTGGATTGTTGGAAACTAAAAAGTTGAGCGCACAAGAGATTAGATGAGGGGAATGCTAGAACGAGTTGCAGTGTAAGGACTGTAACATTATTCTGTTGATTTGGAAGAGAGTGTATTGTCTGCAAGTATTTATGATTGCTGAGATACAAGCAGATTACTACATGCTTCTACACAGTGTGTTCATCCTGGTGGTTTAGTGAACAGGTTCGGGGGTCCTAAAGCAAGTAATATTGGCTGCTTCTAGAAGATGGTTGAGAGGAACGGTCTTCTTTGGGTGTTTGTCCACTGCTACAGTTTATGTTAAGATTTAATATGCTAAGACAGAAAATAGCAGCATTACATTCCATTTCACAATAATAGCATATACAGGATCACTGAAGAAACAACAAGCACAACATAAACACAAGAGACAGAGATTTATCCTGGGAAACCCTCATGGGGTAGAAAACCCAGCAAAGCTTCCTCAATATAGATGACCAGCAATATACAAAGATGAAACCCTGAGACATGATCTCCTCCTCCACAATAGCAGACCTCTCCTCCACAAGTGCGCTATCCTCAAGTGAGTGAATGTGTATAATGAGCAACACACCTCCTCTATTTATACACTACTCTGATATGTATTTTACACAAGTACATGTAGGCTCGTATTTAACCATTAGGTTAAATACCCCATTATAACTGACTGGGCCGACCCCTCTAGGGTGGTCTAATAACCCTTTGACCCACATAACACATACAGGGCCGACCCCCACTAGGGAAGTCTAATAACCCAAGTTACCACATTCCGACGGAGGAATAAACATCTCCGGATATACAATAAGATCTTCACGGAGGAATGAATCATCTCCGGAATAATAAAGTACAAATATAATATTCTTTGAAGTTACAATATCTCAACACTCCCCCTTAACGAGAAGGATATTATAACAGCATCTGCACGAGCAAGGAGTCATCAACATCATACATGATACATCTATAAATCATTGGAAGCTTTCTCAACATCATCAGTAACTCAACCAGTTACTGGAATATCTTCAATAATGGAACATCAACATCTTCAGTACTGAGTCTTTATCTTCTGCAACACTCAAACAACTACAGCAAGATCAATATCTGAATCCTCACGATTGTCAGCATCGCCATGACACGATCATCAGCATCGTCATCACATGATCAACAACATCGTCATCTCACTATCATCAACATCGTCATCACACGATCATCAACATTGTCATCTCACGATCATCAGCATCGTCATCACACGATCATCAGCATCGTCATCTCACGATCATCAGCATCATCATCATACGATCATCAGCATCGTCATCTCACGATCATCAGCATCGTCATCGCATGATCATTAGCATCGTCATCTTACGATCATCCGCATCGTTATCTCACGATCATCAGCATTGTCATATCATATCGATCTACAGCATCTGGATCATCTCGATCTACAGCATCTGGATCATCACGATCTACAACATCTGGATCATCTCGATCTACAGCATCTGGATCATCTCGATCTAGAACATCTGGATCATCTCGATCTACAGCATCTGGATCATCTCATCTACAGCATCTGGATCATCTCGATCTACAGCATCTGGATCATCTCGATCTACACCATCTGGATCATCTCGATCTACACCATCTGGATCATCTCGATCTACACCATCTGGATCATCACGATCTACAGCATCTGGATCATCACGATCTATAGCATCTGGATCATCTCGATCTACAACATCTGGATCATCTCGATCTACAGCATCTGGATCATCTCGATCTACAGCATCTGGATCATCTCGATCTACAACATAAGTATCCTCAACCATACAAGTACATTAATCAATACATGTATCATCAAAAGTATGTATTCTCACCAATACATCTATCATCAAAACATGTATTCTTACTAATACATATATCATCAAAAGCATGTATTCTCACTAATACATCTATCATCAAAAGCATGTATTCTCACTAATACATCTATCATCAAAAGCATGTATTCTCACTAATACATCTATCAATACAAGTATCCACACTGATACAAGTATACACAACAGCAGCATACCCTGCAACACACATGATCCAATTACGGGATGGTCAATCCCTCTCACTTTAGGAAATAGGTCCAAGGATGATACAATCCTGATCCACTTATGGGATGATCAATCCCTCTCAATTTAAGACATCTCTCATGTCTATGGATGATGCAATCCAGATCAACTTACAGGATGATCAATCCTTATCCTTTTAAGACACCTCACCATGTCTAAGGATGATGCAATCCCGAATCAACTTACAGGATGATTAGTCCTTATCACTTTAAGACACCTTACCATGTCTAGGGACGATGCAATCCCAATCTACTTACAGGATGATTAGTCCTTATCACTTTAAGACACCTCACCATCTCTAGGGATGATGCAATCCCAATCTACTTACAGGATGATTAGTCCTTATCACTTTAAGACACCTCACCATGTCTAGGGCCGATGCAATCCCAATCTACTTACAGGATGATTAGTCCTTATCACTTTAAGACACCTCACCATGTCTAGGGACGATGCAATCCCAATCTACTTACAGGATGATTAGTCCTTATCACTTTAAGACACTTCACCATGTCTAGGGACGATGCAATCCCAATCTACTTACAGGAGGATTAGTCCTTATCACTTTAAGACACCTCACCATGTCTAGGAACGATGCAATCCCAATCTACTTACAGGATGATTAGTCCTTATCACTTTAAGACAAGTCTCATGTATAGGGACGATGCAATCCCATCACGTACATTTTGAACCCAGTTCATGGACGATGCAGTCCTCACGTACATTTTGAACCCAGTTCATGGACGATGCAGTCCTCACGTACATTTTGAACCCAGTTCATGGACGATGTAGTCCTCACGTACATTTTGAACCCAGTTCATGGACGATGCAGTCCTCACGTACATTTTGAACCTATTTCATGGACGATGTAGTCCTCACGTACATTTTGAACCCAGTTCATGGACGATGCAGTCCTCACGTAAATTTTGAACCCAGTTCATGGACGATGCAGTCCTCACGTACATTTTGAACTAGTGGTTCCGGGATGATGCAATCCCCATCACTTTATTCTCGAAGACCATACGTCTACGGATCAATTCAGGGACCAAGGTCCGGGGATGATACAATCCCCACTTCTCGGAGACCTTACGTCTACGGCTCTCTTTAGGACTGAAAGTCCAGGGATGATCCAATCCCCTCAACTGTCCACTAAGGACTTCATTCTCGGAGACCTCACGTCTACGGCTCTCTTTAGGACTGAAAGTCCAGGGATGATCCAATCCCTTCAACTGTCCACTAAGGACTTCATTCTCGGAGACCTCACGTCTACGGCTCTCTTTAGGACTGAAAGTCCAGTGATGATCCAATCCCCTTAACTGTCCACTAAGGACTTCATTCTCGGAGACCTTACGTCTATGGCTCTCTTTAGGACTGAAAGTCCAGGGATGATCCAATCCCCTCAACTGTCCACTAAGGACTTCATTCTCGGAGACCTCACGTCTACGGCTCTCTTTAGGACTGAAAGTCCAGGGATGATCCAATCCCTTTTCTTTCTCAGAGATACCTGTCTACGGCTCACTTTAGAACAAGTGTTCAAGGATGATACAATCCCCACATGTATTCTCATCAATATACTATCGATCCTGGGAACCCATACAGAACCTGATTCACACTTCTTCTTTAATTGCACCATTAAGAGAATGGTCTTCTCTAGCCACTTGGAGCAAACATCTCATCATGATTCTCTTCCTCTTTCTAAGAGAATCTTCTAGCCACAAGCCTTCTATATTTTGTTTGATTTGTAAATCTTCTTGTTGAACATCCATCACTTGTTCGGTGTTCATTATTCTTCATGATCTTTCCTACAAAAAAAAATTAAGTACATGATTAGTAATCCTTCATAATCATGAAATCATGATAACCTATTATGCATACAGATATCATTTACATAGTTATGCAACTATCTTGACCAATACTTTGGCACAACACTTTCCCATATCCTGTATGCATACAATGGCTATCTAGATGCCTTCCATCTCTACCAGAACATACTATCGAGAGTGTGCACAGCTCTCAGCATGTCAGCAAAGAGGTTTCATTCTAGACAAGCAACAATGGAATGTTTGTCCAACTTACCAATCATATGCATATTAGTAGTATAATGTTCAATGCTCTATGAATGTTTGCACTCAACATGATATGTTCTAGGAATACAAATATGCATACAAGAAATATCATTTACTATTTCAAATAACAACTCAAATACTTATCTTTTATGTTTGTGTGGTTGCCTCCCGCTTGATCTTCTATATGTCCTTTGAACTTCTATTCATTCTGTACGACTGTGCATGCTCAAGTGTGCACTAGTGTCATCCTCATGATCTCATACACAAACATTCATTCATTAGTATATTCTCAAAACATTCTAATTCTAAATAATCTTGAATATGTATAGTCATGGTCATTAGTATTCAGGGTTTCAAGTAAGTCTTCTTTTACTCATGCATATTCTTGTTTGATCATAGTACTCTTCTGGTTAATTAAATCATGCATAAACCCTTGATTACTAACTTTATGAATGGGCATAACCAATCATATCAAGTATACTTATATAAGGGATCCTAACACAAGGTAAGATTCATGGGAAACATACTTGGATTAGTATACCTACTTGGTTATGTACAACATACCTAAACAATCTCTTCAATGATTTAGAGATCCTGAGCTAGAACCTGCATGTCTCATAGGTTAAGCATAATATAACAAAGTCATACATACCTCGTAAGTAGAACAAATATTATGGATGAGTCTTTGTATTCATGTTTTCATGGTCATGGAGCCTGATTTGTCTTTTGTGATGTACCTGTATCTTGTTAGCAGACAACATCAACCTCACACAACATTATAATGCATTAGTACAATCATAAGTGTCAACACCCTAACCAATGAATATCTTCTATCATGCATTCATAATTTTGTTAAGGTGATACAACAAATCTAAAATCAAGATTGTACTAACCGTAATAACATGAAGACAAACATACCATAAACTTAATCATGAACAAATCTCAAAACATACCTCGATGAGTCATACCTGTCGAGATCGCTTGTAATCTCCTTATGTAAAGCCTTAGCCTCATCTCCCTCTGAAACAGGAACTCCTTCACTTATGCAGGTGACCAATCCATCTTCTTCTAGGATTAACCCTATCCACTTGATTTGCAAGAACTGGACCTGGAGCTGGATATGGGTTTGTCATAGAAACCCCAAAAATTCAAACTTTGAATTTCAAACTTCCGAAAGGATAGAAATATGCGCCTTGATGAGCTGATCAAACTGATATATTCAGAATTTGAAAACTGCAAAGTTTCACTCCTCAATTTTGCCTTTGAAACTTCCGGATTCACTGGACGTGACCCTGAACTGGGGTTTGATGAATCCCACTCTTCTTCCCAATCAAAATGTTTGATCCAAAGCTCTAAGCTTCTATTTTTCTGAGGAGCTTCCAGCCATGGTCACAGATTTCAAAAATTCTCATTTTTACAGAAGCCCTAATTTTCCACTTTTCTGATCAAAGTCCCGAACTAGGGTTTGATCAAGCCCGGCCTTCTGCCCAACCAAAAAATCTGATCTTGGTCTCTAAATTTCTATTTTGATGAGTAGCATTCAGCCGTGGTCTCCGTTTACAAAAATTCCAAATTTCTTCAAAGCCCTAAATTCCGGAAGCCATGAATGAAGGTACTCAAAAATAATTCTGTTTTGACAGAAATATGTACCTGATTGTTTCTGGTGTAACTCCAAACTTTTCAATCCACAGGGTCTGAAAACGTTTTCTGAGATAGCTTGACCTGATATCTTTCCATCCTGATAGGTCTGACCTCAATTGGATTCTCTGAGAGAGAGTTATGTCAAATGTCGCAACGTGACCTGTTTTGGGACAAAACAGAAGAGCGAACTTGTACAGCGTGCCACGTGTCACTGTTTGAACTTCGACCTCTAAAAAACTTTCCTAATGTATCTCGGCCTGTTATATTTCCATCCTGACAGGTCTGACCTCAATTGGACTCTCTGAGAGAGAGTTATGCCAAGTGTCACAACATGACCTGTTTATGGGATAATACAGGAGGGCGAACTTGTACGGAGTGCCGCGTGTCACTGGTTCAACTTCGGCCTCTGAAAAAGCTTTCTGGGATAGTAAAGACTATGTACTACCTGTCACTTTTTACGAAATTTAATTTGGAGCTTCCTATCCCAAGATATGACCTTTTTCCCAAGGTCACCTGAGTTTGACTCAGATCTGGAAGAGGCAGAAACCCTATATTGTACAGATCATAAATCACAAAGTACAACGAATTAGAGGTTTTCCTTTGGAAAAGAGGTACCTGGAGATTTAATCTTCGTCCTGTAACAATTTCAGATCCGAAAACTTCGCCAAAACGGATTTATAGCGAAAGTGCTACGATGACTGGTTTTTGCTATGTAAAACCCTAACCTTCAAATTGTCGTAAGTAAAGCAAGTGTCGTAAGTGCCATACCTTGTCTTCCTTCAGGTTAGCTCTGATACCATGTTAAGATTTAATATGCTAAGACAGAAAATAGCAGCATTACATTCCATTTCACAATAATAGCATATACAGGATCACTGAAGAAACAACAAGCACAGCATAAACACAAGAGACAGAGATTTATCCTGGGAAACCCTCATGGGGTAGAAAACCCAGCAAAGCTTCCTCAATATAGATGACCAGCAATATACAAAGATGAAACCCTGAGACATGATCTCCTCCTCCACAATAGCAGACCTCTCCTTCACAAGTCCGCTATCCTCAAGTGAGTGAATGTGTATAATGAGGAACACACCTCCTCTATTTATACACTACTCTGATATGTATTTTACACAAGTACATGTAGGCTCGTATTTAACCATTAGGTTAAATACCCCATTATAACTGACTGGGCCGACCCCTCTAGGGTGGTCTAATAACCCTTTTACCCACATAACACATACAGGGCCGACCCCCACTAGGGAAGTCTAATAACCCAAGTTACCACATTCCGACGGAGGAATAAACATCTCCGGATATACAATAAGATCTTCACGGAGGAATGAATCATCTCCGGAATAATAAAGTACAAATATAATATTCTTTGAAGTTACAATATCTCAACACTCCCCCTTAACGAGAAGGATATTATAACAGCATCTGCACGAGCAAGGAGTCATCAACATCATACATGATACATCTATAAATCATTGGAAGCTTTCTCAACATCATCAGTAACTCAACCAGTTACTGGAATATCTTCAATAATGGAACATCAACATCTTCAGTACTGAGTCTTTATCTTCTGCAACACTCAAACAACTACAGCAAGATCAATATCTGAATCCTCACGATTGTCAGCATCGCCATGACACGATCATCAGCATCGTCATCACATGATCAACAACATCGTCATCTCACTATCATCAACATCGTCATCACACGATCATCAACATTGTCATCTCACGATCATCAGCATCGTCATCACACGATCATCAGCATCGTCATCTCGCCTAAAGTAGACCCCATTTCTCACTCTAGTCAACCTATCATTGGATAATGTTGGATTTCCATTCAACTGACTAACCAAACAATATTTGAACATATCCTTACCATCAAGCTCTACCACTGGTTTGGTAGTTGTGTTCACATTATCATCGATGGTATCTAAAATTTCATCCAACTCATGCCTCCACTCACTTTCCATTGTTTGCAATTCACTAACATTGAGTATGGATGACGATGAAGATTGGAATATTGAGTTGGAGTTATTTGGTGTAGATCCATCAACTACTTCATCCACTACTTGGAATGTTGGATAGTTTTGATCCTCTGTCCATGGTTTAAACCACCAAGAAGATTGTGTGTGTCCTTCTGGTTGCATGCCAAATCTTGATAAAAGGTTTTGCGCATCATTCAATCCTACTTTCAGAGCTTCTATAATTTTATCATCTGTAGATATTGGACCATAATGAGATAATACATCATGATTCTCTGTTGTTTGTTGGTGCAATTTATTCCAGATGCTTTCTTGTTTTTTATGATATTTATTAAAGCGAAGCCCTTGTGGATTTGATTCTTCTTCCGAAACTCTATTAAGAGTTCCAACAGCATGAAGCATGTCAGTGAAATCATAGGCCCTCTCTGATCCAACCATCCCACCAACTTTGCTAAAGAAGTTCTCACACACATCTGACTTAGTCAAGTGCAATACACATGGCAAGTTAGAGTAGTGGTCTCGAAACAATCTCATCAATAAAACCGCAAAGTGGCATGAAATTTTCACATCCTGATATGCCTCTCTACTAATGAAATTTATGTTGGCATTAACATGAGATTGTTTCCATACCCAACATAACCATAACAAAAAGAAATGTTGAACTCTTGAAGCATTTCACACTCTTTCCCAAAGAGTCAAACTATGAGACATAAAAATGTCAATGTAGTCAGCAACAATCATTAGACAAATCTCTGTACCTAGTGTTCTCTCTGCCCTACCACTTGTTGAACTTCTCATCTCTTTTAAACACCTTTGAACATGCCTTGAAGCAATGCGTTGCGCTGAACCCCAATTTTGTCGATCCATCCTCTCTATATCTTAAATTTTAAGCTTGTGATCATCCACTTTAAAAGTGTTATAAACCATTCTGACATGATTAAAACTTACCAACTCTTCTCCAAGGATCAAATCTCGTCGGCCACTAAACAAAGGATTGATTAGATTTTTCCCGTTGTGTATGTAATCCTAGTCATGTAGTCCTATTACGTTGCCACCATCATGCAACCCAGATAGCCTCCACCCTTCCCAAGGGATTTGATATCGAATACCTTTTGTTGAAGAATAAGCCTTCAACATAAGTTGTCTTCTTCTACTATCCCCATCAGATGAATGACCAATAATAGGTCCCAAACAATTTTCCACATGTTTCCTCCACATAACTTCTATTTTTTCCCATTGCTTGGCAACAAAATTTGCATCGAACCTATTGCATGTTGGATGAACAACCACAACCAAACGGGGAAGCTTTTCATGTAAAGGGTTTTCAATAATGACACGTGCATAATGACCAATTACACTGTTCTTAAAAGTGTCTGTAATAACATCATAGCCTGCAGCTCCCTCGCCCACAGTCACTAAGAAATGTGACTGGCATTGATGATTTTCTTTATTACCACAAAAACCAACCAAAGTATCACTTTTTGCTACCCACCTAACATATGTTTACACAACGGTCTCATCTTCAGGAAGGCATACAGGAATCGGACCCTCTATACCATGTTTGGATTTATAAGAAGCATAAACCTTTCCAAGTGCCTCAAAAATGTACTCATGCTCCCCTAGGATATATGACAGTGATTTTCTCACTTGCCTTAAAGTTGTAGATATTGAAGGACCATCTAAATTCAAGATAATGAAGCTATGCAATCTAGGACCCCCCCATAACTTAATCATCTCATAAATGGATTTAGTGGATGCACCATACCTTCTCCCTAATTTTGGACGTGTCAGGTTGTGAAAGATATCTTTGACAAATTCCCAAATGGCATCTTTACCTTGTAATTTTCCTTGTCTATGTGCCTCACACACGTCCTTGCAAAACCTAAATACATCTTTCCTTTCTGTAGATTCGAACAACTTGTCCTTTAGGGACCTTATTCTAATAGAGAGTATAGCAACCTTTGTCCTCTCCCACCAAAGAGCCCTCATTGTTGATCTATAGCTAGTATTTGTAACCCTTGCAACATTTCTGAGCTCAGTTTGAGTCAAAAAGTCTAATCTTCTCCCTTTCCCCGTATCTCGCCCATGTCTTTTACTGGGGCTCCTTGATTCACGATATAAACGCATCCTAAAGTCATCACAGACTGGAATCAACTTACAAAACTTGCATGTCAATGATTCAAAAGGTATCCCTGTTTCAGAAGCCCTCTGACAATGAATATGCCTATATGTACCATCAATACGGCATTATGTACCATGATAACATAGCATCCTCTTGGTATGCTTCTCTATGGCCCATAATTTCCCACCCCTTTGATCATCCATTAGGATTTTTGTGTTCAATCTCTCCCCATTTCTATCAATATATGGACACCAATACCCCCAACATTGTAGTATCAAGGGAGATAAATGATCTACAATAATACAATAAAAGCAAATAAATTTGAAGATAAAAAATAAAATTATGTTCAATGTCATATTCAAATTAAATAAGCTTGTGAAATTAACATACCTGAAGTAGAAGGATTTGCACTTGTAGAACCCCTATGTGATAGTGGTGTTGATGATGGGACCAAGAACCTAGTCAAACTCTGTTGGGACTTATCATTGGTAGGCTTATTGGGTCTCCCAACTATGCCAGTCCTCAACCCAATTGTATTATGTGAAGCCTCATTTGTAGTAGAAATGTGTTTGTTTGATTTCATATGTTCATTTAGATAACTAACAATATTACCACTTGCTGGTACTAAATAAAACCATTTATTGCACTGTGTACATTCCACTTTTACTTTTCTCTTGTCCTCGTATTCTGCAAGTGTTGCTTCCACCACTTTGAACAAATTTGGATCTTGTGTCTTGTTGAAATCATCTAGTATTTTGATGTCTTTATCAATCTCAATTCGATCTCCAACCATTGATGTCTTCCTTTCTATGTTACATGAAGGAGTTTCACTACTTCCCACCCTTGAAATGTTACGTTGATGGGCCCTTGTTTTCATGTGATTGTTTTTGAAGTTGCGAAGTGTCTGTGCTGCCAAAGATATTTCCCCTGTTCGATAATCAATACCACAACTTTCACAACATATCTTTATTTTAGATGTTCCATTTTCTGAATATACTTTAAGAGTAACCTTCTCCTCAACAAACTCTTCCATTAAACTATTCACTTTTTGTTCCCAAGATTCCAATATAGTAGAATCAACACCTATGTTTTGTTCTATCGAATCACACTCAACTTCAACTCTTGCTTGTTTATGCATAGGTTCCTCCATGTTCTCTTCGATGATTTCAACATTTGGTGTTCTTTCCATTACATTTGATTGCAACGCTTCAGTATCCAATGTGTCTAGTTTCCTCTTGATGCCTATAGGTGTTTTTGTAGCTTTCCATCTTTTCTCTTGTGTTGCATTTAAAGTATATCCTTGATTGTTGGTAAACTCAAAAGGATATCCAATGATATTATCAAGCACAATTTCTTGACGGATTTCTGCAAAAGTAGCATCTGATTGACACCTAACTATGCCAAGGGTAGAATGTTCTTCACTAGTTACAATTACAAAGTCAAAATCATTGTCTGGATTCATCTGTATTTCCATCCACATGTACCTTTTAGTTAGATAAAAATGGCTAAATATATAGAAACATTTTTCAAAAGATTGGATATAACATACATTTGTCAAAGTGGTGTTGAAACATTCAAACTAAAATTGAATTTATATAGAAGGAAATTCATTGAACTAGAAAACTGAGAAATATTGGTTTATTCAGGTTTATTCAATAAACAATTAACTGCCTCTTGTAGATATTAAATAAAATTCCCAATAGACCCACTAGGAATTCAAAAAATGGGTGGGCCATAATAGTTCCATTCATTGGATATGCATGCCCCACTATGCCATCACACAAGCCTTACATAGGGAATCTTTTCCCCATAGGCATGATATGATTTCCTTTTTGAGACTCGTAATACAACGAGGAGGTGACTCATAAATGAAGGGTGGGGCTTCATAGTGGAGAATGGGATCTGATGAACCCATATTAGGCACTAGGGGAAGGACCTTTGATGTGCGGGGGGACTTTCATGATTTTATGTAAAAAGGTCAACACCAAAATTTTCCGCAACAAATCGAAATCGCAATAGGTCATGTGTAGGTATTTTTTTATGCATAAAGTATTCCAGGATTAGAGAACATGGATTCTTCCACAACAAATGAATCTCATTTCTCTATCTATATAAGATCAAAATTAATCCAAAATTAGAGTCGATTCTAAGGGAGTGGATTTGGGATGTTTCCCATGGTGTTGGTCAATATACCACTTTGCGATAGTGCTAGTTAGGGTCCTCTGGAACAGGTGTAGCCTAATAGAATCATCAACGATGTTGTTTGGTGAGCACCATAGGTGAAACGACATGATATGATTTTAGGGGTCTTCTCCAGCCTTCCCTTCAAAGTTTGCGATGTATGACGAGAGTTTGATAGGCATAGGCGGGAATTTGGATCATGTTGGATCAAATCATTGGTCAATCTCATTAAATCAAGGAGGTTGAGGCTAACCATAACTGGAAAGCTCGCATTTGGGCAAAGCTTGTCCTCATGGTTTCCATCTAAAATATTTGGGGTTTATAAAATATGTTTCATGATTTAGGGACCAGAAACCAAACAAAACAACAAGGTAGAGACCAAGTGAAACAAAAGATGGAAAGGTCAACCATTCTATCTTCTTGTTTTATTAATCCTACAACTATTATCGAAGGATTAAAAATATTTTGGCCACATTTTTCCATTTTTTAAAGAATACTAAAAATAAAAAATAAAATTAAACTAGAGCACTACAAAATGAAAAGAAAAATAAATCGACAAGCATTAATTAAAACAAAAATAAATTTACAAGCATTAATGAAAAGAAAAATAAATTCACAAGCATTGAGGAATTTAAGTGGTTATAGGTTTTTATGGTTTAACTTTTTATGCCTTCATAATGAGGGTTTTCACATTTGGGTTATGTTATCATGGTTTTATGTTTTTATTTTTTGTGTACTAAGTTCAGATTTGTGGATTTTGGTATAAATTAAAATGAAAAAATGGGCATTCCCAAAACAACAAAAAACTTAACAAGTGGTTGGTGAAATAGCCTGAGAATAAGGTGAAGTTGTCCATTGGGTGCATAGGGGGATCTTCATTGTTTGAGGCTATTCTCTTACAATATTGACATTTCTAACCTTTTAACTTGTCAAAACCATGACAATCTATGAATGATTTTCTTAAAAATTTTCAAACACATAAATATAATTTTAAAGAAAACCAAGTGATTCCTTACATTTTTTGAAGTCCGTATACTAAAGTGGATGTTAATAACCATCATTATCTTCATCAAAGAATATTTGAATAAACTTAATCTTCTAAAAGGGGAGGCTTGAAAGTACACAAAATATATAAAGATGCAATGTATTTTTTAAGAGAATTATTGCCAAAATAAAATACAATTAGAAACTAAGTAGATGTAATAAATTAAATTAAAAAGAATTAAAATACTTAAAAATACATAATAATAATAAAAAAGTATACCATAATAATAATAAACTAAACTAAGTGTCATACATACATATATATATATATATATATATATATATATATATATATATATAGAGAGAGAGAGAGAGAGAGAGAGAGAGAGAGAGAGAGAGAGAGTAGGATAAACCCATCTAAACTAGATCATATTTTAAAAAGATGTGTTTAGATTTAGATCTCTCTTACTCTCTAATAGATAATTAAGATAAATTCCTCTCTAGTGGGATGTCCTAATTCCACTTGGATTTTTTTTAGACAAACACCATATCGTTCTTTGATTGATTATGTACTGTATCCTATGATCTTCCAACACAATACATATCTTGCTTATTTTCCAAAATTACCTTGTTCAGAAGCTAAACACAAATGATATTTATGTGATATTCCTACATATGAGGAAGAAATCAATAGTTTCCATGAGATGGATTTTATCCTACCTTGATGTTTTATCATTGTATGTTCTAACTAGTGATACTTTACTCTAGTCTAATGAATTTTTTGTTTCATGCATTGATTTTTTCAACAAAATATTATCTCTTGCAACCAAATCACCATTCCAATATTAATGTATCCCTCCATTTCCTGTAAGACCCCTCCTTTAGGGTCCCCTTGAGCTGAACCTGAAACTTGAACAACTTCATACAAACAAATTAGCCATTATAGTTATTGGAAAAATAAAATAAAAGAGTGAATAACTTAACAAAAATAAGCAAAACCTTAACTTGTCAACCCGATCTAGCTGGTCCATTGTTGTTTGCGTCTTCCGTAGGATCCCTCCAGCAAAGCTCGTTTAACCATAGGCGAAGCAACCGTTAGCTTCGCCACCCAACCATAGGCTCATGCTTTCAGTCGCATGGCCTCCCCCGAGCTTTGGGTCGTAAAGCTCACACAAGTATTTCAGAAATTCAGCTTGGGCTTCCCTTCCCACCAGGATTTCTAAGCCAAACCATTAGATAGCAGCAAGTCTTTGAGGCATTCGAAAATTACGACAATCGTCCAAATTATGGGCCCCTTACCCATTCCTTAAGCCTTCCTTATAAAGGGAAATATCCTGCGATACATGTCGCTTCATGCATAAATAAATATTTTTAATTATTTATTTAATTAAAACACTCACCCATCCAAGTGTCAGTTTCTCTGGGAAGTGCACCTACATCCCTAAGTTTGCTCTAGTTTGTCCCCCAGATATTTTAATCAACTCCTAGCTTTTAGTTGACTAGGTGTCTAATCTATTTTGCTCCTAAATAATAATTTCTATTATTTTAAATGCTCAACAAAATAACTATTCATGTGCAAATGTCTAAGCTATTGTTATGCATTTGCTAAGTAATAATCCAGAGTTATTCTCCTAAGTTTTTATGCAGTTTAATTTAACAATCAAACTCACTGGGATCACGGTGCCGCGTCGTTGGGTTCCTGGTTCCTTAATTTTTTTATCCCCTGACATGGAACCACTCCGTCGGGTCCAATCATCAATGGTTTCCATTCCTTGGCATGTTACCACCTCGTTGGGTCCTTGCGTCCATTCTTTCCGTTCTCGACAGGGTACCGCATCGTTGGGCCCTTCCGCCACCATCTTTCCGTTTTGACTTGCGGGAACTCTTGTAGGGATTTTAGGAATCGTTACCATCCATCCTCCGTCTACATGCTATCTAGGGACTAATGGCGCTGAGGAGTGAGTCCGTTCTCACTGCGTGCCCCTCAACTCGTACGTGACCAGCTCCGTCGTGGCCCACCTCGTACGCCCTCACGCATTCCTCTTGAGCAAGCGGATCAATGCTTATCCGCTCATGCGTGGTATTCTTGTCGGAAGTCGACATCGTCGTCGCTTCCCCTGTGTGTGATTTACCCGTACTCTACGACCCTCCATGTTCCTTTGTGTGTCCGTTGGTGAACCGTCTCACTTGTTTCTACACACACTTCTCACAACAAATTATTAGTAGCACTGTTCTCAACAATCATCATCTGGTTTCTAACTCTAGCATTGTTAAACATTTATGATTTATTCAAACTGCTCATTCATCTTATCAAATATACATTTCGTCGCCAAATACATAATCACCATACAGCTAGTCGTTAAGAATTATCCATCAACATAACTTTCCATAGTCATAGCTAATCGTTTAACATATGCAATTATTCATTTACCTCAACAGTTCAGATACACATACTCAAAAAATAAGGTCAAAAGGTTATTTAATTAATGTTTCAATCAGCTGGGTCACTCAGCAGGTGCCCTCAATGTCTACACAAGTCTAGGGGCACTACATTTCCATAGAAACATCCTTTCCCCCTCATCATAAACAATAAGAAACCATGTGTGGAGCGACTACTCCTTGTTTCAAATGGTATTTTATCTATTACTATGTAAATATGTATACATGAGGGTATAAAATACACACTTGCAATAATCAAATAGTCTCATGTATTCACCACTCGACATTTATATACATAAATGTAACGTATGTCAGGTTGAACTAGTGATTTTTTTTTGCTTTTTTGTTTTTTTTTGTAACAATTAATTTAGAAGTAAAAAGGCAAGGGTTTTTATCGTCACATAAATGTGTTACAAAATTATAATATAATTATTTTATCTTTTCACATCATGTTATAAGAGATCTATAAGAAATTAATCATTCTTCTATCTCTAACTATCCCATAGGGAGTTTAAACCTTTATGTTTTTATTCAATTCATGTCATCCTATAAATATGAAAATAAATTATGAAAATCCATTCACTAATCCTTATCATAACATAAATATATAATTAAGATAATATATTTATGTCTTCTAACCCATTCATCTATGCTATAACATGAGAACACATTTGACTAATAATTAAATTTGATTAAAGATAAAATATTCCAAAACTATGATGATCACATGAGTAATTCTAAATAAATATCTTTAGAATTCTAGCTATAAGACTTTCTAATTACAAGTGAATCCCAACTATAAACATATTAAGTAATGCATACCCTTCTCACATTCCAACCTTAAACATAATAAGTATTTTCAATAATACTTTACAATACAACTTAATTGAAACATACCATAATCACTTAAATAAAAAAAGACATTCTTGAATAATAATTACGACCATTGTAGTACCCTATCTAAATAAGGTACATCCATGAATTCAACTAAGTCTTAGCATTTCCGTTAGCTAAGGTATCTAAGATTTTAACTAAATTTTAGCATAGTTCAACTTAGCATTTTATTTTATTTAAAAGGAATCTATGAATTTAACTAAGTTAGCATTCTTCTATTTAAAAGTATAAGTATAACTATCAACTACAATCGGAATCCACCTCTGTTCAAGACTTATTTAAATATTGATAATCTCTAAAAGCATATAACACTAATTACATTTTTCTGAGGAGGAATTGCATACATTTACAAAGTGGTGTCTACCAAACGGCCACTTCTTATCTAAACAGAACTATTAATTAACAACAACTCGTCATTTCCTGTCTAAACGAAACTATTAATTAATAGTCAATGGCCAATTCATATCTAGACAGAACTGTCAGTTACTAACCAAATCGCCATCTCAATCTAAACCAGCTATCCCTTAATCATCAAATCGCCAATTCACATCTGGACAGAGCTTATCGGATTATAGGTCATCACACGAAGTTGGCTTGGAGAGTAGGAGCGTTAAGCGATCACAGTGAGTAATTTTATAATCTAGAATTCGTCATAATAATAGACTCGTGGATCGAATGCAAATTGGATAACATTATGATGCAACTGGATATGAATCCGATGCTGCCAATAAGAAAAATATTTGATTTATCATTCAACGAAATCGCTAATGAGTTAAGTACTGGGGAAACTTTAACACAAACTTCTGATGGAATTCATTGTTATTGAAATTGCTATCTATCTGGGGACATCATACTTGAATCTACTGTCAGTGAAAACGCTATGGATTGAATATTGGACAAGTTTAAACACAAACAATAGATTGAAATCGCCGTTAAGCAATCGTTATGGATCTGTGGATATAGACACAATATCGAACTGAATTCACTGAAATTTCTGTCAGTAAAAATGTTGTGGATCGAACTTATTGGGAATAAATGTAAACACAAACAATAGATCGAATTTATTGTTAATGAATTCGCTATCCAAATGAGGAAATAGACCCAACAGTCGACTTGAAATTTGCTATCGATGGAAACACTATGGATCGAAATATTGGGAATAAATTAAACGAAAACAATAGATTGAAGTCATTCTCAATGCAGTTGTTTGGATCTGGGATATAGACACAATATCGAACTAAATTCACTGAAATTTCTGTCAGTAAAAATGCTGTGGATTGAAATATAAATTAGACACAACGTCAAATGGAATTCACCATCGATTCGATCACTGTCGATTTGGGGATAATGCTGTGGATTGAAATATAAATTAACACAACTTCAGATCTGGGATTCACCATTGATTCGATCACTGTCGATTTGGGGATAATACTGTGGATTGAAATATAAATTAAACACAACGTCAGATCTGGGATTCACCATCGATTCGATCACTGTCAATTTGGGGATAATACTGTGGATTGAAATATAAATTAAAGACAACGTCAGATCTGGGATTCACCATCGATTCGATCACTATCGATTTGGGGATAATACTGTGGATTGAAATATAAATTAACCACAACGTCAGATCTGGGATTCACCATCGATTCGATCACTATCGATTTGGGGATAATACTGTGGATTGAAATATAAATTAGACACAACATCAGATCTGGGATCGACTTCTTAATAATCTATAATGTAAAAAAAAAATTGATTTCAAACTTTAAGATCAAACTCTGTCATAGGGATACAGAGTCGCTCAAACTTATTTTTCCCCCACGCCAAAATCAACCAATAGATTTAACTGGGGCTGCAAATACATATCAACATGTATACCAAAAAATCGATTTCAACTTTTAAGATCGATCTCTGTCATTGATAGACAGAATCGAACTTAATTTATTGTCCAATGCTAATTTCTAATTTTATAAAAATAGATCTGGAACTGTGAATCTACTAACATATATTCCAAGAAATATATATTGACATATATATCCAGAATCGTTTCATCCTTCAAGATCGATCTCTGTCATTGACCGACAGAATCGAACTTGTCCAATGTTAATTTCAAATTCGATTGAATCTGGTTAATAGGTTCCTGAAACTCTGATAAATATGAACTCAAATCGTTTTTATTATTAACTTTAAAATCTCTGTTTTTATGATAGCGCTATCTATCTCTATACCTGATCGAGATAAATGATTTATAAATGATTTAAAAGGGGGTCCATACTACCACAAACAATGACAAAAAAAATTAACTCTGGTATTGAGGTGCTAAAAAAAGGCTGAAGATGGATAGAGATTTATAAAATTGACACTGTAAAAAGAATGATGCTCTCGCTTACACCTAATGTGCCTTGTTGTTGTCCTACATCAGGTATTAATACAAAGATCTTTATAGATGAGCATCAACATTCCAAGAAATGAAGGTAATTAAATTGCAACCACATGAAACTGTTAAAAAATACGATTAGTGAGTGAAGTTTCATTGGCTAATTATAGTAAGAAGTTCCTTAAGTTGATAAGATTCACTGATGAAATTGCATTCTTTAGCATTAGTTCACTGATAAGCATAACTAGTTCACAGAAAACAATAAATGGTTTTCTTGTACATACCTTTTTAGGCAGAACATGGAGTCGATCCCAAACCTGCTTCAAAATAAAATTCGCTCTTGCTTCGCGGCCAGGATTGATAATGCAACACTAGTATAAACGTTTCTCCAACGCCTATCCTCCGTTCACATATTAATTCACATTCCAGAAGTTTCCTATCCAGCTCCGCAGCAAGCAATTCCTAGTGTGAGTGATGGGTCACATAATCACCTGGCCTCAAGTAATGTTATTGCCTAACAGGTCTAGTGTAAAAGGTTCCTCACTCTAGCTAAATTCAGTCCTCGGTTCCTTCCCCAGAAATCCGCGAAAGCAATCTACGGTAAGCCAATCTAATAAGAGTTTACCGATTTCCAGACAGACATTCATGGGCCTATGTTGATTATAGATTGCTTGTCTTAGTCATCTAATGGTAGGGATCTCAATAAAATATCCATTTCCATATCCAGTCATTAAATGGAAACCAATAAATAAATTATCCGGTAAATTCCTGAATGAATAATCCATTGATCTAAATCCCATAATTCAAATGAACCGGCCCTTTAGTTTCTTTAAAAATTAAAATTGCCTTTATTTCCAATCACCCGAAAAATCTATTAATGTGGAGCACTACGAGGAGCTATGAATTGGATTGGACGCCACCCAACTAGATTTTCTATCTATGAATTGATTCCCAATTGTACAATTCATCATGTGATAGTTTCGGATCCATTGTGTGCCTGTATCAGTCTGATAAGAGGGTGATTGTACCCTATCCAGATACATATTATCAGGGGTTAAATTTGATGGGCACCCTTACCCATCAACAAAAAAAAAATTGACGTTTTTGTTTCCAAAACTGCCCTACATATAACTTTTAATAAAAAAATTTACCCTTCAATTGAAATTTATTCCTAAGCAGCAACTTAGCCCTAAACTTAGCCTTAATTTACCCTTCAATTGAAATTTATTCCAAATCAAATATATTCCTTATCAATGTTGGTTTGACTCCAAACTTAGCCCTTCATGCACTTAAGCTCTCAGCACTTACTTAAGGCCCTAACTCACATACCTTAAGCGCTTTACTTGCACACAACATGCATATAACCATCGCCTTGATATCCAAGCTTATCGAGATCATCCTTAGGCGCTACAATAGCTCCACCTCTGCGCAATCTTATACCATTCAAATCTATGAAACATACCAACTATCCCTCAATCCTTCGCAAGATTTTTATCAAAGATGGTTCTCCTTTCAGAGATAAAGCTCTCTCCATTTTTTCGACTGTGTGTCGATAGTTACACCCAAACAATCGCCATTTCTCAATTTTACAGGACTGTTTTCAAACTCCAGAACCCCGTGCCTACATCTTTTCAAACAATCTTCTGCATGCATTTACATTAAATTAATTTTTTGGAATCTTCTATTGCTTTCATATGCTTTTAATTTCAAAATGAGAAGTCTGCAAGGGAATTTTTTGAAATCATTGAAACCCTGTTCTGTTGATATATTTGTATTGGATATCAAGTAGATCATGGAGAAGTTGTTAAGGACTTCACAATGTGAAGACATGAGTTGAATTGAAGACCAGGGTTGTATGTCATAGGATGAAAACAACCTCTCAATCCTTCTTGCGTAAAGGCAATCAATCTTCATCAGTAGTTTGAGCCATCTAAGCAGGTTGGGGAAAAATCCTTGCAATTGGATCTTTACTTTTATTGGTTTTTGCTTACAAGCAAGTGATCTTTGAAAACTCATAAAGTCAAGAAATGAGAGGCTTCAGGCTAGTAAAAAGACTAATCGGAATAAATTTTTTATTACACAGAAAACATACAAGCTTAAAAATAAATAGAGACAAAACATGGCAGTCCCAGGTAAGTCATGTGGAAGGATAAAGTCCATAAGATTTTTGCGGGGAAACTGAAAGCCGAGAATTTGAATGGTGATGGATTCCCATCAGGTTAGAGCTGCACGACCCAATTCAGTGATTCGGCCATATAGAATTCGAGAATTGTCCAAGCTAGGAAAATCGCACAAAATTCTGCTCTTGGATTTTTTGGGGGGGGGTTTGATTCGTGTGAAATTTGCCAATAGCTTGCAAGTCGAATTCGAAATGATAATTGCCCTGATTTGCAACCATTATTAGAAAGTTATCAGGAGCACAAACTTCGTGTGCCTGCAGATTAGGTGAAGCCTTGAAGGGCTTGGATCAGATAATGGCTTACTTTTCGGTATCTGACCATATTAATTTTATGTTCGGTAGTTACTTGGATAACGTGGCTAACTGAAGCTTTAAATTCTTCAAGTTTTCTTGATATTGAGGTTAAATACAAAAATTCTAAACAAAAACAGCTTACGAAAAGAATTCCCAACAACATATGTAAGGATCGAGCCAAAATTTTACAATTCAGACCAAATAACATAGAAAATATTTAATATTCGAAAATTCAAGACCTGTGTAGGAAAAATACCGGTAAAAAGCAAGAATCCGTCCAGGTAACCGAGGAGAAACGAGTTGTCGAACCAAATTTATATGCTCGAACAAGTTCAAAAACCACCAGACGGAAATATATTTCTGAGCAGCACAAATTTTTGCATACTCTACAGAAATTAGACCTGCAATTTTCATCCTATGCAGTGTACTGATTCACTGAATAATGAATTCGCCTTTCTAATTCCATTTCCTATACTTACTAACTTAGTGTGCATTTACGATACCCAACAACTCACCTGCAAACCTAGGCATTAAATTATACGAACAACTCTGTACTGTAAGCAGGCTGTAGCCAAGCTGCCAACTGGAGTCCGGACTGCTGCCAGCCTGCCGGAGGCCCGGAGCCTATGCATCATGCTATCAATTTATAATATATATAAAATTTGCATACGGGCATATTTTGACAGTACCCATTAAATTGATGATTTCAGCCTCCGTTTACATGGATTTTGGGCAATTGTGCTTGTCATATATTTAATAGCACTACGGTGGCAAATGGATCCAATAAATACCTGTAGTTAAATGCAGATTTTTCTAGATTCTAGCTTAAAGTCCATGCCTCGTAAATTGTTTGTAATTATGACATACCATGGGAAGGGGATATTTGCTCGCCATATCTGGCATGGTTGTCATGTCAACTATAGATCAACAACCTACTACTATTGTTTCCAACCCAATTCAACGATCAATCATGTCCTTGGGATTGATCACTTGTTTAGTTTATGGATGGCGTTGATATGGTATGATTGATGGCTCACAACGTTTACCCATTTAATGCGGTTGTTGAAGATTTTATTGCAGATTACACACTGCATGCCCCAAGATGGCTACCCTCCCCAACAAACGGTCATTAGAATGGTCAGGTGTACCTACATTAAACTCATAATATTAAACCTTGCAAGTAATTTCATGTGAAGTAGATTGCAATCTGTTACCGTCCCTCGATTTCGATAGCTGTATTAATTTTATTACATCTTGGATAAGCAATCGGTTGGGATGTGAGTATATTAACAAAGTTGACCACCTTGTTTCCTAGGGAGTTGTGAGACCCCAGGAGTTGTCCTTCGTAATACTTTGGTTATATAACAGGTATCCAAGGTTTAGAATTTGCAACGTTGGTTTTATTTGGCTATTTTTTTTAAAGTTTAATTTCTTCACATTTTCTTATGCCTACAATAACATGAATTTGGTCCTATCTTTGCCATATCACACATTTGACGAATTGCAGGGTAGATAAATAATTTCATATCACACATTTGACGAATTGTAGGGTAGATAAATAATTTCAAAGAATAATAAAAAAATATTAATTTTTAAATGATAAAGATTAATTTTAGAAACGAAGATATTATTTTGTTATCTAATAAAAAGTCAATGTAAATAGACCATAGATCGATTACTATATATTTGTCGGAGGAAGATATAAAAATGGGTAGTCTAGGTAGCCTCATGGATAGTTCAGAAATAAATAATAGGGTTTTTATAGCGTATCATTCATGAACAAAAATTAAACTTTTTAAACATCTAACAAATTTTTGGGAAATTGACAAGTATGAATTTTTTTTTTATTTTAGAAAAAAATATTCATTAATTTTCATAACATATATTATCAATTTTTGGTATTTTTAATATCATGCATAGAAAAAAAAATATACTTTAAAATTATTTGTAATAAAATACACTCTCGTCCCCTCCACGCTTCTACATGAAATGTAATAAAATATACCCTAAATATTTGTATTGCTATGTAACATATTTAAGACCCTTTGACCCCTTAATACAAGGCAATATATTTTCTCATTTCCATATCATAGTTTATTCCCCAATATGAATGGACGTGATAGGATATTGCCTATCAAGTGA
Organism: Larix kaempferi; assembly: GCA_027924585.1. Lineage (NCBI taxonomy): Eukaryota > Viridiplantae > Streptophyta > Pinopsida > Pinales > Pinaceae > Larix > Larix kaempferi. The sequence continues at coordinate 7,550,371 of BSBM01000616.1, forward strand.
CCCCCCCGTGTTCTAGACTCTCTCTGTTTATTTCTGAAGAATTCTATTTTTAAGCTATCAAGTTTTAGAAGCTTTTTGGATGTTTAATTAGCTGGTAAATTAAAAATACTGAACTGATAATTTATTTTTACATAAATGATTGAACGATTAAAATTGAAAATTATAGAATGATGAATATAAATCTTATATGTATTTTTCCTTTCACCGAAGTGATGTACTCTAGTACAGAGAATTTGTTTAAATAGATAGAATTGAAATGATTCAGATATTATAAGCAGAATGTTGCTCTCATTAATATATCAAAAATTAAATTCTGAAAAGTAATATATAATTAATATTGAAAAACCTAGAAATTAACATGTTAAAATATCATTGTCTTTATACAGTTCAGAGTCGAATAGATTGCTGCAAGTATGTTACTAATATTGCTAACATACAGTATTATAATTAGAAATGCTTTACATATGTAATATATATATGATATAGTTACCTTTACTATTCTTTTGGAACAGAGTAAAACTGTAAGTTATAAAATAGGTCATTATTTATGTCCTATCGGATGCATTAATAACATATAATATTATTCAAAATTCATAACCAGAAGCTAGACAATCACATCGAATCCCATAACTTTTTCAGTAAACAAACTCTTGGCGTAAATAACAATCATCGAGATAAACTAGTCTCTGAAAACATAAATGGTCAATCATTTAATTTAAGCTTTCCAAGTTAAAGTATGGGCCATGCCCATATTCTACCAAGATATCTTTTATACACAGAACCTAAATTTTATAATCGGGCTTTCCCAAATTAAGATAAAAACATTTATTTACAAACACACAGTTCCTGAAATTAATATCATAATTAAAACTACTTTTACAAAATGATAAGAAACCTAGAAATAACACTGAGCGAGTTGACAGTGGTTTCCTTTCAATCCTTTAATTTTGCAGAACATGAATAACCACGATTAGGGTATAGTAAGAAATCATTAAATGTTTTGCAATAAAATAATTTCAATATAGATTCATCATCATCACCAACATTCGGGCATAAACCCTCTATCCTTACAGTAGAATGTAAGTACAAATCCTCTTAAAGGAATTGATTCAAGGTCGAATCCCTTAGATATCAAATAATAATAAGTCAAATATATTAACCACAGAATACAAGTCATGTCTAGGGTAAGATTCAAGTTCAAAACTCCTTCATATTAAAGCAAGAAAAATAAAATCACTTTGCTACAAAGCCATCAATGGTGAAATTCACTATCCAAACAATTTTTTTTATCATAAATGGCTTTGCCCAAACTTTTAAATACAAACTCATTACACATACCACACGGGCCAAACATAAATCAATTTATTTATCTTTCTATAAGTGATTAAATGACGAATAGACAGTAACATTGCTCTTAAACCTTGCCTTATGTTATTAAAAACGTAAGCCCTAATTCTAGAAACGTTTATTTAAGCAGGACTATTAAAAAATATTCATAATCTGAATTACATTAGTAACATTAACAAAGCCGTAATGGCATTAAGAAAATATTGAGGCATTGTGTATCAAATTTATGATCAGGGCTTTTCCCAAATCTTTTAAGAACGAATACAATATCATTACAACGCAAACCATACACCAAGAAAGGCTTTACGTTAAACACAGTTGAAAGGATTATTATTTAGAAATACATATATCAAAAAACCAAATAATAGATTGCCCATACGAGTGTCAAAAGGTCAAAACCATGAAATTTATAATATCTTAACGATGGGAGAACACATGATTTTACCCTGAAAAATCTTAACCAACAACAACGCTACCAGAATGTCATTTGGCTTCCAAAGCAAACTATCACTAGAGTAGATCAACATTGGCAGTACAATGACATTAACACACACAACACAATGAACAAGATAGTCGAGGACAACCCGAGGCTTACCAAGGAAGCTTCAACCATGGCGTTTGATGTTTCACCTCAATCAAACCCTTAGTCCATCAACGAAGGGTTCCTCACTGTATAAAACCTTGTCACCACAACATTTCAAACAAATGGATTAAAACTTGTTCATATTACATTATAGAAATTAAAATGTGTTCAAAATAAATTATTGAAGATTGAACCTTTACCTTTGTGAAGTTATGGCCATGACTACGAGCTATCGCTGCATGGAAGCTCTTCCCACAACCACGAACTTCAACCACCAAATCATCTCTGCGTGAGAGATTTCTCCAACAACCTTGTAAACCAACAAACTTTTACACTGCATGGAGTTTACCTCCATGGTCATGGTGGCTGAGGGTCGAGAGCCAACTCTCCAAAACTTTGCAAATGAAATAGTAGGGCTTTGATACACGTTTTACCAAGGAGTTAGGGTTTTTCACCATAAGTGAAATCTAGATTGTAGCCCACTAAGGATTTAATTCCTACCCACTCAATATAGTTCAGTTTTATGTTTAAAAACTTGAATTAAACCCTCTAAAAAACCCTTAGCTAGGTTGGCATTCTCCTATCACCCATTCTTATGTTATATGATTACAAGGCTCGAGGGTTTTCTTCTAGGTCTTAGCTAGAATAAAGTATCATCCCATTTTGTAATCCTAATACAATACATTAGTGTTGTTGCTTAAAAAATTTAGTAATTCTTCTATCTCCAAAATCAAAACCTGAGTCGTTTAGGACCTTGCCTGGAACCAGAAACAAAGTATCAACATGTGTTAGCTTCACCGAAGTTAAGTAAGCCCAAGGTTTCCACAAGAACACCCTTCAGTAAAGGAAAATATAATCAAAATCACAAACAAATCAAGTAATCATATTACAACAATGAGATCATACGACTATCTATAAACCACAAATTAAATATCGACGCTGATACAAGTCAGCAATTATTATATTCAAACAGTAGAAGAGATCCTGTTATCCCTAAAGTTTAACCTAGACTACAAGGGTTCAAGCTTAAGGTAATCTTGGCTAGTAGGAATGATGAATCTACACAATGACTGTTTCAGTTTTGTTTGGTGGAAGCAGAAAACATAATTATTTAAAATATTTCAAACGAAATGAAAGACAGGTACAGTATAACTGTAGTGCCCTCATCTGGGCACTGGGTCTCTATTTGTATTTTCATGTAAATACCAAGTTTTCTTTTATTAGGTTTTCTGGAAAAATTCAACCGTCTATGTCTCTGCTATCTAAATGTTTACATGTCTCTGCAATTTAAATAAATATAAACTTAAATCTTCATTTCAGCTCTGTTCTTTTAACCTGCATAATTTGAAAGTAAAAGAAAATACCTTTTATTCAAGCTAGCTCAGTAAAATACCTGGACCTGTAGATTTGTAATAAGATCAGAAGACTTACGTGGTGAATTTTGTATGGTACATTAGCAACCCAAAATGATGTGTCCACCCTTCCGATCAGCTATTATCGTGCTGACCCTAGGAAATCAACGGATTTCCTAGCCCCTGAGCCCACAGACCGATAATCCCGACAGCAACTTTCCATCCAACCTTTCCATGGTAATCTTTTGCTGATTTAACCCCCTCCTCAGTCTTTTCATTTGATTTTCCCACCTCCTCAAAGCTTCGAGTTAACCCCCTCCTCGGCATTCCTCCTTTTTCACAAAATAATCCTCACAGTTCTCCCACAAAAATCCCCCTTACTACCTTGTTAATTCTCCTCTTTATAGGAATCCACCTCCTTCATAAGTCAAACTTCCTTATCACTCCACCGCCCTAGCTGTCGTGGTCCTTTTTAAAGTACAAATCATTAATGCATCCCCTTTTTAAGGTAAAAAGGTGGATTATATATTATTTTTAAATCACCCAAGTTTCTCTCGAGCAGTGGGACCATTCAATAATTTATTTAAACAAATCCTTTTTAACTTATTGTGGAAATGATTCTGTCCCTTAATTTAAATGAATAATCTATTTAATAAATCATTCAATCCACTATGCTTTATATAAAGATTATTATTTTATTATTATCATTAATTAAATAATAACAATACTAACATACTAATTAATAATAATAGAAATTAAATAAATTGTGAATAGAAATTAGAAATATTTATTTGGTTTATGGATAAGGGTCAACATAGTACCTCTATGTATAAATACTGAAATATACTTTAATGGTTTATTTAATCGTGATCAACAATTATATAGCACACTTTTCTAGTATTAATGTTTAACTATTATACTTCATATTGGAGTCACCTTCACCTGAGGATGCTTACAATTAATGACACTTATTTTAATCGTTCATTACCATGTTTACATACAAGACTAATTAACTTATTTTACACATTAAAACTTGATGATCTTTTACTGATTAAGTCATTCACTGAATACTTATTTGAGTTATCTATGATAACTTATAACATTGTTACATCTTGATAAGTAGGTTGTAAACCAATATTATTGCGCATGTGCATAATGTGCATGCGTGGCCAGCGTATGCACAAGACGGACATGTACTATAAACATACGTCATATTTCCTATGCATATCAGCTAACTAATATTCATAATACTCTATGCAAACCGAACAAGTACACATTCCTCATAATATTACTAAAACATCATCGTTTATTTTATCAGGTACAAGGAAAGCTACCTACTACCACTAACTCCAGGTCAATGAATACCCAACTCTCAACAGTACTAACTATCATATCCTCCCATCCCAACCTACTGCCACATCCTCCCTATCCCTCCTCTGCTAGTACAAAAGTGGATGTCGGACTCATCGACCTGACCACATAGAACCTGAGAGCGATAGCGTCGGCTGAACAACGAACCTATCCTCTCCTAGCAAGCATCCGACCATCGTCATCACACATACATGGGGAGCGTGTCTCAGCACGTCCCTCCCACGATCTCGGGTATCATAGGAACATAGGGTGGGAAACACATCCATCCCTCTCAACATACTGGGCCTACGCCCTTATCAAATCATACTCTGCTGCTCTCGAGATTATCGGTCTATGTCATCGTATCATCAGTTTCGGTTGCTAAGGTTCCCTGCATGGATAAGCTCTTATCCATATAGCAGATCAAGTATCCGGCTATCCCATAGCCCTCGTGTCCTGTAGGTTAGTATTCTGCAGAATACACATTTTATAACAAGCATTTCCATTCGATCACCAATTGATCCATATCATCAACATCATTCATTTCACGTCACAATTTCATCACAGGTATGTATGGAATATACCAGTTCTATCAATTGCATCATAGGATGGCATCCACGTACAACACCATATATTTTACATTTCATCAATGACAACGCTAAAACTTATATTTTCCATTCTATCATTGTATGATCCATATTGTCAGCATCATTTATTTCATCACATACAATCATTAAATCGATCACAGTATAATTACCACATCATATATATCACATTTCCTCCAGGACGATTATCAAACATACACTGTCATTATGAAATAAAAGAATCTCATGATAATCATAACTTAATAACTGCATGAATATAGTAACATCATTAACACAGTAGCAACATATCATCATGTCTATCATGCCGAAAATATAGTTCACGCTGTCTAGCTAAGTCAAACATATAACAAGCAACAAAGTAAAAGGTGTCTAACTCATAAACATACCTAGTCAAAATATGGGGCGTTACATACACCCACCCTTCAGGAAACTTCATCCCGAAGTTATGGTCATAATAATGCAGGGGAATTCTTGACACATAAACTCCTCATTCCTGCAAGTAGCAGGTGTTGGCCATACTTGTCCTACTTAGCCTTGACTTTACCGAGTCTGTCGGTATTATATTATGGCTTGGCTTCTTTTATCCCCCCGATGTGTGTTCTTACTAATTTAAGAAATATTTAGATTAATCCTTCAAGTTATAACATCCCGAGAGGTTTACTCATCACAAAAGCTTATATTGATCAAATATTAGCATGAAATGATCAACATTTTTTTTTGAAAAAGTGTGCTGAGAGTTCATAATCTTTAACTATTCAACAAGCGACTACAAGGATCTTTAAGATTTGCATATCTCTCCTAGGAGATGAGGATCCCTGTCATTTCATCCTAAGGTCAAACATTCTTATTATTTTAGGGTTAGTAAGCCATCTGCATCCTTGATAACCAAAAGTATTGTAACAAATATTAAATTAGGGGAAGTATCATTTATTAAAATGTTCTCCGTAACTACATCTTACCAGAATGCTTAAGTTCACTGATAGTATCTGTTAGGGGTTTAAACAGCATAACTTTATTCATTGAGGTGCACATCGGTTCCTATTTTGCCTCCATTATTACCCCAGTTACTTGTATTACTAGTTCACTTAATCATGTTGAGGGTTCGACGCACATTTATTCACGGCAACTTCATTAGTCCCTCAATAATTTACCTACCTTTATATTTTACTACTTGTTCATTTTGTAGTTATTAATTCCAAGTTGTTTCTCAATGATATCCCCTCCATCATGACAATTTGACCTAAGCAAGACTAGTAGCATATAACCCCTATTCTTTTCTCACACATACCTAGTTCCTTCAATCTCATTCCACTTACTATATTGAAACATGATTATTTGCACTGTACACATAGAAAATTTACGGTGTCGATTTTAATACATAGATATCTCCCATATCTTAATACTAATTAAATTTTCCAATAGGGGAATCCATTCACACATCCCTTAAATATTGACTTACCACCTCTATGGAGTGCCTCATACAACTACACATTATCACTAGACATGAGATACACATATAATCCTACTCCCTTTCTTGACAGTCTGTAAAGATGCCCATTCTCATCAATAATTAATTTCATCATTTCTCATAAATTGGAAATGCACTATTTCCTCTAAAACATAGTTTCATTACCAATTCCACGTACTTGATTTATAACGGTTGTTAGACTATAGGTCAAGTGTTATTGACTTTCAATTATCTCCCATTTTGTTAGCTTCCTACCATGTCCTTACTCCATTTACTACCTTATTAGATTTGGTTAATACCTCCCTTATATATAAATGTATAACCTGTAGATCCTAGACATAATGGGAAGTAACACGATTACCCTAGTCACTGAGAGTGGTAACCATCATCCCTTAATATTTGAACCCAAATGTATATTTATTCAACAATTCAACGCATTATTAAGCGTAAGTGGACTCCACTATCATATTTAACTTATAGAACTAGAACACTTCTTTATTCCTTACAATCTTTAAGGTATAGCACCTTGCCATTTCACTTATCGGTAATAAATAATAACAAAAGTATCGTAACATCATTAAATTAGGAGAACTATTATTGTTTAAAGGGTTTTCATGGCTATTTCTTATCAAATACAATCGTTATCGTGTTTATTTATTATTCTCATTTGCAAACCAATATTATTTGTCGGAAACCATTGCTTCTTCAATTCCTTAAGAATCTCATAGATAGTTTTGTTCCCACCCTTGCCATCGCAAGGGTAATTACCAGCATTTCTCCTAGTATGCCATGTATTTGTACATCACCACTCTCTCTACTCACACTGGCAACCTTTATGTGCTTTGTAAAGACCTTAGTCTAATCCTACAGGTTGAATGAATACCTCATCACTAAATATGTTCAATCATACTAGAACTTCATAACAACCACTTTACTTAAGTTGAGGAATGTGTTGAGATTCTTATGACTCTCTTATTATTACCCGAGATTATCACTATATTGGGTACGATTAATCCGAAAATTTCTCAAAAACCTTTCGCACCATTACACCAATTCTTAACTTAATTAGTCTAAGCCATGTTTCCCCTTTTTAAAATAGCCTTTTAATAAGCTTTATACGCAATCTCTTGGTTTACGTACATGGTGTTTCCATAGTGTGATTCTAAAGGATACCTATTCTTGTATCCAACAAATTTATTTCCTTCCATTATCTTATCTGAATAATATGTAATGTATTTTTCATTACTCGATATAACATTCATCTTTATTTCTTAATGGAAATTTCATTCGTGAATATAATTATGAGAGGTTCACGAGTTTTCACTTTAATCTGTACCTTGTACTAAGTTGTCTATGCACACGTATTAATGTCGTGTAATTTGTTGTGGGGAAGTAGCAGCTCAAAAACCACTTCATGTTTATTTAACCAGGTTCTCTTATTAAACTCAAGCAAGGTGTAGATGTGGTTGTCCTAACAAATCACACATTCACATATCCCTGAAACACGTTAATTACCCACATATAAACCTATTCAATAGAACTAGATGAGGTTACATAGTATTGCAACTGATGCAATCTAGGAATTTCATCACTAGATTAAAACACAACTTTTCCCTTCTTAGTTGATATATAAAAATTTCCATTCTTTGTAGTCCTTAGAGAAGAATATAAGAAAATAAAGGAATTCATTCTACCCTGTCATTTTACCTCACGAGGAAAACCTAAAGCAGTGTCCCTTAAAATGCCTATATTTGTACTTATGTGCAAGGAACGGTTTGTTAGGATCAACGTGTTGAAATCTATGGTCGTTTTCATTAATGATTTTGTCATGTAGTGAAATTAGCGTCCTAGCATTCAGCTTTCCATGCTCGTTTTAGCAGTTCCTTGCTTTCAGATTATGTGTTTGTTTCGTCCCTTCGACTATAAATTGAAGTCTCGACAAATTTAATAATCGATCACCTCATTGCTTATTATTAAACCATATTTATGCGAACTTACAACATCAAAAAAAAAATTTTTGCTATAAATTTATATTTAAATATTATTCTTTATATCAATGGATTAAAAATTATTTTACTTTTAAAATTACACGTAGAAATTACTCAATAATTATTGGTAGTATTTTAAAAATATTATATTATTTTAAACATAAAATAATAAATTCATATCAATCTAACTATAATATAAAATTCATGAAGTATGATTCATAAAATACGTTGGTCTTCATGCTATACTGGCCTGCATTTTACATACATACTTCTTCATTATTTGGAAACATATTTATTTATATATTTTTTTGAATGTCAAACACTTATAATGTATCGATTAATTTTATGTTATCTATTTTCCTTAATATAATAGAATACGGCCCTTTATAAATCTATAAGATGCTCTATACATTTATGTATCAAGGATTACCAAATTTACATGTATGTGTATGACTTTAATGTATTATCAAATCACAATATATCATTATCTCCCCCTTTTTTTTTATAAACTTACTCACATATTTATGTCCACATCTATTGGGTAAAATATATAAACCCACTACTACATTTCAATTCCATATTTATTAAATAAACATGGTAAATACAATCCATTTCATACTCGTCTACCTCAAATCAAACTCATTAATTAAAATATATAATTCTATTGAAGTATTTTAATTCATACTTATTGAATAATTTAGTTATTCATATAGTTCAATCTACACCTTATTAAATGAGATCTACAAGCCTACTTATAGTTTTGATAGGGTACGATGGTGGAGACACAAGTGTCATGCAATCCCATCCATGCTCTTCTTTGATGAAATTAATAATTAGTTAAAGATATTTTCGGTCAATTTCAATATAGCCCCTTTTTTTTATATAAAAAAAATCATTCCCTCCTCCCGGAGTAAGGATAGCTGAGCTATTTCTAACTTAGTTTTTTTTTTTTTTTTTTTTTTTACTACTTTTAACCTATTATATTTTTACATATTCGTATCTTTTAAAATTTTGTTTTATACTTTGAAATTTTCAAGTATTCTCATGTTTACATATTTTGTTAAATCCTCACATTTTTTTTTTGTAATTATTTATTTATTTTGTTAATATATCTTATTTCACTTTATAACTAAATATATAAAAAGAAATCACAAATAATATATCAAAATATTGGTTTTACTAGGCACAATGTTATATTTAAATACTTGATTAAAATAAGTTACTCACTTCCGCATGAAAACCTTAGTTAATACATGGTCGTGGCAACATGATAGATTCCCTTTTAACAATAATGTCATCCTTAGGAAATGTGATTTAGCATACCTAGATATAAGAGTTATTTGGTTTTGGATTTCACTCTCGTTGTGTGTTGGTTCATCACCTTGACCTTTCTCGTCTCCCATTCCATGGTTATCAACCTCATGTCTTGATCATGGTTGGCAATGTACGACAAACCATTTTTTTTTTCAATTTTTAAAAGGTTTAAATATATATATATATTTAACATAACCTCTACCCTAACCAACTCTCCACACGCTAAGACTTCCACCCATTAAAATACATAAATAAGGTTTTAATACACAAATTTAAAATGATAATGATGGGTGATTTTGCATTGTTTCCATTCCTTAATATTTGACGTAATACATTTCCATTTCTCCACATAAAACGTGTTATTCAAATTATTTAAAATTCCTGGAAGTTTAAAGTTTGGGGACATCTCCTTTTCTTAAGATGAAGACCTTTTAAAATGCTGCAATTGTGACTTTGGTGACAACAACGAATGCTAAATTTAAGCTTATGTCCTCCATCGACTCCAAACAATTATAAGCATAACACAAACCATCATATTGTGAGCATCTATTCAAAGAACTACCATACGTGGACAATTTCAATTTTGTGCATGTATTTTCTCCATACGACTTCAACAAAGGAAGGACTGGCTCTCATGCTTGGCGCTTGGACTTTAATGTTGTGTGTCGATATGCCGACTGTGTGGGCCAGATGGCTCTCGGTGCTGTGCACACTACCTTACGTGAGCTCGGTGCTAGACTTCGATGGCGTGCATGGTGTGGCGAGTGCGTGGGACCACTGACCCTTTTGCTCTCGGTGCTGGGCAGATGTATGCCTTGCAATGGGCCCCCCCGAACGAATGACGTGGCTCAAGGGAGATCGACGGGAGAGGAAATCAACGACTCACGTGAGCCCGCGCCGTCAACATGCTCGGGCGTTAAACGAGAGAGGCGGTCGTGGTAGGAATACCACCACCACACGTGTCCACTTTCTACTCGTCCGCATATGGAAAGGCGGTATGGTAAACCGCTCCAGAGGCAGCGCGGAAACTGCCTTACGTGGCATAGGGTCCACTCCCTATTTATGGAAGGAAACGGGGTTTATTCAGAATTTATGGTATGCTCAAGAGTGAGCTCGGTTCCTGGCCCTAGCAGCGGGCTTGATGGTCCCTGCTCGACCTGGCAGGTGGCTCTCGGCATTAAGCTCGGGCTGGGAATGAAAGGAAGAAATTTTATCGAGCTGGGCGCTTAAATTTGGTGGTGTGCATGGTGGTCCTTATGGCAGTGGCGGTGCTCGCAGTAACAACAGTAGCATCATCATTTAAACGAGAAACCAATTCGATTGGTTAAGGATCCTCTTTGTTGCCCACTCTAGCGGATTTTGCACGGTAATTATCTCTTCTGCGACTATTGATTTGGTTAGCTGTGAGATTTTGGATGAAAGATTTTTCAGAAAGGCCGTCTATTTGACTTCTCGTCTGGAGAATAGTTCAGTGTTCTTCGTTTGCCACGAATTGAGAACCTTAGGCTGAAAGAAGAAAAAAATTTAAAGGCTGACGCTGTAATATCTGTATTTACTGTGGACGCGATCTTGGAAGGAGGGGCAGGAAGTCCAAAGAATTACAGGAGAGTTTCTACAAGCTATAGCAAATTACATTTCAATATTAACTTTATAGTTAGGGTGTTTAAACAGCAGAATAAAATATGAGACTGTAGCTATTTTAGTTTGAATTGGAGAACTTAAGTTTAAATTGCACAATTTTCAGGTCAACTTGTTGCGATTGCAGTTGAACCGCACTTAGTTTCAGGTTAACTTCTTGTAATTCTAGCCTCTAGGTAACATTTTTGCAATTTTAGGTTAAATATCATTACTTCAGGCTAATTTGAACCAATACAGACTTTAAATATCATTATTTCAGTCTAAATTGAGCAGATGGAGACACTAAAAGCTATCTTACAGAATTTCAAGTTAAATAGTTGCGATTCGATTTAAATCCAATAAATTTTTGTTAAATTGCAATAATTGTTGCTTTTCAGGGTTAACTCCATTTTTTTTTAAAATATGTTAATAATCAGCATTTATATTTCTTTTGTAAATTCCGGTGGTGAATATGTTTATCAATTTCAACAGCTAACCTTGGATAATATGTAAAAAGTTGTTAATTGGGAGTTTCAAGAAGTTACAGGGTTGAACCCTTTTACAAGCTTAAGGTACTGTCAAAATTTGATTTAGTAATTGTGATTATACAACGCATAATATAGTTCTCAGAACTAAGTTTCAGTTGGTCTTTTATATATTATCCTGTAGGATGCAATTTAATCATGCCATGGTTTTGAAATAAACTTTGAACATAATATGTATTAGTCTCCTACGCAGTTATATTTCTGTTATGCTTTGTAATTACATGGGAAGGGCTCCTCAAGTTATCTCCCTTTTGCCGCCATCATATTGGTTTGTTATTTTCAGGTAAATTTCACTAAAATTCCAGGTGTAGTTAGGCCCTAAGGTCTCAGTGTTTGAGCCTCGGCTCTGATACCAAATGTAGTGCCCTCATCTGGGAACTGGGTCTCTATTTGTATTTTCATGTAAATACCAAGTTTTCTTTTATTAGGTTTTCTGGAAAAATTCAACCGTCTATGTCTCTGCTATCTAAATGTTTACATGTCTCTACAATTTAAATAAATATAAACTTAAATCTTCATTTCAGCTCTGTTATTTTAACCTGCATAATTTGAAAGTAAAAGAAAATACCTTTTATTCAAGCTAGCTCAGTAAAATACCTGGACCTGTAGATTTGCAGTAAGATCAGAAGACTTACGTGGTGAATTCTGTATGGTACCTTAGCAACCCAAAATGATGTGTCCACCCTGCCGATTAGCTATTATCGTGCTGACCCTAGGAAATCAACGGATTTCCTAGCCCCCGAGCCCACAGACCGATAATCCCGACAGCAGCTTTCCATCCAACCTTTCCATGGTAATCTTTTGTTGAGTTAACCCCCTCCTCAGTATTTTCCTTTGAGTTTCCAACCTCCTCAAAGATTCGAGTTAACCCCCTCCTCGGCATCGATTTAACCCCCTCCTCGGCATTCCTCCTTTTTCACAAAATAATCCTCACAGTTCTCCCACAAAAATCCCCCTTACTACCTTATTAATTCTCCTCTTTATAGGAATCCACCTTCTTCATAAGTCAAACTTCCTTATCACTCCACCGCCCTAGCTGTCGCGGTCCTTTTTAAAGTACAAATCATTAATGCATCCCCTTTTTAAGGCAAAAAGGTGGATTATATATTATTTTTAAATCACCCAAGTTTCTCTCGAGCAGTGGGACCATTCAATAATTTATTTAAACAAATCCTTTTTAACTTATTGTGGAAATGATTCTGTCCCTTAATTTAAATGAATAATCTATTTAATAAATCATTCAATCCACTATGCTTTATATAAAGATTATGATTTTATTATTATCATTAATTAAATAATAACAATACTAACATACTAATTAATAATAATAGAAATTAAATAAATTGTGAATAGAAATTAGAAATATTTATTTGGTTAATGGATAAGGGTCAACATAGTACCTCTATGTATAAATACTGAAATATACTTTAATGGTTTATTTAATCGTGATCAACAATTATGTAGCACACTTTTCTAGTATTAATGTTTAACTATTATACTTCATATTGGAGTCACCTTCACCCGAGGATGCTTACAATTAATGACACTTATTTTAATCGTTCATTACCATGTTTACATACAAGACTAATTAACTTATTTTACACATTAAAACTTGATGATCTTTTACTGATTAAGTCATTCAGTGAATACTTATTTGAGTTATCTATGATAACTTATAACATTGTTACATCTTGATAAGTAGGTTGTAAACCAATATTATTGCGCATGTGCATAATGTGCATGCGTGGCCAGCGTATGCACAAGACGGACATGTACTATAAACATAAGTCATATTTCCTATGCATATTAGCTAACTAATATTCATAATACTTTATGCAAACCGAACAAATACACATTCCTCATAATATTACTAAAACATCATCGTTTATTTTATCAGTTAACCTTTAAGATTCCATTTCATTGCTTTTATGATTACATTTGTTCAATCAATCAGGTACAAGGAAAGCTACCTACTACCACTAACTCCAGGTCAATGAATACCCAACTCTCAACAGTACTAACTATCATATCCTCCCATCCTAAGCTACTGCCACATCCTCCCTATCCCTCCTATGCTAGTACAAAAGTGGATGTCGGACTCATCGACTTGACCACATAGAACCTGAGAGCGATAGCGTCGGCTGAACAGCGGACCTATCCTCTCCTAGCAGGAATCCGACCATCGTCATCACACATACATGGGGAGCGTGTCTCAGCACGGCCCTCCCACGATCTCGGGTATCATAGGAACATAGGGTGGGAAACACATCCATCCCTCTCAACATACTGCGCCTACGCCCTTATCAAATCATACTCTGCTGCTCTCGAGATTATCGGTCTATGTCATCGTATCATCAGTTTCAGTTGCTAAGGTTCCTTGCATGGATAAGCTCTTATCCATATATCAGATCAAGTATCCGGCTATCCCATAGCCCTCGTGTCCTATAGGTTAGTATTCTGCAGAATACACATTTTATAACAAGCATTTCCATTCGATCACCAATTGATCCATATCATCAACATCATTCATTTCACGTCACAATTTCATCACAGGTATGTATGGAATATACCAGTTCTATCAATTTCATCATAGGATGGCATCCACGTACAACACCATATATTTTACATTTCATCAATGACAACGCTAAAACTTATATTTTCCATTCTATCATTGTCTGATCCATATTGTCAGCATCATTTATTTCATCACATACAATCATTAAATCGATCACAGCATAATTACCACATCATATATATCAGATTTCCTCCAGGACGATTATCAAACATACATTGTCATTATGAAATAAAAGAATCTCATGATAATCATAACTTAATAACTGCACGAATATAGTAACATCATTAACACAGTAGCAACATATCATCATGTCTATCATGCCGAAAATATAGTTCACGCTGTCTAGCTGAGTCAAACAGATAACAAGCAACAAAGTGAAAGGTGTCTAACTCATAAACATGCCTAGTCAAAATATGGGGCGTTACAATAACATTTCAATGTATGAATAGAAGCAGAAGAAAGACTGTGATCTTAAGGCTATGAATATAAAAGCTCAAATATATTTCATGATGAGGGCATAGTTATATACTATTTGGAAGAATCATAATATGGAATTTAGACCACATATGGACAGAGTACCAAAAGGCATACACTTCATAAATTGAAAAAGAAATGTTTCAAAGATCATATTTTTAATTCATAACAGTCATCTTCTGCAAAAAGTAACATAAGAAATACATACAGATCTACATGAAACAACTCCTTAAAATCAAACTTCTATCATGTTCCTCCAGTTCCAACCCTTCTACTCAGAAGAAGAGCCCCCTACTCCCCACTTTTTTTACATACTAGATGTGTGAATATATATAAGAATACAACCCACCAATCATTACAAGAATCAAACTTATTATCAAGTTCAAAAAACAGAATCAATCTCGCTCTGCCACAAGAAATATGGAACTGTTTATTTGATAGTTGATTCTAGGCTGGAAATACTCAACTTGAGCTTTCAATTACTTTTTGCCCAAAATCTGGAACTACTCAAATATTCTTCCTGGAAATGCCCTGTCACTTGTCATAAAATGCAAATTTGTTGTTTGAAAAGGTAGATCTGTTGATCAATGTGTTAGCCTGAAAACACTGGATCGATCCTTCAGATGTGGAACAACATTTTAATTAAATGATGATCATCTACTAATTTATAAACCTATAAACGTCCAGCACGTGTCACTAAAATATGGAACTAATAAAGATATTCGATAACTCAACTACCAATTATGGATAACAGGTGTCCTGGAAATTTAGAAGTGATCATTTTACAAAATCTTTGACTGCCATATGATGTGTTGGCTTGGACAAAAATCTGGAACCGCTTCTCGTATACTTTGTTATCTATCATGGGTTCTCAAAATTCTGTAGCTTCCTTTAAGCCTTTAAACATGGAAGTAGTTTACCGAAATTTTCCATTTGTATGTTTTAAATGCCAACGAATTACCCAAGTGCAATATTTTTGACAATATGATCATGCTTTGTTCTTGAATCTCAATACCTTTCACCGTGATTAGCACACTGCTTTGGCTGAACCTTACTTCAATCCTCTACCTTAAAAATGGGTGTTTCTCTAACTGGGTCCATTCCACCATTTCCCTACACAAAGATATCTGAAGTTGTGATGTTCCCGGGATCCTTGCAAATTGACGGTCTTTAAACTGTATAAACCAATGCTTCAACTTCTACGTTCTAGAGCAAATAGACAATCAAACTGTGTTCATTTTTCAAATAAGGACTTTGAAACCTGCCTTAACCTTTATATGCTCATAAAGCATAAAGCAAATACTTTATAGTCATGAGTGTCCAATGATGCTGTTGACCTATAGTGCACAAGCCCTCGGTCCTTACAAGCTTGGCTTTGACACTTGGAGATGAAACTTACTGAGTAATGGGTTCACCTTTTTGTTTAAAACAATAAGCATTCAAGCTAGAATTGTGAGGAAACACTTCATGGTATCATAAGATATAACTCATTTTAAACTTATCTTCACGAATTCTGCAACAATAAAATTATGAGAAAATCTGGAAAATGGATCCCACAGATGCTTGCATATCTTTGAAATTGTAATAGCTGTGTAAAAAATGAGAAAGGTTTTTGTAGACGAACCCGTCATTGAGAAAATCCTCCCTTAGTTTTCAAAAATTCGCCTCCAGCTGTCCATAATCAACTCTGCACAAATATGACTCAGACTGAAATTTCCGTAGTCCGAAAAATAGGCTGAAATGAAGAGAATGGCTCTTCCAATCCTTGATAGCTGTGTAAAAAGTGAGATAGGTTTTTGTAGTTCTATATCTTGGGAATAAAAAACTCCTTCAGTATTCCAAAATTCATCTTCTAATGGCCACAATCTGTTCTGAAAAAAGATGATGAAACAAAGCATTTCTAGAAAAATTTGCTTTCAAGTGATATTGTTTTGGACACATTATTCCTCAAAACCTCTCCTGTACCTGCGAGGTTCCCTCCATGTTTTACTCTTTTCAAAGTGAACCTATACTAGTGTTGTGAAAACCCTACCCTGCGGGGTTTATTCTCGAAGTTTCATTCCTCGGTCCATCAATTCTATTGATTTCAATACCTGGAAGAAGTACCCATTTACCATCATATATGTACTTGTTCGATTGCCAAGTGTTGAGTGAAGCCGACTGCCATGCCTTTATGGGGTACCAAATTCATACATACTGATAATTCATTTCGAATAATGATAAATGCAAATCATAATCATAACTTTAAAACCCCTGTTAAATCATAATTTCGCATTTCTGCGAAACTCACAGCATTTTCTATAGTATTGACAACATTTTTAAATTCGGAATTCTGGCATATGCTGTCAGTTTGACCTTTAAATCAAATTTATCAAATTTGAAATTTTGCAAACATTTGAAATGTTTTTAGAAGCAAGAAATTAAACCCTATTTTGAATAAAAATATGAACAAGAGCCAAATCTTTATTTAATCATGAAAATATAAGAAATGATAAAATAAAATTTTAAGAAATGAGGGAAATGCATAGGCTAGGTCAATGCAAAAAATGAACAGAGATAAGGTAAGGGCTATGTAAATCTAGGGAACAATCCTAGAGATAACAGATCCATTTTCACTTTAATGCTTTTAGGACATATTAAATAAACATTGTTTTGTAAAATAAACAAGTGTTGTTGGTAAATACAAATTACAGTTAAGCAGATAACTAAATGAGAAGTATTCCATAAGCATAATTCGGGATATGATGGATAATTATTCTATGCATAATTTTTTTTAATTTTTATGAAATTTTGGAGTAGTTACATAAAGATAAAAAGGAACTAATATGGTCACCTCCTGTATGACAGGGATGTCATGAGGCATGAATGCACAAAAGTAATAGTGATTATATTCTTTATAGAAATGTAGAGTTCCAAAACATAACATGACTAATGATTGCACCATAGGTGTAGTAGTCGCGAGTATTTGAAACAATGCTCAAGTATATTATCACATATGTTGCGTTGTAAAATCGTAAGTACTAAAGAACCATAAAAAAAGCTCCAAGACTCGAATATGTGATAAGCATGTTGTCGAAAATGTCTGTTTAGGCAAAGTATGAAATATTTTTGGTAAAGATAGAAGTTTTTACTTTCTTGTATGAGTAGAAAGTGATGGCATGCAATTATCTTCTATTAAGGAAGGTTATAAAGGAATAAAATGTTTAAACCATTTAATGCTTGGTGTTGAAAGCACAAGGAAAGTTGATATATTAAAATATTAGTGATAAAACTATAGAAAAGCATAAACTAAATGTTATGATTGATAGTAGCATGAGAATATTCTCAAAAACGCGACATGAGTAGTTGAATTCATGAAAGTTTGTAGGTTATCATTAATGTAGATGTTTTTACTTCCTAATAAAAACTTTGGAATGATTGATATGTTTATCAATGCATATATGGTTACGTCATGCTATGGACATCTGCATTGTATGTTGTGAGTACTAAAGCATGCCAACGAAAACTCAATGCATAAAATTAGAATATCATAGTAATATACAAATATATGTTCACAGTATGCTTACATGCATAAATGTCGATGAATGAATTGCAAAAAGAAGTTTAACTTGTGAGATTATGCGATAAAGGTTACACATACAATGAAATTTCATGAAATTTGTTATTGATAACTCTGTGTTAAAGTTCTATGAGGAAAGAACATAAAGCCAATAGTAGTACTAAAAGTATAATATACAAGTTTATAATAAAAGAAGGTATAGACTATGCTTAAAATATCGATAGTACAAATATATGTCCAAATCTAGTTGTGACTATGTTTGTCGAAAAAGGAGTATTGCATTAGAATTACGCATGAGAATGTTTGGTTGCAAATGAGAATTTTTATATGAAATCAAGATAGGAACTTGATATATGTTATGTTTTTCTTTATGATGAACAAAATATTATGATGTAAATAAATTCTAGAAAGAGATTGTAAGTGAAGCATGCAGGTGCATATGGGTGCAAGAAACTTCACCAAGCGTTGTGGACGGTTGATAATACATGAGGTATTTTCTAAAATAAATTATGATTCAATGACTGTTTTGAACAGATAGCATGATGCTAGTTTACAATTAGAAAAATGATAGTCATTTGCATGAATAATTTAAAGATATTTTTAAGAAGCTAAATGGGAAACAAGATGGTAAATTTGAAATCCTATGAATCTGATAAATTTTAAATTAATGGCATATGTATAGAAATTGACTTAAGAAATCATGATTATTTACCTTTTATGGTATGATGTTGAGTCGGGAGGACTTTGGAGCATCACGATTATTTACCTTCTATGATCTGATGTTGATTCGGGAGGACTATGGAGCATCATGATTATTTACCTTTTATGGTATGATGTTGAGTCGGGAGGACTCTTGAAAATCATGATTATTTACCTTTTATGGTATGATGTTGAGTCAGGAGGACTCTAGAGCATCAAGGTTATTTACCTTTATGATTTGATGTTGAGTCGGGGGGGACTCTCGAGCATCATGATTATTTATCTTTATGGTTCGATGTTGAGTCGGGGGGGACTTTGGAGCATCATGATTATTTATCTTTATGGTTTGATGTTGAGTCAGGGGGACTCTGGAGCAGCATGATTATTTACCTTTATGGTTTGATGTTGAGTTGGGGGGGACTCTGGAGCATCACCATTTTTACCTTTGAACAACTATAGGGACGCCCAAGTTGTATGCACATCCTGAAGAGCATAGGTAGGAGATACACCTAAAAATATATATATATAATAAAGTGAAAGGGTATCGTCCTCATGTTGGATGGGCATGTTATAGGTGCGAGTCGTGTGGGGGCTCGAGGAACCTTAGAACACACATACACGGTCTTGGATTGCACTGTAGTATAAAGAACACAATTCCTATAATGGTATTCATTGTTGAATGTGGAATATAAGCTCAAGATGAAATACTATGGGTGTGTCTTATGCTCACGAATTAAATTGCCTATATATATATTACTGTTACAAATATGAGTTTTTAAATTTTGATTATGTTCATGTTATGCTTACATTTTGTTTTCAAGTATTTTACAAAATCTACAAAAGACCTAGTAAAGAGACCTTGTGTTAGGAACCCATGTCTTTACGTTGTTAGTATATTGTTGTTGGACGCATATGCTTTGTAAGTCGTCCCGTAGTATTTGTTGATCCATAGTTTATATTAGCCCATAGTATTGACCCATAGTATTGGACACATATGCTTTGTAAGTCGTCCCATAGTATTATATGTCCCATGGTTTTGACTCATAGTATTGGCGCCTAGACTTAGCCCATGGTTTGTATTGACACATAGTATTTACCCATGGTATTGGCGCCTAGACTTAGTATATAAGTGTTTGTTGAGGCCTATGAAAGCACCGTGAAGTTAATTGTATTGAGCTTGCTCAAAGGAGGTTGCCCCCTCGAAGTGGCCTGTGATCAATATAAGAGTGATTCTGAGTTCTTTTATTTCTGATATCTCGTGTATTTGCATTAATTAATTATTGCAGCTTCATCACATCTGGTATCAGAGCACTTTCTTGGGCTCATTGGGTGGAATTTCTGCCAATTTTTTTTTCGCATTTGTTGCAGCTTCAGATTTGGGAATAATCCCTATCCGCTTAACTGTGGGAAGTACTTGGGCATAAGCCCTGAAACTCATTATGAGGAGTACCACAAGAACCCCAAAGTAGCTGGCCCATTGAGAGGACCTGCTAGCAAAAAGGGCAACGACCCCTACCTGATTGACTAGTTCCCACCCGTGAGGTAAACCAAGAGCTGTCATTTGTGGCAAAGCATTTATCAGTTTTACCTGTGCCGTGGAGTGAGGGGTACTACCCCGATACGCAAGGCGTCAGATAGCATTGGTGGCCGAGTGAAACACCTGAATTGCTAGGAAGCCGTACATACCTGGGGTCCATATCTATTTTCAGTTGAACTGTTGCCGATCACTTCCACTCCAGATCCAGCCGTTTCAGATCTATTCTGAAAGTCGTTCCAGATCCAGTCGCCATTTCAGATCCAATCGTTTTTGATCCCTTCCACGTGGTTGCAGATCCATCTATTGCGGGTCCCTTCCACACCTCTGTTGCCGATCTATTTCTGGAAAAAAATAAAAATAAATAAATAAATAAATTTTCTGTTTTTCGGCCATATCTCCCTTGTTTCAACTCTGTTTTCCCTGAAACTTCACTGACATCCCTACAATCCCATTCTGCATATTTCATTCTTGAAGACCCTATCCCAAATTCCACTTCCCAAGACCAGAAATCTCAAATTTGTTTATTTTTAGGGTTTGCCATAACTTTTTCAATTTTCACCCGATTGCCTTCAAATTTTACCATAGAGTTCCCGCTTCTGAAATCCCCATTTTTTGCTTCCCTGTCCTTCAGAAAGTGTCCAGAACCTAGTCAAACCCCAATTACCCATTTGAGTTTTTTCCAAATCCAAATTTTCCTTTACTAAATAAGCTTGTGTTTGTGTTTTTCTATCCATTTCCAAAAAAAAAAAAAAATCCTAGTTGTGGTTGTCACCCGCGCAGGATCAAAAACCATGGAAGAAACACTTGTATCCATCCAAACCAAACTCCAAGGTCTGGATGAAAAATTTCTCAGCCTCCATCTTTAGCATTCAGCCATGAACAATAACTGACAGCCAGAATCTTTTGCAGCCACAGGGTTCTCTTCTTCCAACAATTTTCGTGGACCGAAGCTTGATTTTCCTCGCTTCAATGGTACTGATCCGACTGGATGAAAATATCGAGCAGAACAATATTTCATTCCAATTCCCAGGTTGCTTCATATGGACTAAGGTGCTTCCATTGCACCTTTACCTATCCAATGGTGCGATTCCAGGGAAAAAGTTTCCTCTTGTCGAGGATACAATCTAGTTCCACCTGAAAATCTCCTTCTGGTTCCACCTTTATGTCATTCCAATCGATTAGATGAGTAGCATCATGTACATACTTTTTCAAAATAGAAATATGAAATACATTATGTATTTTTAGATTAGGTGGAAAGTCTAACTGATATGCCACTGGTCCAATTTTTTATAGTATTTCAAATTGTCCACAATACCTGTGTGCTAATTTAGCAGAACTCCCAAGCTTAAAAGAGCTTTTCTTGGATTTTACCGTGACAAAAACATGCTCACCAACTTGGAATTATTTCTTAGTTATTTTCATATTTGCATGACTCTTTTGTCTATCTTGTGCAATTTTTAAATTGCTTTGTACCTGCTTCACTATTAGTTCCATCTCTTTCAACAATTCAGGTCCTAACATCAATCTATCAACTGGATTACTCCATGAGATAGGATTATTACACTTTCTACCATACAGAATTTCGAAAGGATTAAGTTTAGTTGAAGCTTGATAGTGATTATTATAAGCAAATTCGAGTAAGTGCAGATATTCTTCCCATTTAGTTGGTTGATCTTTAACATACATTCTTAACATATCTTCTAGAATCTGATTTACTCTTTCAGTTTGTCTGTCAATTTGCAGATGAGAAGATGTAGTGAAATTTAATTTAGTATCCAAACCTTTAAACAATGATTTCCAGAAATTTCTAGTAAATTTAGAATCTCAATCAGAAATTATTACCTTAGGGATTCCATGCAAACGAAAAACTTACTTCATAAACACATCAACAATGTTAGCAGCCTTAAAAGTAGTTTTAACATGTATAACATGAGTTGCTTTGCTAACCTTATCCACTACTACCATTATTGAATCATTCTACTTTTGATTTTTAGGCAAACCAGTTCTAAAATCAATGTTGATAATTTTCCACTTCCACTCTGGAATTGGCAATCGCTGTAATAGGCCAGCTGTGTGTTGATGCTCAGCTTTAACTTGCCACATTCAAAGCACCTAGCTATGTATTTAGACACCTCATTCTTAACATTGTTATCATCTTTTGGTAACCAGGGTGTCCTAAATAAGGACTTTTATGTACTTCATTTAAAATCAACAACTTAATTTTAGGTACATTAGGCACATACAGTCTGTTTTTATAGAGCATTAAACCCTTTTCATTTAAACTGTAATCTGTTATTAAATTTTCAGAATTATTTTCTGCAACCTTTTCCTGTAATTTTTGATAATTTTTATCTAGTTTTACTCCTTCTTCAAGTTGATTTTGTAAATTTGTTTTATAAGTGTTGATTGCTTCCATAAAGTTTTATTTTGCATTTCTGCTTAAGGCATCAACCACCTTATTTTTTTTACCTTTAATGTGTTGGATCACGAAATAATATTCGCTAAGGAAAGCTAACCACCTAGCTTGCATTGCATTCAGATTTGGTTGATCCAACAAATATTTTAGACCTTTATTATATGTCATTAATGAAAAATTTCTACCAATTAGATGATGGTGCCACATCTTTAAAGCATGTATCACGGAAACCAACTCTAAATCATAGGTAGCGTAGTTCTTTTAATGAATTTTTAACTTTCTTGACTCATACGCTATTACATGACCTTCTTGTGTTAAGACCCCGCCAAGGCCATCATTGCATGCATCAGTGCATACAACAAAATCCTTGTTTGGATCTTCAATTTTTAAAATAGGTGCAGTAGTTAAAAGTTCTTTTAATTTCTTAAAACTTTCTTGACACTTTTGATCCCAAACAAATTTATTTCCCTTTCTCTATAGATAGGTTATGGGATTTGCGATTCTTCAGAATCCTTGTATAAACTTCCGATAGTAACCTGTAATTCCCATGAGCAATTGTACACCAGTTACATATTTAGGGACATGCCACTCATTAATTGTTCTTATTTTATCCGGGTCAACTCAGATTCCATCCTTGGATATGACATGACCGAAATACTGTATTTTATCTTTGAAAAATTCACACTTCCTAAATTTAGCGTACAGTTGATGTTCTCTTTAAGACTTGTAAAATTATTCGTAAGTGCTCATCGTGTTCTTCCTTAGTCCTTGAATAAATTAAAATGTCATCAATGAAAACAATTACGAACTTATCCAAATACTTATGTAAAACATTATTCATTAGACACATGAAAACTATTGGTGCGTTAGTTAGTCCAAAAGGCATAACTACAAATTCGTAATGCCCGTAACGGGTTCTGAAAGCAGTTTTAAAGATTTCTTCGTCTTTAATTCTGACTTAATGATATCCATATATCAAGTCTATTTTCGAAAATATCGTCGCTTTGTGTACTTGATCAAACAGATCATCTATGCGGGGCAAAGGATATATGTTTTTAATCATCATTTTATTTAACTGACGGTAGTCTATACATAAACGCAAAGTACCATCATTCTTTTTAATGAAGATGACAAGTGCTCCCCAAGGAGACACGATTGGTCTTATGTAATTCGTTAAGCTCTAGGATGTTCATCCGGTACGAAGCTTTTGAGTTTGAAACCGCACCCGGTACTAACTCAATGGTGAAGTCCAATTCTCAGTTTCGGAGGTAATTCTGGAATTTCTTCAAGGAATCCATCTGAAAAGTCTCTTAGGATTGGTATATATTCAAGTTTTAACTTATCTTCTTTAGTTGTGTGTTCATAATTAATTACGTTTTCAGCAAACATTTTACATCCTTTTCGTACAGCCTTTTTCACTTGCAAAGCGGAAATCTGTTTAATTGAAGTTTTTCTAGGGATTCATTTTACTGTTTTTGTTTCTTCGTTATCATTCAAGCATGTAAATGTCTTTTCAAAACAATTCAAAACTACCCGATGCTTTTCTAGCCAATCCATTCTGATTAAGCCATCATAAGACCCTAATGGTAGTACATTCATCTTTACTTGTGTCTTTAACTAACTCATAAGAAAATCAAAATTTTTAACAAAATAAACTACCTTTCTTTTGGTTCCTGTAGCTAACTGGACCAACCAAGATTTATCAAACTTTTCTACTTTCAATTTACAACATTTTACTATATCAGGTGATACATAACTCAAACTTGCACCCAGATCAATTAAAATAGAGATAGGTCTGTTCTATAGCTTACCTTCGATTTCGAGCATTGAAGTTTGATAATTAGCCTGTCGATTTTCCAAGGATGCATTGATCTTGGGCATTTCCCTCACTAAGTCACCAACTATTGGTTCTTCCTGCACTGTATGAATGTTGTCGACGATCCTTTTCTTGTTATGATAGTTTATTGAATAATGTGGTCCTTGACATTCATAACATTTTATATGTGCCTTTTGTTCATTGTTTCTAGCGCAATTATTAGGCATATTTCTTGTAGCTGTAGAATTCTTTGTTGTATTACTTTTAAAATTTTTTCCTTGAAAATTTTTTCTATGGAAATTTTGCTTGTTATTTCTAGAATTCCTATTAAATTTAAAAATTTTCTTTCTTTGTTCGAAATTATTTGGTTATTACTCTTCCAGCTAGATACACCTTCTCTTTTTCTGTTCTGTTCAAAACAGAAATTCGCCTTTCTCATAGCTTCCTCAAGATTTTTAGGGTTGTCATACTCAATTATGTGTTTGATATTAAAAGGTAAGAAACTCATAAATCTTTGTGTTTTAGGCTTTTCGTCCACAATGTAAGGTACATATCTTAACAAACTTAGGAATTTACTGCTTAACTCTTTCATGTTCATAGAGCCTAGTTTAAAATCATAGAACTCTTTTTCTTTTTCTTCGTAGTATTGTTCAGACATAAACTTCTTCTTAAAATACTTCTTAAATGTAATCCAAGTTACACTCTTTTCTTTAATGCCTTTTACCCTTTTTATATATTGCCACCAAATATCTTCTTTCCCAGTCAGATTATAAATGGCCATCTTAGCTTTCAGCTGATATGAATAATCATAAATTTGAAAGTATTTCTTCACACCTGACAACCATGCATCGACTTCTTCTCCTTTTTCACTTTCACCGTTAAACGTTGGGGTTTTTATCTTCTTGAACTCCCGTGAAATATGTTCATATGGTTTATAATTTCTCCTTTTTTGGTCTACAGTCACTTTCACTACTGTCACTAGAATACTTATGTTTCGTTTTATGTGTTTTAACATTAATTTCAGAAGAAGAGCTACTTTCATCATTAGAAAATTTTAACTTCTCACATTTGTGTTGGTAGCACATGGTTCCAGATTCAGAATTTAATTCTGTTCTTTTATCTTTTTCATCATTATGGAATTTATCGAATAATATCTGATTCAGTTCTTCTTTTGCTTTTAAAATCCTTTCATTATCTTCCTTAACAGTTTTCATTTCATCTTTTAGATCTTTAACTGTCCTAAGTAGTTCAGATGAATTATCATTTAATTCAACATAAATGTTTTCTTCGTTAACCTACTCATGTTCATTATTATTTTGATCATTGTGCTGGGCGCTGTCCTCAGCAAATTCTTCTGGTCCTTCCATTACCTACAAATTATGTACCAAATGTTCTGTACATAAACAAATTAAAACAAAACTCAGTAAATGTATTTTATGATTAAATTTTTCTATTGTGTGAGTTGAGCCACTTTCAGGCCTAGTGTTTGAACTTGCGCTTTGATACCACATGTAACATCCCAAAAAAGTTCATTAAAAATTAAAAAAAAATTAAGCAGTCTTATTTGCTATTAATTACTATGCATAAGTATAAATGTGAATGTTTAGCATCTTTATTACTGCTTAACTATACTCTTAAAATGAAACAAAAACTTGTTTACAATTGTTGTCATTTATTATAAGTGTCTTAATGACATTTAGATAGATTTTTGTTCCTATGTCTGAAGTTAATATTATATTGTCCATAATACAACATTACACCTACAGAATTTTTCTTACTCATTATTATATACATGTCTTCTGTATTCATTGATTCTATTATGATACTCATGAATTTGATGATTATCTCACTTGTCCTTAAATCATTGAAGTAGGACTTGAAACTCTTTTACTGTTTGAGAGTATTTATGAATCCATTTGTATCTTTATCTACAATACATTGAATGTCTGGTTATACATGCAAGCTGTTACGTCATGGGTTAATAATTGTATATTGTAATTATGACGACACTCAATGCTTAATGTCTTGAAGTTGTAAATTACTTCTCGTTGTTTAACATTAATAGTTGGCTTACTATTCTTCTGTTGTAGGAGTTGGTTTAATAGTTTTGGAGGAACTGTGAGGCTTACTTAGCTCTTAAAGCTAATGCATGTTATCACTACCCTGTATCGGTTACAGGTAGGATCCTGATGCACGATATGGCTAATGTTTTTATAGATTTTACATGGCTAAGGTTAAAACCTAGCTACAAGATTATAGTGCAAGGAAAAAATTATATTGTAACCCTAACTATGGGTTGGATGTTCGATCCCTAATGGATTCTATTATGGTGATGGAATACCACTATTAAACATTGGGTTAAATGTTATGATATAACATTAGTGTTTATAACGATTAACCAAAGTCTTTGGTGCAATAGTGAAATGGAGTTCGAAAGGCAAACATTGTGTATAAACTATACGAATGTGGGTAAAAATCAAATGTGTAGTGGATGCCACCCAAGCTCATTTATGAGTCGCATGAAGGGTAGTGGAGAGTAACGACGTAAGGGACAAATCCCTAACTCCTCGCTGGTCTTGGCATTGTTATTTTTGTTGAGTGAGTGTTTGGAGAGCTGACCTCTCGTTTGGACGCCATGGCCATGTGGGCACCTCTGCACAGTTTCCATCTTTGTACTTTATAAAAATAAATAGAGTGGCCTTCAGGGTTTCAGTGCTTGTTCAACATAATACTATTGTGGTCTCGGTTACTCGGGTGAGCTACGCTAATGGTGCTTCGTCTTCTCTGCAAGAGGTAAGAATGGTATCAACCTGAGACTTGTTTGAAACATTAAGTTCTTTTATTTATCTCATGTCGATGCCTTACTATTTCATTTGCTTGGAAGGAGGCTTCCAACTTCTCTCTGTTCTCTTCTCAAGCTTACGACTCCTACATATCTGAGTTTAAGGAAAAAACCTAGTGATTTAATACCACGGTAATCCCTCGGTTTCTCCACGATGTCTCTTCTGTCGATGTGTTTGGATCCATTGTTAGTGTTGATGTTTTCAATGTTATAAGCCCTCAGGCATGCGAATGGTTTTGCAACTTGTATAGTTGGAGTTGGGATTCGACCAACGTTTTCAAATGAAAGCTACGTCATTTAGTTTCTTCAGTTTGCATCTACGTCTCTGTTAAGATTGTTGTTACTTGTCTCTTGACTTCTTAATTGAATATGTTTTCGGCTTGAAGCCTTTGGTTGGAAATTCGTCAATGTAAAGAATATAAGTAATGTTTACTGTGTAGTGACATTCGTTAGCTATCCAATGCATTTCTAGGATTCTTAGTATTTGGTTGTGGAAATGATGGTTTCAGTTTCTGTATAAGCCTTCTAGCATTATCAATTTGAAATAAAAAATGTTTCAGGTCTATATTGGCATAGATTATTTCGATAGTTTAAAATGGTGAAGATGTAACTGTTTTGGGTCAAGCCCTAGCTTAACTATGTGTAGCTTATTAATGTGTTAGTTCAGAAATGTGATGTTAATAGTATTTGGTACTACAGGGTTTAAACCCTAAACCATGTCTGTTCGTAAGCTATAATTCAAAAGAATGTAAGGATGAGCTCTCCCGAAATCAGAACCCTTAACCTTTAAGTAATTTATTCTTTTGATAAGATGGTAGGTGCCATAGAGCTCTGTCTAGATGGTGACAATGTATGCATCAAGCTCTGATGTTTTGATACATTCTGTGTAACTTTAAATGGTTTGACTGTAAAATAATTTTTATGGTTACGTCTAAAATTTCACACCTATTGGTGTTGGGATTAACCCTGTCATGGTTGACATTTATTTTTCCTGGGTTATGTTACGCCCAGTTCATAATACTTTTAGGTTGAGCCCCTATAGGTCTTGAACCTGTGATATCCCTCCTTTATGACCTATTTTCATCCTTATTTTATTATTTTTTTATATATATATGTAATTGTAATTGTGTAAGTGACATTGGTGAAAACCTTAAGGCCCATCAGTAAGGTTCGAGATTCATGAGGTTTAACTCATCAGTCGTAAAATTATAAACTTAGGATTTGAGCATGGGTAACGCAAAGAAGAAAAGGGAAAAACATCGATTATTCATTAGAAGACATGAAATGGGTAAGATGGCTAGGAAGCCATGGGTTTGATGACCATAATCGTAAGTATCATCTTAAGTTATGATAGTGTTAAAGTTTCATCCTTGTAGAGCTTACCGTAAGTATCTAACTAAGTTATTATGCTCTATAAGTTATGACGACCCTAGTAAGACTAATCCGAGTTCATATGAACATCTTAACTAGGGATGAAATGCCATCGTGTCATCTCTAAAGATAGATTCAAGCCAAGGAAGTTATTTTAAAGGTATTATGTGGAATAATCACCTTGAAATAAATAGAAGGGTATCATAGTATTTATGCCATTTTACCTTCATAGAAAGCTATAAACTAGTTTATACCTTAAAGGAAATTTGGAAAAAGTAAAAAGACATATTATGAATATATAAGATATGTTTAAAAGTGCATATGGAGGTAAGATATTTTATTATTAAGAATTTATGTAGGTACTCTATTGAATAGAGCATAGAGGATGCATAACAAGGAGTGGCTTTCAATTATCAAACTTATGGTATAGTGAAGCATCTTGGTGTTTATGCGTAAGGTTTCGTTTTGGTAATCGAATGAGTATTTATCCTATACCTTAATATATATTTACATTTACATATACTAATTAAGTATTATAGCTCAACAAGGTTTAACTGTGATTTCCAAAGGTATTGGAGGAATAAAAGACGTGAGAAGTGTAACTACCACTTAACAAAGAGGAGAATAATAATAATGTACCGTTGCAGGAGGATTCCCCTCTCTGAGGTAGACTCTAAAAAAAAAAGAGACTGTTGTCTTCTAAACATTTAATACGGGAAGGTGGCTAGACTCGCGGAAGAGATCTGTTGAAGTTTTCCGTTGTCATATTAAATGGTGGGGAGTGGACGCACTCTCCAAAAAAGAGGGTTGTCGTTAAATTGTAATGTGAGAAGGTGGACGGACTCTCCAAGAGAGAGTGTTGTCGTTAAATTTTAATGTGAGAAGGTGGACGGACTCTCCAAGAAAGAATATTGTCGTTAACATTTAATGTGAGAAGGTGGACGGACACTCTCGAAAGGAAATTGATGCCGAGATCTTTGCAGTATGATGAGGTAATTTCGGGGTCGATTCCTACATCTTAGCACTGACAGTTGATGAAAGGGAGGAGATATCTGTAGCTGCAGGAGAATAAAAAGATCTCGAGGATCTGAGGATTGGGGAAGGGATAATCATCTGATATCTGTGCATTTGAAGATCGATGATCTATGCCCTGGAGAGGCTATTCCCTGAAGGGTTCGCTACGCAAATTGGGTACAGTTCTTGTATGAGGCGTTTACACAGTAAGCTGGCAGTGTGGAACTCTGCGCTATATGGCTGTTACAACGACAATAATGGAGATCGGTTTGCGATAAGGTATTTAGGTCTTGCGATGATGATGTTCTCCTTCTAAATTTTATATGATGTATTACCGTGGCGGAGTCAGATTCAGTCTTCCTTTCTCCCTTTATATAGTGCGATTTACTCTTACTCTCTAACTGTAAAATATGGGTATACCTTGCCGGATCGATTGAGTTGCTTTTATTATAGAATGTATACACAGTCGTTTTGTTATGGCGGTGGATTACTTAGTCGTCGATCTGCTTTTATCATAAATTATGTATGCGGCCAATTTGTTGTGTCTGTGGATCACGAATTTGGTTTAGTCCCCTTGTATGTCTTGGTTATTGACCCCCATCTCCCACTGGAAGTAAGGAATAAATGCGGTTGTATTTACCATATACCTCTGCGTTTGATTCCTAGGAGACAGTAGAATGAAAGATACATATAGTATGCTATCGACTACCTTCAATTCGAAGTTCTCGATGGTGGCGATTTCCGAGTATAGTTCCAGTTATGTCTTCTATTATTTCATTTCATGAAAATGTTGGTTTAATGATTGGAAACTTTGTTTATCAATTGACACCTGAGTAGTTTTCATTATGAAAATGTGGTGTAAACATATTTTAAAAGTTCGTGTATTTGCTAGTGTCCATAAATTGGAGTCTAAGTATTATCTCCATGGAAGTCGATATTGATATATCAAAACCGTACACAACGTTGGTCGATTTATTTCCATGTGCTGCGTGTATCCCTCGCTATCAACAGGTGTTTGTGCTGCGAGAATGTTGTGACCTCCGTTTTTTGTGGGTTGCCTTTGTTTTATTTTGGTGAACGATTCAAACCTCTTCTGAGACCGCAACTAGCCGAGCTGCCAAGCGCTATGTTGGCATGCTCGGCGTTCAGCTATCCATGATGCCAATGCATCACAACTGAAGTTTTGCGTTATAAATATTAATACCAAGATGGATTTGGAACTTGTACATAGATGTAGGTGGTTGAATGGAAATTATGTAGACGGTTACTCAATGACCATGTTGGTTTGAGATTTCATTTTCGTCCAGCATTGGATCTCTGCCCCTTTTTGATTTTCTAATCATTAATCTTTCCTTGCGAGTTTTTCTTCTTTATTGATGCCACGTCTGGCTCTCTGCTTAGAGATGGATAGGGATATTGTACTGTTCGTTAAAGAATGCTCAAATTCTTTGTGTGGTAAATCGATCTGATTAGAATCCTTCGGTTATATTATGGATTGAGATTTATGGTTCTTCCATCTGGTGCATGGTTTCATTTACTCTGTCGATGATACATACAGCGATTTCAAGAGTTCAGTGCTGTGTAATTATTACTGCTCTGTCGATTTGCATACCAAGGTTTCGGTGGCTACATGTATCTTTTATTTTGTTTCTATTGCTTATTGTTGTTGATCGCATATTTAGGTTTGTGACTTTATAGGCTATTCACTTATAGATCCCTGTCGTATTTGTTATAATCAACGACTGAGTACATACAGTCATTGTCTTATGTTTTGTACTAACCGGTGTTTATGCCATCGCTTCGGTATAGAGATGATTCTGGCTTAAGAGTCCTGCCAGGGTAGCATAGTCTGCAAGAGAGTAGAAGTAAAAAGGACAACCATGGCATTGCCGGATGTAATCCCTTGTGGCTAAATAATAAAAGAATGCACACACCTTTTGTGGACTACCCCGCGTACGGGTGAACCACGTTATATTTTGTCTCCTATGTTTCCTATGGTGTTTCTCAATGTGTTTCATATATGAGTACTTGTTTCTGTCCTTAAAATATTTATGATTACGTTGATATATACAATTCATATAAAAGGTTGGTTGTGGATATAATGCTTCTCTTATGATTATGATTGTGTTGTTACCATTGAGATTGTTTTATTGAAAGCGGTATATGTTCCCTAAAGGATGTGTATTAAGACATAATGAGGTTTGTGTTCCCGCAAGATTTAAGAAATGGTTGACATCTTAAGTTAAGCACTGATTTAGTTAAGAGTAAAACATCTATCTATTCATGCAAAATGAGGGGAGATAGTACTTAATATACATGAGTTTCATTGAGGGACCTTTTCCTGGATTATTATAATGTCATTTATAAACAGTAATAAACATTGCAAGGTTTTAATTATTGTAAGCAATAATTTAAGGAATTAAAACCACACTTTATATTTCCGTATATTTTTCTTGTGGCATTTTAGGCACTTAGAAAAGTTTTAAATGTTACGAAATTTGGGGTTCATTACATATGGTATCAGAGCATTAGGTTGCAACACTAGGGCCTAATGAGCTCAACATGCGATAAGTAAGTATGAAGGTTGTTAAGCTGACTAATCAATTATTTGTGTTTCATTTTGGATGCATGGAATTGTACTGGAGGAGGGGAAAACGAATCTCCAAGCTCGACTTCAAGTTTCTTCCACCAGAGCACAGGTTGCAAACACTTGGGCTTATTGAGCTAAATTGGAGAAGAACAAATACAAGTTGGTCGGACTAGAAAGGGAGCTGCATTCTATAAGCCAAGAATAAAATGTTCACTTCCAAAGAATCGTCAAGAGGTAAGCGACAAAACTTCTCGAAATTGCAAGTAAGTACGTATGAGTTTACTGAAAAGTTATAATTAGAGTATCTAATTGTGAACATTACATAAGTTCATTGAATAATCTCTTATGGATGACGCTAGACGATGAATATCTCCTCACCCTTTACAATTAGTTTCATTGAATGACAAGAAGGTACTCTTTTAATTAGTTAGATTATTGGGGTTAAGTCCTTATGAAATGGGTACTTGTAAGTAGAGTAAAAGCACGTTTTGGAAATTATCCTAGCTACTTCACAGTGAAGTTTATAGGCTAAGGAAGTCTCCTAATTTGGTTGACCTTAGATAACTAAGTAAACTTGATGGACCAATAGTCTAGATTTCCAAATATGAAATTTAGATGGGGATGTAAGCAACTTAGATCTGTTAAAAGATCCATTAAGTTCAGATCAAAAGTAAGTCCTTATGTTAAAAGGTCCATTCAAGATTTGATAGTTTGGGTCAGTCTTGGGTTTTTGAACTATGTAAGAAACGATCAGGTTTCGTTTACATATGAGTTACCTTAAAATAAGAAAGTTTATAAATTTATAATGAGATTGACCTTAGTAGTAAAATCTGTAAAGGTGTATACTGCAGGAGGAGTCATTGCGAATTTAATAATTCTAGGGAAGCATAATTATGTGATGTTAAGTTGTTGTTTTATTCCATAAGAAGTATAGTTTGGCTAGACTAGAATGTCTGGTTTCTTTTAAACAAAGAAATTAACTTTAATTGGTGTGAAGTTTTCTATGACTAGGAAACTGTGAGATTACAAAGGAGAAAAATGGTTAATAGTCTCCTTGCTAATCAATTTCATTCTAGTATGGAATTATATAAGATAAGTAATTATAATACGATTTTTGTGACATTGAAGTATGCTCGTACCTTTACATATAAGTGCAACAAAAGGAAAATGGTTATAATTACATATACATGTGAATATTAAGCAGTTAATATGAGAATGCATGAGTATCTTTTATATATACCTCTTATTTCTGAAATTTCTACTAAGATAGACATGGGAAACAATGAGTAATAGTGATACTTTTAATTGCTCAATATTTATGATGACTTGCTATCCATGTACCACTGTTAAGGGATAGGTTATTGGAAACCTAGAACCAACATGAAATAAATACAGGTTACTAGGATGCTGTAATCTTCTGACATCGTTATGTGCCACAAAGAATGACTATTTTTATTTATTATGTGTTAAGGAAAACATTGATGACATGGAATTTGCAGGGTAGATCGGAAGTGATCCTTGAGACAGTACTCGAGGTATAAGCTTTTATGAAACCAGTAAAAATGATGTTTGAAAATATGTTATATATACGATTGTTCCTATGACTTAAAGACTAACACTTTGAATGTTGTGGTTGAGCAAATGTTATTTTCCCACCCATCACTGCCTGACACCCATCAATGGGTAAATGTGGGATATATATATATATATATATATATATATATATATATATATATATATATATATATATGGATTCATGTATAATACTAATACGTGATGATACAAGTAAACTGGAACCTCGGCAGATGAAGGTGAGCTATGCGGTCACCTTTACAAAGACACGTGGTTATCCGTATAAGGTATGTAAGTTTGTTTTAGATAATTGGTTATCTCTATATGATGTTAGGGTATTCAAAAAGGGTTGTATAACTAAAAATAGGAATTGTACTGAAATGGTGAAAGCTAACATTCGAGGTTAAATGGTCATAATGTCCATGGATCATCACAGAAAGAATGTTATATCGTGTTCAAAGCATTATGTAATCTTATAAGCTAGATATGTGTAGTAGGAAATGACATCTTAGATGATTACATATGGATATTTTAAAAAGAAAGATGATTTTCTGTTTAAAGAAAGGATCTTCTTACAATATTTGATTTTGTATATAAAGCGATACTAAGAAGTGGATTTTGGCAGATGGTGAAATTTCTGTGAAGGTTGTGAAAATGCAAGAGCATAAATATTATGCATGGTAAAATAAAGAGTGAGGAATTAAGATTCACATCACAATTGTTACTTGTTTTTTTTTAAATGTTGATAATTATTGTTGAACAAAGCACTCGACCCAGATTGGTCAGAGTAATCGTATGGGTACAGAATGTAATGTGACAAAATAATTTGAAAGAGATTTTTCTAGACTCAAGCAAGGCGGCTTGGGGAAAATAAATTCCGGGACTCAAGTGAGAAGGCTTGAGGGGAATTGCATAAAGAGTGTTGTAATGGCATTGAAATACTCCCTAAGATCGGGGATTGAATAGCCACTAGGATTCTCGGAGAATCGGCTGGCTGTAAGACCTGGGCATGCTATAAGAAAAATGTATATGTGGGAGGCAGGACGCTGCTTAGTATGCATGAAAGAAATGTTTGCTGTGTGAGCACTAAGGTGTTAGGAAAGACATGAATGAAATGTTTGCTGCATGAGCACTAAGGTGTTAGGCAAAACATGAGAGAAATGTTTGCTGCGTGAGCACTAAGGTGTTAGGCAAGGCATGAGGAAAAGGATTGCTGCGTGAGCACTAAGGTGTTAGGCAAGAATTTCCTGGATCAAGTGAATGTTGTTTGTTGATTTTGTCAACAGTATACAATCAAGGAGCACTAGATTTATTCCATATATTGCAAGAGATATGTGTAATAAAGAACTCATGATTTATGTTTCTGAGTTTGATTATGAAGTTGATGACAAGTTGTTACTAAACATTGTTTCTTTTGAATTCCAGTTTTGTGATACAAAGGATTGCTCCAAGAGAAGAGTGAACACCGAGGATGGTGTTATCTTAAAGGGGATGAGGATGTGATATCCCTCCTTTATGACCTATTTTCATCCTTATTTTATTATTTTTTTATATATATATGTAATTGTAATTGTGTAAGTGACATTGGTGAGAACCTTAAGGCCCATCAGTAAGGTTCGAGATTCATGAGGTTTAACTCATCAGTCGTAAAATTATAAACTTAGGATTTGAGCATGGGTAACGCAAAGAAGAAAAGGGAAAAACATCGATTATTCATTAGAAGACATGAAATGGGTAAGATGGCTAGGAAGCCAAGGGTTTGATGACCATAATCGTAAGTATCATCTTAAGTTATGATAGTGTTAAAGTTTCATCCTTGTAGAGCTTACCGTAAGTATCTAACTAAGTTATTATGCTCTATAAGTTATGACGACCCTAGTAAGACTAATCCGAGTTCATATGAACATCTTAACTAGGGATGAAATGCCATCGTGTCATCTCTAAAGATAGATTCAAGCCAAGGAAGTTATTTTAAAGGTATTATGTGGAATAATCACCTTGAAATAAATAGAAGGGTATCATAGTATTTATGCCATTTTACCTTCATAGAAAGCTATAAACTAGTTTATACCTTAAAGGAAATTTGGAAAAAGTAAAAAGACATATTATGAATATATAAGATATGTTTAAAAGTGCATATGGAGGTAAGATATTTTATTATTAAGAATTTATGTAGGTACTCTATTGAATAGAGCATAGAGGATGCATAACAAGGAGTGGCTTTCAATTATCAAACTTATGGTATAGTGAAGCATCTTGGTGTTTATGCGTAAGGTTTCGTTTTGGTAATCGAATGAGTATTTATCCTATACCTTAATATATATTTACATTTACATATACTAATTAAGTATTATAGCTCAACAAGGTTTAACTGTGATTTCCAAAGGTATTGGAGGAATAAAAGACGTGAGAAGTGTAACTACCACTTAACAAAAAGGAGAATAATAATAATGTACCGTTGCAGGAGGATTCCCCTCTCTAAGGTAGACTCTCAAAAAAAAAGAGACTGTTGTCTTCTAAACATTTAATACGGGAAGGTGGCTAGACTCGCGGAAGAGATCTGTTGAAGTTTTCCGTTGTCATATTAAATGGTGGGGAGTGGACGCACTCTCCAAAAAAGAGGGTTGTCGTTAAATTGTAATGTGAGAAGGTGGACAGACTTTCCAAGAGAGAGTGTTGTCGTTAAATTTTAATGTGAGAAGGTGGACGGACTCTCCAAGAAAGAATATTGTCGTTAAAATTTAATGTGAGAAGGTGGACGGACACTCTCGAAAGGAAATTGATGCCGAGATCTTTGCAGTATGATGAGGTAATTTCGGGGTCGATTCCTACATCTTAGCACTGACAGTTGATGAAAGGGAGGAGATATCTGTAGCTGCAGGAGAATAAAAAGATCTCGAGGATCTGAGGATTGGGGAAGGGATAATCATCTGATATCTGTGCATTTGAAGATCGGTGATCTATGCCCTGGAGAGGCTATTCCCTGAAGGGGTCGCTACGCAAATTGGGTACAGTTCTTGTATGAGGCGTTTACACAGTAAGCTGGCAGTGTGGAACTCTACGCTATATGGCTGTTACAACGACAATAATGGAGATCGGTTTGCGATAAGGTATTTAGGTCTTGCGATGATGATGTTCTCCTTCTAAATTTTATATGATGTATTACCGTGGCGGAGTCAGATTCAGTCTTCCTTTCTCCCTTTATATAGTGCGATTTACTCTTACTCTCTAACTGTAAAATATGGGTATACCTTGCCGGATCGATTGAGTTGCTTTTATTATAGAATGTATACACAGTCGTTTTGTTATGGCGGTGGATTACTTAGTCGTCGATCTGCTTTTATCATAAATTATGTATGCGGCCAATTTGTTGTGTCTATGGATCACGAATTTGGTTTAGTCCCCTTGTATGTCTTGGTTATTGACCCCCATCTCCCACTGGAAGTAAGGAATAAATGTGGTTGTATTTACCATATACCTCTGCGTTTGATTCCTAGGAGACAGTAGAATGAAAGATACATATAGTTTGCTATCGACTACCTTCAATTCGAAGTTCTCGATGGTGGCGATTTCCGAGTATAGTTCTAGTTATGTCTTCTATTATTTCATTTCATGAAAATGTTGGTTTAATGATTGGAAACTTTGTTTATCAATTGACACCTGAGTAGTTTTCATTACGAAAATGTGGTGTAAACATATTTTAAAAGTTCGTGTATTTGCTAGTGTCCATAAATTGGAGTCTAAGTATTATCTCCATGGAAGTCGATATTGATATATCAAAACCGTACACAACGTTGGTCGATTTAGTTCCATGTGCTGCGTGTATCCCTCACTATCAACAGGTGTTTGTGCTGTGAGAATGCTGTGACCTCCGTTTTTTGTGGGTTGCCTTTGTTTTATTTTGGTGAACGATTCAAACCTCTTCTGAGACCGCAGCTAGCCGAGCTGCCAAGCGCTATGCTGGCATGCTCGGCGTTCAGCTATCCATGATGCGAATGCATCACAACTGAAGTTTTGCATTATAAATATTAATACCAGGATGGATTTGGAACTTGTACATAGATGTAGGTGGTTGAATGGAAATTATGTAGACGGTTACTCAATGACCATGTTGGTTTGAGATTTCATTTTCGTCCAGCATTGGATCTCTGCCCCTTTTTGATTTTCTAATCATTAATCTTTCCTTGCGATTTTTTCTTCTTTATTGATGCCACGTCTGGCTCTCCGCTTAGAGATGGATAGGGATATTGTACTGTTCGTTAAAGAATGCTCAAAGTATTTGTGTGGTAAATCGATCTGATTAGAATCCTTCGGTTATATTATGGATTGAGATTTATGGTTCTTCCATCTGGTGCATGGTTTCATTTACTCTGTCGATGATACATACAGCGATTTCAAGGGTTCAGTGCTGTGTAATTATTACTGCTCTGTCGATTTGCATACCAAGGTTTCGGTGGCTACATGTATCTTTTATTTTGTTTCTATTGGTTATTGTTGTCGATCGCATATTGAGGTTTGTGACTTTATAGGCTATTCACTTATAGATCCCTGTCGTATTTGTTATAATCAACGACTGAGTACATACAGTCATTGTCTTATGTTTTGTACTAACCGGTGTTTATGCCATCGCTTCGGTATAGAGATGATTCTGGCTTAAGAGTCCTGCCAGGGTAGCATAGTCTGCAAGAGAGTAGAAGTAAAAAGGACAACCATGGCATTGCCGGATGTAATCCCTTGTGGCTAAATAATAAAAGAATGCACACACCTTTTGCGGACTAGCCCGCGTACGGGTGAACCACGTTATATTTTGTCTCCTATGTTTCCTATGGTGTTTCTCAATGTGTTTCATATATGAGTACTTGTTTCTGTCCTTAAAATATTTATGATTACGTTGATATATACAATTCATATAAAAGGTTGGTTGTGGATATAATGCTTCTCTTATGATTATGATTGTGTTGTTACCATTGAGATTGTTTTATTGAAAGCAGTATATGTTCCCTAAAGGATGTATAATAAGACATAATGAGGTTTGTGTTCCCGCAAGATTTAAGAAATGGTTGACATCTTAAGTTAAGCACTGATTTAGTTAAGAGTAAAACATCTATCTATTGATGCAAAATGAGGGGAGATAGTACTTAATATACATGAGTTTCATTGAGGGACCTTTTCCTGGATTATTATAATGTCATTTATAAACAGTAATAAACATTGCAAGGTTTTAATTATTGTAAGCAATAATTTAAAGAATTAAAACCACACTTTATATTTCCGTATATTTTTCTTGTGGCATTTTAGGCACTTAGAAAAGTTTTAAATGTTACGAAATTTTGGGTTCGTTACAGAACCCTTGTTACATTATTTATTATGATAATCTTCTGAGTTGTTTGTTCAGAGTTCTGGTACTATATTAATTAGAATTGATTATAGTTCTATGACTATTTTCTATTTGGTATAGTTTGGTTTCTACAGGGTTCGACCCTTGACATAATTGATAATGCATGTTGTATACTAGTTTATAGGGTTTAACCCTGAAATATCCTTTGATCTTTTCAATGTTTGGATAACTTCTAAGAAAAGAATTATACTTAGTTTTCAAATTCAGTGTGGATTAATACGATGCATTTAAATGTCGATCTCCTGTAAGCTGTTGATTAGTATTAGAATGAATTCAATATGATTTAGCATAATATATTTTTCCATAACTTTGTTTCGATTCATATTCTTAAAACATACTTTGTTTATGAAAATATACTTTATTGTTTTCTAAGGTGAACTCATGAGAGCTTCACTTAATAAATCGCTATCATAGCACATTCATTTGTGGCATATGCAACAATACCCCTAAATTCACTCAATATTGGAAAATACCTTCCAAAATCGTTTTCTTTTAACCCCCTCCCAATATGCCTTCCCAATTTAAAAAAAACCCTATTTGCACTAGATACTGTATGTATCAATTTTTTCATTAACATTTTTTATACCCCTTTATATTTCTACCTAGTATATTGATATGATACCCCTCTTATGACCCCATATGCATTCTCCAATGCACCTTGCTTCTTTCAAAGTATATTGTGGATGCACATTACTTCACCCACAATGCAATTTCTCAACCACATATCATTATGATTTGCAACATCTAATGGTCTAATGAAGAGATAGGAGATCACTTCTTGTATGTAAATAGAGCCAATGCACATAGTACAACATTTAGATAACATGTAACAGTTCCCCAATCACTAACTAATCATGTTGTGGGCTAGGTATTCAAGCCCCTAGGGCCTGTAACAAGCTCTAGGAGACTGACTAAACCTCCCAATGCTTGTAATAGGCACGAGTGGTTGGGTATTCAAGCCCCCAAGGCCTATCAAGGGCCTATAACAGGCCCTGGAAGCTTAGAGCCTCACAAGGCTATTGGTAACAACTGGCTGAGTGCTATTGTAACAATTGGTTGTCAATGAGCACCGTCTCTTGACTATGATAATCTGGAAACCAACTTCATCATGAAATCCCCTGGCCTCAAGCATGCCTCAAGACGTGATTTCCCTGCGTACTGGTAAGCCTGTGCCTTGCCTCAACCCGATTTCTCATCCGACCGTGATCCCTCCATCTCCATTTGGTGACTATTTGTCATCCCACCCATATAAAAAAAAACCCCAAAGTATTTTTGTATTGTTACATTAAATAAAAAAACCCTTTTCCCCTTAATATATAAGCAATATAATTTTTGGGTTTTCATGAATATTTAATACTGCAATATGAATGAACATGGTATTATATTGCCTTCTAGTGAAGCCCTCGTGGGTGAACTGTAATATTATAAGCTATTGTTCTTTGTTGATTCCTGTACAGCTTGATAGTATTATAACACTTTTGTATACATGATTTGCTACTAGGTTATCAATGTCGACTGTTTATGAGTTAACAATATATATATATAATGAATATACAAATATTAATGAGAGCAGTAAACAAGTATGACATCTATATCTAATATATTATACATAATTATTCCTTTGCTTAGAATCTTACTATCATCTCTAATCTATGTTAACTAAACATCTTCATGTACTAGAGTACATCACCTATGGTGAAAAGAAAAATACAGGAAGAAATAATCTATCAGTTCATAAATTTATCATCTCTAACAACTATCTGGTATCTAAGATACATCTTGAAACTATGATAACTTATTCAACAGTTTTCAGAAATAGATTAACAGTTTTAAAGTAAATAACATAAAAACAAAGTAGAACCTATTAACTGATAGGGTGGACAAAAACCCAAAGAGGACAGTTCCTTCCAACCTTCTCCAGAAAGCAGCCAAGATCACTTGCTTTTGGATCCCCAAGCCTGTTCACTGAACCACCAAGATGAAGATACTATGTACAAGCAAGACACTATGTTTGTACTTCAACAATCAAGAAGACTTTCATACAAACTCTATTTGTACTTCAAAAAACATGGAGAATTGCATACAAATCACTCATATGTACTTCAACAATCATGAAGACTTGCATACATATCACACTCATGTACTGCAGCAATCATGTAGAGTTGCATACATAGTATTCTCTCTGCAACTCAGCAGTAAGACAATGTTACTCTGCAACTCATTACCGAGCTTCCCCTCATTCAATCTCTTGTGGGCTCAGTTCTAACACCACAAGGAAAAAGTTATGAGCCTCTACTCAATTCGATGGCTTATAAAATATTTCCTAGGTCTTTTGGGTTAGTTTTGCATTCAATGAACCATCAGCTCAGTTCCACCATCCTTGGGAACCATGACCACATTTTTAGGGAAGTTTCCCCCTGCAATAGCTAGTAAGTGAGTGCAGATGTTGCCACTTGTCCATTGCCTTCTACACCAGTTTCCATTCCTCCTAATGGGTCAGTGAACACTCTTCAACAGTCTCTTTGGGTGAGTGTCTCCTATTTTAATTTATTAAATAATTTTATTATTCATTTACAGTCATCCTTGACCACCCTTAGTCATTAATATAAAACTTTACAATAAAAGTTAAAGTAATGTTTTTCCACAAACATAAAATGTTTCAAGTACTGGGTAGGTTACAGCAAGCCCCCCCACACCCCCCCGTCATGGTCTAGGATCCAAACACTATTGAAAACATGACCTCTGAATATGGAA
Organism: Larix kaempferi; assembly: GCA_027924585.1. NCBI lineage: Eukaryota > Viridiplantae > Streptophyta > Pinopsida > Pinales > Pinaceae > Larix > Larix kaempferi. Next base: position 7,593,157 of record BSBM01000616.1, read on the forward strand.
TATTAGGCTCCACAACAAACAATAGTTGGACTGATGGTTGAACTAAATCCTACTTTGTAACTGAGGGAGGCTGCGATGGATTTGTGGGTGGTGAATGGGATGAAGGATCTTTTTGAGGTTGTTTGCTTCCAAACTGATGGGATGATTTGGTCTTGCATCCTTTGGAGTCGACATCATCTATAATGGAAGGCAGTATTGCCATAGTCAACAAGATACGAATACGGATAATCATCAAGCGATTCAATGAGGATTCTATCAAGTAGCCAACAACTAAGATAAAGATTGACACAAATAAAAGAAAATGTGATATATCCTTTCTATATTATTCCTATATCTATATTTATCGACTGGCCGAAAAAGTTACCAAGGGTAGCTAAAAAATCATTCTAAAAATGCAAGGGTAAATTTCAGAATCTTACCCAAGTCGATATGGTCATAATCGTCATGGATTGCAAAATGAAATAAAAAAACCATCTCTGAATGGAAAGGACATAGTGTCCCTAGAACCACGACCCTTGCTTTATTCTTCTCTTGCAATCATACTCCTTGGAGAAATATATGATGAAGTAGCCTTTGGAGAAAAAAATAACTCATGATTTATAGACCAGGTGTGGTTCATCCATTCCCTCAATGCTTTTTGTTGGAATAGAATGGTGTGGGCATAAATGTGATGGTCTTCAACCTATAAAGAGGGAGGCTCTTTGGAAAATTCCACAATGAAGGATAGATTAGAGAGCACATTTGTCCCAAAACCACTGCATTGGACGTTGAGGGAACTGTATTCCCTAAGTTGACTACATTTTTATAATATCTTGCATTTGCATGAGAGGATGATTCCTTGAATCCTACCTCTCCTTGATGAAGGCTAGATACTATAATAATGGTGGAATCCTTGAGAATTTTGTAATCCTAATATAGGGATTCCTCTTGAAGTTGTCACTGTTTGAATAAATGTCGTCGGAGACTGACAGGAATCCCCATCACCTAAAATATATAGGCATTCAAAGAGATAACTAGATATGACTCATGAACTTGTAGGTAGAGAGAGGTTCCTGAGAGGGATCTTCTAAATCGAAAATCCTCTAATATATGAATAGGTGGGGACAAATGAAGCCGTATTGGTCTAGCAGGGATTCAGTTCAATGCCATCGAATGTTGACTGAATATCACTAGACGTTGCGGCAGTAAGGTTTCCATCACAATGATAAGGTTCATCATTTCCATTCCTATATTATATTGTTATTATCAGAGGATGCTTTAATTAACAAGTAATGGGGAGTGTTCCCCTATATTAATTATACAATTAGTTTGGTATTTCTACATCCCATATATCCATTTTTCACTCGATGATTGTTTAGTTCAATGAAATCATATATTCTGCTATAACTACTAAACTACATTCCATTTCTCCCATATACTGAATTTTTTTTGTTAAGGGAGTAGAATGCCATGCCATAGCTTAATTTAGGAGCATTAGAAGCTACTTGCTATCTCTGGGTATTTTATTTTTCAATATTTCTTCATCAGTAAACTCATATTCAATATGGTATTCATAAAGTAAAGACAACTATAAACCAAGAAAAATGTGTGATTATGTGTAGAATGTAATAAAGGAAAATTAAGGGTACTACTTAAAGTCAATTCAAGGAATTGAACCTATTATGAAAGGATTATTTTTTATCTATTATACATTCTAGTTCTGGTTGCGTGAGAAGAACTATGGTTGTCTGATCCAGTACAGGGCATGCTAAAACCGGCTTAGTTTTCTCCAATATCGTATAGATTAAAAATTTCTCAATTTTACTTTAATTACATGAAAATTGGCATAATAATCAAAACTTAAATTCAACAACTGAAATTAAACAAGCAAGCAAATAAATAATAACAAAACCAGAATTGTAACGGAGACCGCCAGACCCCCTAGATACATCTTTGTGCTTGTGTAATCATCGAACTGCTTGTATTTCTTCTCCCAAATAGAGGCTAGTTCTCCTTTACAAAAAGGAAAACAATGCATCTTCAAGTAAGCTTTCAACCTACTATCTCTCCTTTACAGAAGGGATACAATACATTCTCACATCAAGTGGAAAATGTGTATTCTCAAGCAATCCTACAACTTGCTATCTCTCCTTTACAAAAGGGAAACAATGCATTCTCACTTCAAGTGGAAAATATGCATTCTCAAGCAAGCCTACAACTTTATATCTCATCTTTACAAAAGGGAAATAATGCATCCTCATGCAAGCCTACAACTTGCTTTCTCTCCTTTACAAAAGGGTAATAATCTCTCACATCTAGTGGCATATTCTCCCATAAGTGGCTTACATAGTTTCGATGGCTCCCATAGGATCGCCTTCCTTCTCCCAAGAAGAGGTTTATATAGTTTTTCCAAGTATAAGTCCAAAAGGACAAGATCCACAATTTTAGGATCTACATGATTTTTAAGGAAAAACAAGATCCATAATTCTAAGATCCCAAACCAACTGAAGGCATAAAATGGAAAAGAATCTCAAACAAACTAAGAGACTCTCAACCTTTGATTGAGAAATAGAAAATTAGTTGTGACTCGGTGGTTTCTCACATAAAACGAATTTCCCTTTTCACAAATAAATGAATACTACATGAGTAATTTTCCACTCACTTTTAATCATTTTACAATTTCACATGAATAAGTGAATGAGTTTTCTCATTACATTTGAGAGGAGAAATACAAAATTATTTTAGCTCAATTATGCATTTCATTTATTTTTATTTTTTCCTTTTCCTTAGTTTTTGTCTGAAACTTCAACAAGATATATCTTTCGCATATGAAGTCCGTTTGATCCCACTTAGGTTGCATCAGAAAAAATACCTCTAAGCTCTTTGTTGTTTGGAAAACTTTGACAAAAATGAAAATCTTATGAACTCTTCGACAGTTGAGATCCTCCTGGATCAAAGCTCCCCACAAAAGGAAATTTTGGACCTCAAAAAGTATTTTGCATCTTGCTGACGATAAGCTCTCTCGCTTTCCCATCTTGATGATCTCCACTGACCCCATCTTGGAACTGGAATTTTTCTTAGGTTTCCATCTTGGAATCAATATCCATCTTGGATGTCCATCCTAGATCTCCATCTCAGATTGATGTCTACCTAGGGGGATGATTTATGAACTCTCTTTGCTGTTGCATTTGAAACAAAGGCTGAAAGCATGTTGCATATCACTGATGTTATGGCAGGTCATAATTTTTCCCTTGTTCGGTCATGTCATTTCAATTTGATTCCACCTCGGATCATGTGCTTGCTAATGACTCCCAGTATCATGTCTGCTGCTACTTCCGTATTTCAAAAGCTATTTTGGAGAACCTTCTCCATTGAAGTGTCTCTTTACCCATCTTGCTAACTGTTACAAGAATGGTAAACACAACGTGCTATTTAGAACTAGATATGCATAAATGATATCCATTTGTCACCAAGTCATCTTTAGGTTCCTCCTTCTCGATAATTTTTTATTTCGATGGTTGACCTTATTCATGAACTGCCTCTTGGACTGTAGGTTCTTGATCAACTCTTTCATCAGCTACCTTTGTCTCCATGGGTACTCGTACAAATTTCCTCTAATGCTTTGCAGGTGATTGCAGAACTTTCCTTCCCTAGTTTGTACAAAATTGCAGATGAACTTTCTAGCATTTTCCAATCCAATGGCCACTCATATTACAGTGAGTGCAATAGTTCTTTCTCTTTGACAATGAACCTTACTTTCCATTCTCCACTTTTGGACTTCTTTTACTTTACGGCACTTTAGTTTGGATTTCATAAGCATTCACTTGTCAAACCTGCTCTAATGCCACTTGATCTGAAATTGGATGGTTAGCTCGGATTTCACTTGATCAAAAAATGACTATAAGAATCCACTTTCCTTAAAACCAAGAACCAGTTATTGGCAGTGTGCTTCGCATGAAAATGAACTTACATGTGGAATGTTGTACGATCCTTGATCATTTCGTGAACTTTTTCTATTACTAATTTGATTGAATTTAAAAAGATAAAAAACATAACTGATATTTTTGGATTATATGATAATATCATGATTACAAAGTCTATAAAATTTAGATTAATTTTTAATTGTGTAAAATTATAATAATAATTTTGATGATATAGTAAAATATCAATATTTATAACATTATATAACAAATATAATATTTTAGAAGAAAAACTATAGCATATAATATCACAAACTTTATGCACAAGAAGAAGCACTCTCGGATTTAGCTATAATCCAAGTTCAACTCTATCAGACAAACTCAGGCCATGAATCTTTCCAATAAACTACCAAAATGTTGGCCTTCACATGATTGAGAGAGGATTATGAATTCAAACATCACATGCAATGCCATGATTACATTTCATATATTGTCAACAACTTGATATGTGGGTAGCTTGGAGGAAAATCTCACTTGGCTATTGGAATCAGTTTCTAAGTTTCTAGTAAAATAAGACCCTAATATATATTGTAAGCATGCTTCCTCTTGTATTTTTGAAGCCCTTAGGAGAAAATGCTACCATATGGGAATTCCATGGATTCCAATGTAAAATCTATCTGAAAGAATATTATAGAAGTTTAAGACATGCAATGAGTTGCTTTGACTAGTATAGTCCAGCTTGATATCTTGCAATATGCCACAACAATGTTTTGATGATATCCTGGATTGTAACACATTCACCAAGATAACAAAAGTTAAACCATGTGCAATTGACGCTTATTCAAATATTTCATTACCTTTGTTTGAATGGAATCTAGTGAAAATCCATTGAGGGAGCTTATGATTGCTTGCTTAACCTCAAGACCAAGTCCATCCAGAGCCCTGGTTGTGGATTTAAGGAAGCTGGGCTTTTCCTATAGAACATGTGAATGTTTAGGACCTTCTCTTCTTTTTTCCTCTTCTCCACCTGCATTTTTAGACAGAAAAAATAAGAAATCATTCTCTTTCTAAATCCACCACCATTGATCAACTCCTTAGCTAAAAGAGCTTACAAGAAAACTAATAATGAAACATAAACGCGGAGAACCCATGAAGCTTGCAAACATAAGAAGATTGATTCAGACCTATAGACAATTATAGAACATTCATAAAACGTTGCATAAGGAAAGAAAATGAAAATATTGAAATTAACGGGCACAAATGGGTTTAAAGATTACAAACAAAAATAGTTTATGAAAATTCCATAATAATAGAAAACTTTTTTTAAAATGAAATCAATAAAATATATACAAAAGGAAAATGAAATCATGAAAGTTTATGGAATGAAATTAGGAAAAATAGGAAAATTTTAATTTTTAGAGTCAAGGAAGTTTCATTCTTATAATTATAGAAGTTTCATTCTTATAATTATAGAAGTTTCATTTTTACAGTTAAGGAAGACTCTGAAAACCTCCAACCGCAAAAATTCACCGGCTGAATACCACACGTGAAGGTCATAGTCGCAGTCAACCACACTAACACAATTTGCTTATATAACAATTTATGTAACCAAATTATAGTTGTAAGCTGACAGATTGAGTGGTAGTTAATCTAGGTCAGCTATTGTTTTATATTTGTGCCGTGTTCCTCTGTTTTTGCAAAACTTGACATACGTAGTAGTTATAAACCAATAGAGTCAGTGGTAGTTAATATTGTTTTAGATTTGTGCCGTGTTCCTCTAGTCTAGAGAGATTTGACAAAAGTAGTTAATTCAATCTTTAATATGGTTAGGGATGGCCTTCAATCACAAAGACATGGCTGTATTAAGCTCAAATAGTTTTATTTGACCTAACTAAAAGGGAATTGATTTATTTTGTATTGGTTGGTTGAATGCTTTAGCTACCAGTTATCACATATAATTATAACTATAACTGATCTATTTTTAATATATGTTATTTTTTATAATTATTTATTTTAAATTTGAAACAATATTCATAAAACAAATCTTATTCTAAATAAAAAACAATTTAATTTAAATTCTTAAATATATAAATAATTTAAGATAAATTTATCATAATTATACAAAATTTTCTTGTATTATTATTTATTTTATATTTTAATTTATAAATTTTATATTTCACATATTGAAAAACGCTATATTGTAAAATAAATCTGACTTATCTTATTTTATTTGAGAATTAATATATAACATCTAAAATAATCGAATGTCAAACCGGCCATGGTGCATTTAGTGTGTATGTATTGAGATATACGGAAGCAGCTAAGCATTTTCCTCGCTAACTAATTCTCCACGTTGCTGCAACGTATAAATCAGTAATCAGCTTTTAGTTTCTGCTGCAGTGACCAGTGATCTGGTAGGTAATATCAACCGATCCTTCTACCTAATGGCCGTCATTTGAGCAATAACGTTAAAGTTGTATTTTGTCATTAAATATGGGCTTTATACGGTGAAAGAAGCAAAAATTCAGTGATGTTGAGTTGCAATAAAAGGAATAAATTAATGTCCATATCAATTAGTACTGTCATTTAATTTGTGGTTGGTGAATATGGATAGGCTACAAGTTAAGTGTCATTAACAAGTTAAGTTACATGAACAAGTTATCTCTTACTTATTTTTCATGAGTAATTGTAATCCACCAACTACCATTTATTTTTTGTATTACTTTTTCTTATAATTGTTTATTTCGAATTTGGAAAGACAGTCATAAAATCAATCTGGATAGTATACTTGTCTCATCCTCATGCAATCTAGGAAAAACATAGGCGTTAATCCACTCCAAATTTTACTAGCACAACCACTTAACTTTTGACTCGTGAACATATAGGCCACAAGTTAAGTACCACAAATAAGTTGTCTATGCCTTCTTCTAGTTAAACGAGCATATATCGATCTTAAAAGGGGATCTACCAAGCGTTGAGAGGAATCAAATCTCTCTAGATGCAAGCCGTTTTTTTAGAGTGCAAATGTTGAGTAAGCTTTTTAATTTCTCTAATATGTGTAGTTTTATATATATGCCTTTATAAAATTTTAAATCTAATTTGAGCTGACATGTTATTTTTTTATAATATTTTTTTATTTTTTTAAAGGACATGTGTCACCTCTAAGATGAGCATGGAAGGAGTTACACATCTCCTTATTGGGCTATAAAATGAGCCTCTTGGGGCAACTAGTTATTTTTCATATATTTTTTCTTTTATAATTGTTTATTTCGAATTTAGAAAGATTGTCATAAAATCAATCTGGATAGTACCCTTAACTCATCCTCATGCAATCTAGAAAAAAACATAAACACTAATCCACCCAAAATTCTAAGATATAAACACCTATATGTATAGAAATATAAACACTTATAAATATAATGATATAAATAAACATCATAATTTAGTAAAAATTGAAGTTGAGTAAAACAAAGTTACAAAACAACTAATATTACATGTACCTTCACTTTTCAAATTTGGTGGTCTAGTATGTTGTGATTTAAACCAGGAGCTGCTATGTGGCTAGCACTTGCTATATGCTATGTTTTAATAAAAATAGTTAACTATATGTTGCTTATACATATAAGTTATGGCTGGGTGAAATCCAAACTCATAGAAAAATGTTGATATTTAGATTTATAGCAATCCATTCTCGCAGCTCGAGCTTCGATGAATTAATAGTGTAAAATTACTAAACGGGGAGCAGCGGATTTATTAAAAAAGTTTCTCAAGTTCGACAACACTCCAATATATGTTTAACATCATGTATTAGTGCGTTCGCCCTAAATCTATTTTGCGTTTCTGCATTCGACTTGTTCGGTCGAACGCACAATCGAATGAAGGATGAAAAAATGTATAAAGTGTTACAATTTTGTTGAAGGTTTGGCCTAAAGAGAACATGGCAATTAGCAAACTATTTGCCAGTAAGATTATAAGGATAAACATCAAGACTAACCTGGGATGGAAATGACTTTGTAGAAACATAAAGGAAATATAGAATATGAATATGAAGAAAGAGGTCGAGTCATTGAGTTAACTCGGAAGGGTTTTTCATTTTATTTTTTCTTATGAACATTGATCCAACCTAAGGAACTGTCAGGAGAAGATATGTTTGATACAATGGATAGCAGAGTAGAAGAAATTCCAAAAACTCAATGTTCTGGGTCCAAGGTGTCTATCTAATTATGACTATCTGATTTGTTGGATTCATGGGGATGTTTCTGAGAGCCTGAGAGTGTGGTTGTGAACATAATAATATCCTTCGTAGGATCGTTGTTTGGAGGATCCTACGATTGTTGAACTGATAGTTGTTAGAAAAATAGGATCATAGAACAAAATCATAAAATAAACTATAGAAATAAAATACATAAACACAATATAAGAAAGACACTGATATACGTGATTCACCCAATGTGGGATACGCCCACGGATAAATTGTGAGTCATTTTATTATACAATCTACCAAAATGAAGGGATACAACTGGTAGCACATCCACTGTACTTTCCTCTTCACTCTCTTGCAGTCTCTCTTACACAATCACAAAAATATTTACACTACAATACTGCAATACTAAGCTATGTTAGAATGCCTTAAATTTTAAAGATTCATTACCATGGGAAGATACCATGGGATAGCCAATACCATGGGCCCATAAATTACCCATTATTGACCAAGACATGATTATGAAATTACAACATTTTACAAGGCATTTTTTTCATAAATTTTCGCTACGAGGGCACTTCCCCCGAACCCTCGCTGGGGGGGCTCCCAAATCAGTCATTGCCCCCCATGGCAACTATAGTTGCGGTGCAAGTGTAACATCCCAAAAAATTCATCAAAAATTAAAAATTTTCTTAGGAGTCTTATTTGCTATTAATTACTATGCGGAAGTATAAATGTGAATGTTTAACATCTTTATTATTGCTTAACTATACTATTAAAATGCGACAAATACTTGTTTACAACTGTCGTCATTTATTATAAGTGTCTTAACGACATTTAGATAGATTTGTTCTCCTATGTATGAAGTTAATATTATACTGTCGATAATACAGCATTACACCTGCATAATTTTTCTTACTCATTATTATATAAATGTCTTTTGTATTCATTGATTCTATTATGATATTCATGAATTCCACAATTATCTCACTTGTCCTTAAATCATTGAAGTAAGACTTGAAACTCTTTTACTGTTTGAGAGTATTTATGAATCCATTTATATCTTTATCTACAATACATTGAATGTCTGGTTATTACATGCAAGCTGTTATGTCATGGGTTAGTAATTGTGTATTATAATTATTACGACACTCAATGATTAATGTCTTGAAGTCCTAAATTACTTCACGTTGTTTAACATTGATTTTTGGCTTACTATTCTTATGTTGTAATATGTTTTTATCTGAATGTTTGATTATGTGGACATGCTTTTTTATTGACAAGTGAGTTTTGGAGCATCCGTGAGGTTTACTTAGGTTTTCAAGCTAATGCATGTTATCGCTACCCTATACAGGTTAGAGGTAGGATTCTCATGCATGATATGACTAATGTTTTTATAGATTTTACATTCTTAAGGTTAAAACCTAGCTACAAGATTATATTGCAAGGAAAAAATGATATTGGAACCCTAACTATGGGTTGGATGTTCTATCCCTAATGGCTTCTATTATGGCTGTGATGGCACACCACTATTAAACATTGGGTTAAATGTTATAATATAACATTAGTGTTTATAACGATTAACCAACGTAATACTATCATGGTCTTGGTTACTCGGGTGAGCTATGCTCATGGTGCTTCATCTCTCTACAAGAGGTAAGAATGGTATCAACCTAAGATTGATTTCAAACATTTAGTTCTTTTATTTATATTATGTCGATATCTAACTGTTTCATGTGCTTGGTGGGAGACTTCCATTTGCTTTCTGTTCTCTTCTTTAGCTTACGGCTGCTACATATATGAGTTTAAGGAAAAACCCCAGTGGTTTAATACCATGGTAAGCCTTCGGTTTCTCCACGATGTCTCATCTATTGATGTGTTTGGAAACACTGTCAGTGTTGATGTTTGCAATGTTGTAATCCCTCGGGCATGCGAATGGTTTAGTAGCTTGTATAGTTGGAGTTGGGATTCGACCAATGTTTTAAAATGAAAGCTATGACATTTAGTTTCTTCAGTTTGTATCTACGTCTCTATCGAGACTTTTGTTACTTGTCACTTGACTTCTGAATATGAATATGTTTTCGGCTTGAAGCCTTTGGTTGGAAAATTGTCAATGTAAAGAATATAAGTAATGTTTGCTATGTAGTGACATTCGTTACCTATACAATGCATTTCCTGGGTTCTTAGTATTTGGTTTTGGAAATAATGTTTTCGGTTTCTGTATAAGACTTCTAGCATTATCAATTTGACATACGAAATGTTTCAGGTATGTCTTGGTAGAGATTATTTCGATAGTTTAAAATGGTGAAGATATAATTGTTTTGGGTCAAGCCCTAGCTTAACTTTGTGTAGCTGATTAATATGTTAGTTAGGAAATGTAATGTTAATAGTATCTGTTGCTACAGGGTTTAAACCATAAACGATGTCTGTTCGTAAGCTATAATTCAAAAGAATGTAATTTGAAATACCAATGGTCCAATTTTTTATAGTATTTCAAATTGTCCACAATACCTGGGTGTTAATTTAGCACAACTCCCAAGCTTAAAAGAGCTTTTCTTGGGTTTTACCTTGACAAAAACATGCTCACCTACTTGGAATTATTTCTCGGTTCTTTTCAGATCTACGTGACTCTTTTGTCTATCTTGTGCAATTTTTAAATTGCTTTGTACCAGCTTCACTCTTAGTTCCATCTCTTTCAACAATTCAGGTCCTAACATCAACCTATCAACTAGATTACTCTATGAGATAGGAGTATTACACTTTATACCATACAGAATTTCAAAAGGACTAAGTTTAGTTGAAGCTTGATAGTCATTATTATAAGCAAATTCGACAAAGTGCAGATATTCTTCCTATTTAGTTGGTTGATCTTTAACATACATTCTTAACACATTTTCTAGAATATGATTTACTCTTTCAGTTTGTCCGTCAGTTTGCAGATGAAAAGATTTAATGAAATTTAATTTAGTATCCAAACCTTTAAACAATGATTTCCAGAAATTGCTAGTAAATTTAGAATTTCGATCAGAAACTATTACCTTAGGGATTCCATGCAAAAGAAAAACTTGCTTCATAAACACATCAGCAATGTTAGCAGCCTTAAAAATAGTTTTAACTAGTATAAAATGAGTTGATTTTCTAAGCTTATCCACTACTACCATTATTGAATCATTCTTCTTTTGATTTTTAGGCAAACCTGTTATAAAATCAATGTTGATAATTTTCCACTTCTACTTTGGAATTGGAAACATTTGGCTATAACAGGCCAATTGGGTATTGATGCTCAGCTTTAACTTGATGGGATTCCATGCAAAAGAAAAACTTGCTTCATAAACACATCAGCAATGTTAGCAGCCTTAAAAATAGTTTTAACTAGTATAAAATGAGTTGATTTTCTAAGCTTATTCACTACTACCATTATTGAATCATTCTTCTTTTGATTTTTAGGCAAACCTGTTATAAAATCAATGTTGATAATTTTCCACTTCTACTTTGGAATTGGCAACATTTGGCTATAACAGGCCAATTGGGTATTGATGCTCAGCTTTAACTTGATGGCATTCAAAGCACATAGCTATGTATTCAACCACCTCATTCTTCATATTTGGCCAAAGTAATTTTTTCTTAACATTGTTATCATCTTTTGGTAACCGAGGTGTCTTGAATAAGGACTTTTATGTACTTCATTTAAAATTAATAACTTAATTTCAAGTACATTAGGCACATAAAATCTGTTTCTATACAGCATTAAACCCTTTTCATTTAACCTCTATTATGTTATTAAATTTTCAGAATTATTTTATGCAACCTTTTCCTGTAATTTCTGATAATTTTTATCCAGTTTTACTCCTTTAAGCTAATTTTCTAAAAAAAATTTATAACTATTGATTGCTGCCATAAAGTTTAATTTTGCATTTCTACTTAAGGCATCAGCCACCTTATTTTATTTACCTTTAATGTGCTGGATCTCGAAATCATATTCACTAAGGAAAGCTAACCTCCTAGCTTTCCTTGGGTTCAGATTTGGTTGATCCAACAAATATTTTAGACCTTTATTATCTGTCATTAATGAAAACGTTCTACCAATTAGATGATGGCGCCACATCTTTAAAGCATGTATCAAGACAACCAAATCTAAATCATATGTAGCGTAGTTCTTTTCATGAATTTTTAACTTTCTTGACTCATACGCTATTACGTGACCTTCTTGTGTTAAACCCCACCAAGGCCATCATTGCATGCATCAGTGCATACAACAAAGTCCTTGTTTGGATCTGCAATTTTTAAAATAGGTGCAGTAGTTAATAGTTCTTTTAATTTCTTAAAACTTTTTTCACACTTTTGATCCCAAACAAATTTCTTTCCCTTTTTCTGTATATAGGTTATGGGATTTGCGATTCTTGATAATCCTTCTATAAAGTTTCGGTAGTAACCTGTAATTCCTATGAACGATTGTACATTGGTTACATCTTTAGGGACAGGCCACTCATTAATTGTTCTTATTTTATCAAGGTCAACTAAGATTCCATCCTTGGATATGACATGACCTAAATACTGTATTTTATCTTTGAAAATGTCACACTTACTAAATTTAGCGTACAGTTGATGTTCTCTTAAGACTTGTAAATTTATTCGTAAGTGTTCATTGTGTTCTTCCTTAGTCTTTGAATAAATTAAAATGTCATCAATGAAAAAATTACGAACTTATCCAAATACTTATGTAAAACATTATTCATTAGACACATGAAAATTGTTGGTGCGTTAGTTAGCCCAAAAGGCATAACTACGAATTCTTAATGCCCGTAATGGGTTCTGAAAGGAATTTTAAAGATGTCTTCGTCCTTAATTCTGACCTCATGATATCTAGATCTCAAGCCTATTTTCGAAAATATCGTCACTCCACGTACTTGATCGATCATATCATCTATGCAGGGCAAAGGATATCTATTTTTAATCGTCATTTTATTTAACTCATGGTAGTCTATGCATAAATGCAAAGTACCATCCTTCTTTTTAACGAAGATGACAAGTGCTCCCCAAGGAGACACACTTGGTCTTATGTAATTTTTATCAATTAATTCTTTTAACTGTGATTCTAATTCGTTAAGCTCTAGGATGTTCATCTGGTACAAATATTTTGATTTTGGTATTGTACCCGGTACTAACTCAATGGTGAAGTCCAATTCTCTTTTCAGAGGTAATACTGGAATTTCTTTCGGGAATACATCTGAAAAATCTCTTAGGATTGGTATAACTTCAAGTTTTAACTTATCATTTTTAGTTGTGTGTTCATCATTATATATGTTTACAGTAAACATTTTACATCCTTTTCGTACAGTATTTTTCACTTGCAAAGCAGAAAGCTGTCTAACTGAAGTTTTTATAGGGATTCATTTTACTGTTTATGTTTCTCCATTATCATTCAAGCATGTAAATGTCCTTTCAAAACAATTCAAAACTACCCTATGCTTTTCTAGCCAATACATTCTGATTAATACATCATAAGACCCTAATGGTAGTACGTTCATCTTTACTTGTGTCTTTAACTGACTCATAAGAAAATCACAATTTTTAACAAAATAAACTACCTTTCTTTTGGTTCCTGTAGCTAACTGAACCAACCAAGATTTATCAAACTTTTCTACTTAGGACAGTTTATTGCTGACGATTCTTTTCTTGTTAGGACAGTTTATTGAGTAATGTTGTCCTTGACATTCATAACATTTTATAGGTGCCTTTTGTTCATTGTTTCTAGCATAATTATTAGGCATATTTCTTGCAGCGGTAGAATTCTACTAGCACAACCACTTAACTTTTGATTGGTGAACATATAGGCCACAAGTTAAGTACCACAAATAAGTTGTCTATGCCTTCTTCTAGTTAAACAAGCATATATCGATCTTAAAAGGGGATCTACCAAGCACTCAGAGGGATCAAATCTGTCCAGATGCAAACCATTTTTTTAGAGTGCAAATGTTGAGTAAGCTTTTTAATTTCTCTAATATGTGTAGGTTTATATATATGCCTTTATAAACTTTTAAATCTAATTTGAGCCGACATGTTATTTTTTTATAATATTTTATTATTTTTTAAAAGGACATGTGTCAACTCTAAGATGAGCATGGAAGGAGTTACACATCTCCCTATTGGGCTATAAAATGATCCTCTTGGGGCAACTAGTTATTTTTCATATAATTTTTCTTTTGTAATTGTTTATTTCGAAATTAGAAAGATTGTCATAAAATCAATCTAGATAGTACACTTAACTCATCCTCATGCAATCTAGAAAAAAACATAAACTCTAATCCGCCCAAAATTCTAAGATATAAACACCTATATGTATAAAAATATAAACACTTATAAATATAATGATATAAATAAACATCATAATTTAGTAAAAATTGAAGTTGAGTAAAACAAAGTTACAAAATAACTAATATTACATGTACCTTCGCTTTTCAAATTTGGTGGTCTGGTATGTTGTGATTTAAACCAGGATCCGCTACGTGGCTAGCACTTGCTATATGCTATGTTTTAATAAAAATAGTTAACTATATGTTGCTTGTACATATAAGTTATGGCTGGGTGAAATCCAAACTCATCGAAAAATGTTGATATTTAGATTTATAGCAATCGATTCTCGCCGCTTGAGCTTCGACGAATTAATAGTGTAAAATTACTAAAAGGGGAGCAACAAATTTATTAAAAAAGTTTCTCAAGTTCGTCAACACTCCAATATATGTTTAACATCATGTATTAGTGCGTTCACCCTAAATCTATTATGCGTTTCTGCGTTCTACTTGTTCAGTCAAACACACAATCGAATGAAGGATGAAAAAATGTATAAAGTGTTACAATTTCGTTGAAGGTTTGGCCTAAAGAGAACATGGCAATTAGAAAACTATTTGCCAGTAAGATTATAAGGATGAACATCAAGACTAACCTAGGATGGAAATGACTTTGTAGAAACATAAGGGAAATATAGAATATGAATATGAAGAAAGAGGTCGAGTCATTGAGTTAACTCGGAAGGGTTTTTTATTTTATTTTTCTTATGAACATTGATCCAACCTAAGGAACTGTCAGGAGAGGATATGTTTGATACAATGGATAGCAGAGTAGAAGAAATTCCAAAAACTCAATGTTCTAGGTCCAAAGTGTCTATCTAATTATCACTATCTGATTTGTTGGATTCATGGGGATGTTTCTGAGAGACTAAGAGTGTGGTTGTGAACATAATAATATCCTTCGTAGGATCATTGTTTGGAGGATCCTACGATTGCTGAACTCATAGTTGTTAGAAAAACAGGATCATAGAACAATATCAGAAAATAAACTGCAGAAATAAAATACATAAACACAATACAAGAGAGACACCGATATACGTGATTCACCCAATGTGGGATACACCCATGGATAAATTGTGATTTATTTTATTATACAATCTACCAAAATGAATGGATACAACTCGTAGCACATCCGGTGTACTTTCCTCTTCACTCTCTTCCAGTCTCTCTTACACAATCACAAAAATATTTACACTGAAATACTGCAATACTAAGCTATGTTAGAATGCCTTAAATTTTAAAGATTCATTACCATGGGAAGATACCATGGGACAGCCAATACCATGGGCCCATAAACTACCCCTTGTTGACCAAGTCATGATTATGAAATTACAACATTTTACAAGGAATTTTTTTCATAAATGTTTTCTACGAGGGCACTACCCCCAAACCCTCGTTGGGGGGGCTCCCAAATCAGTCGTTGCCCCCCATAGCAACTTTAGTTCAGGTGCAAGTGTAACATCCCAAAAAATTAATCAAAAATTAAAAATTTTCTAAGCAGTCTTATTTTCTATTAATTACTATGTGGAAGTATAAATGTGAATGTTTAACATATTTATTATTGCTTAACTATACTATTAAAATGCGACAAATACTTGTTTACAACTATCGTCATTTATTATAAGTGTCTTAACGACATTTAGATAGATTTGTTCTCCTATGTATGAAGTTAATATTATACTGTCCATAATACAGCATTACACCTGCATAATTTTTCTTACTCATTATTATATAAATGTCTTTTGTATTCATTGATTCTATTATGATATTCATGAATTCGACAATTATCTCACTTGTCCTTAAATCATTGAAGTAGGACTTGAAACTCTTTTACTGTTTGAGAGTATTTATGAATCCATTTATATATTTATCTACAATACATTGAATGTCTGGTTATTACATGCAAGCTGTTATGTCATGGGTTAGTAATTGTATATTATAATTATTACGACACTCAATGATTAATGTCTTGAAGTCCTAAATTACTTCACGTTGTTTAACATTGATTTTTGGCTTACTATTCTTATGTTGTAATATGTTTTTATCTGAATGTTTGATTATGTGGACATGCTTTTTTATTGACAAGTGAGTTTTTGAGCATCCGTGAGGTTTACTTAGGTTTTAAAGCTAATGCATGTTATCGCTACCCTGTACAGGTTAGAGGTAGGATTCTCATGCATGATATGACTAATGGTTTTATATATTTTACATTCTTAAGGTTAAAACCTAGCAACAAGATTATATTGCAAGGAAAAAATGATATTGGAACCCTAACTATGGGTTGGATGTTCTAGTCCTAATGGCTTCCATTATGGCCGTGATGGCACACCACTATTAAACATTGGGTTAAATGTTATAATATAACATTAGTGTTTATAACGATTAACCAACGTAATACTATCATGGTCTTGGTTACTCGGGTGAGCTATGCTCATGGTACTTCATCTTCTCTACAAGAGGTAAGAATGGTATCAACCTAAGATTGATTTCAAACATTTAGTTCTTTTATTTATATTATGTCGATATCTAATTGTTTCATGTGCTTGGTGGGAGACTTCTATTTGCTTTCTATTCTCTTCTTAAGCTTACGGCTGCTACATATATGAGTTTAAGTAAAAACCCCAGTGGTTTAATACCATGGTAAGCCTTTGGTTTCTCCACGATGTCTCATCTATTGATGTGTTTGGAAACAGTGTCAATGTTGATGTTTGCAATGTTGTAAGCCCTCGAGCATGCAAATGGTTTAGCAGCTTGTATAGTTGGAGTTGGGATTCGACCAACGTTTTAAAATGAAAGCTATGACATTTAGTTTCTTCAGTTTGTATCTACGTCTCTATTGAGACTTTTGCTAATTGTCTCTGGACTTCCTAATATGAATATGTTTTCGGCTTGAAGCCTTTGGTTGGAAAATTGTCAATGTAAAAAATATAAGTAATGTTTACTGTGTTGTGACATTCGTTACCTATCCAATGCATTTCTTGGGTTCTTAGTATTTGGTTTTGGAAATAATGTTTTCGGTTTCTGTATAAGACTTCTAGCATTATCAATTTGAAATACGAAATGTTTCAGGTCTGTCTTGGCAGAGATTATTTCGATAGTTTAAAATGGTGAAGATGTAATTGTTTTGGGTCAAGCGCTAGCTTAACATTGTGTAGCTGATTAATGTGTTAGTTTGGAAATGTAATGTTAATAGTATCTGTTGCTACAGGGTTTAAACCATAAACCTTGTCTGTTCGTAAGCTATAATTCAAAAGAATGTAAGGATGGGCTCTCCTGAACTCGAACTTTTGACCTTTAAGTAATTTATTCTTTTGATAAGATGGTTGGTGCCATCAAGCTCTGTCTAGATGGTGATGACGTATCCATCGAGCTCTGATTGTTTGATACATTATGTGTAAATTTAAATGGTTTGACTGTAAAATAATTTGTATGGTTAGGTATAAAATTTCACACCCATTGGTGTTGGGATTAACCATGTCCTTGTTGACTGTTTATTTTTCCTGGGTTATGTTATGCCCAGTTCATAATACTTTTAGGTTGATACCCTACAGGTCTCGAACCCTTGTTACCAAATTTATTATGATAATCTTGTGAGTTGTTTGTTCTGAGTTCTCGTACTATATTAAATATAATTGATTATAGTTCTATGGCTATTTTCTATTTGGTATAGTTTGGTGTCTACAGGGTTCGACCATCGACATAATTGATAATACATGTTGTATACTATTTTACAGGGTTTAACCGTGAAATATCATTTGATCTTTTCAATGTTTGGATAACTTCGAAGAAAAGAATTATACTTAGTTTTCAAATTTAGTGTGGAGTAATACGATGCATTTAAATGTCGATCTCTTGTAAGCTGTTAATTAGTATTAGAATGAATTCAATATGATTTAGCATAATACGTTTTTCCATAACTCTGTTTCGATTTGTATTCTTAAAACATACTTTGTTTATGAAAAGATACTCTATTGTTTTCTAATGGAACTGTAATATTATAAGCTATTGTTCTTTGTTGATTCCTGTACAACTCGATAGTATTATAACACTTTTGTATACATGATTTGTAATGAATGCACAACTAGGATTTATATTTGTATTTCTGTGTAAACCCTATGATTTTTAAAATATGGAATTTGTTGCTAGGTTATCAATGTCGACTGTTTATGGGTTAACAATATATATATATATATAATGAATATAAATATATCAAAATGAGAGCAACAAACAAGTATGACATCTATATCTAATATATTATTCAGAATTATTGCTTTGCTTAGAATCTTACTATCATCTCTAATCTATGCTAATTAAACATCTTTCTGTACTAGCGTACATCACCTATGGTGAAAGGAAAAATACAGGAAGAGATTTGTAATCATCTATTCAATCTTTATTCGTCTATTCATTGTACAACAATAATCTATCAATTTGAAAATTTATCATCTCTAACAACTATGTGGTATCTAAGATACATTTGGAAACTATGATAACTTAAATTCAATAGTTTTCAAAAATAGATTAACAGTTTTAAGGTAAATAACATAAAAACAAAGTAGAACATGTTAAATGATAGGGTGGACAAACACCCAAAGAGGACTGTTCCTCCCAACCTTCTCTAGAAAGCAGCCAAGATCACTTTCTTTTGGACCCTCGAGTGTGTTCACTGATTTACTAGGACGAAGATACTATGTAGAAGCAAGACACTCCATTTGTACTTCAACAATCAAGAAGACTTGCATACAAAATCTATTGGTACGTGAGCAATCATCCATACTTGCATACAAATTACTCATATGTATTTCATCAATCATGAAGACTTGCATACATATCACACTCATGTACTTCAGCAATCATGAAGACTTGCATACATATCACACTCATGTAGACTTGCATACATATCATTCTCTATGCGACTCAGCAGTAAGAAAATCTTACTCTGCAACTCATTATCTAGCTTCCCTTCATCGAATCTCTTGTGGTCTCAGTTCTAACACCACAAGGAAAAAGTTTTGAGCCTCTGCTCAATTCGATGGATTATAAAATATCTCATAGGTCTTTTGGGTCAGTTTTGCATTCAATGAGCCATTAGCTCAGTTCCACCATCCTTGGGGAACATGATCACATTTTTAGGGAAGTTGTGCCCTGCAGCAGCTAGTAAGTGAGTGCAGATGCTGCCACTTGTCCATTTCCTTGTACACCAGTTTCCATTCCTTCTAGTGGGTCATTGAACACTCTTCAACAATCTCTTTGGGTGAGTATCTCCTATTTTAATTTATAAATAATAATATTATTCATTTATAGTCATCCTTGACCATTCTTGGTCATTAATATAAAACTTTACAGTAAAAGTTAAAGTAATGTTTTTCCACAAACATAAAATGTTTCAAGTACTAGTTAGGTTACGAACACCCCCTCTTAAATTCAACATCGTCCTCGATATTGCTTATTCATCATTAGAGTCTTCCTGGAAAAGAATTGGATATGCTTCCCGGATATGACTTTCCAATTCCCACGTTGCTTCATCTGGACTTAGGTGCTTCCATTACACCTTTACCTATACAATGGTGCGATTCCAGAGAAAAATTTCCCTCTTGTCGAGTATACAATCCAATTCCACCTAAAAATCCCCTTCTGGTTCCACCTGTATGTCATTCCAATCGCTTACATGAGTAGCATCATGTACATAATATTTCAAAATAGAAATATGAAATACATTATGTATTTTTAGATTAGGTTGCAAGGCTAACTGATATGCCGCTCGTCGAATTTTTATAGTATTTCAAATTGTGCACAATACCCGGGTGTTAATTTAGCACAACTCCCAAGATTAAAAGAGATTTTCTTGGGTTTTACCTTGACAAAAACATGCTCACCTACTTGGAATTATTTCTCAGTTCTTTTCAGATCTGCATGACTCTTTTGTCTGTCTTGTGCAATTTTTAAATTGTTTTTTACCTGCTTCATTGTTAGTTCCATCTCATTCAACAATTCAGGTCCTAACATCAATCTATCAACTGAATTACTCTATGATATAGGAGTATTACACTTTATACCATACAGAATTTCAAAAGGACTAAGTTTAGCTGAAGCTTGATAGTGATTATTATAAGCAAATTCGACTAAGTACAGATATTCTTCCTATTTAGTTGGTTGATCTTTAACATACATTCTTAACACATCTTCTAGAATATGATTTACTCTTTCAGTTTGTCCGTCAGTTTGCAGATGAAAAGATGTAATGAAATTTAATTTAGTATCCAAACCTTTAAACAATGATTTCCAGAAATTTCCAGTAAATTTAAAATGTCGATCAGAAACTATTACCTTAGGGATTCCATGCAAACGAAAAACTTGCTTCATAAACACATTAGCAATGTTAGCAGCCTTAAAAGTAGTTTTAACTAGTATAAAATGAGTTGATTTGCTAAGCTTATCCACTACTACCATTATTGAATCATTCTGGTTTTGATTTTTAGGAAAACAAGTTATAAAATCAATATTGATAATTTCCCACTTCCACTTTGGAATTGGCAATATTTGGCTATAATAGGCCAATTGGGTATTGATGCTCAGCTTTAACTTGCTAACATTCAAAGCACATAGCTATGTATTCAGCCACCTCATTCTTCATATTTGGCCAAAGTAATTTTTTCTTAACATTGTTATCATCTTTTGGTAACCAGGGTGTCTTGAATAAGGACTTTTATGTACTTCATTCAAAATTAATAACTTTATTTCATGTACATTAGGCACATACAGTCTTTTTTTATACAGCATTAAACCCTTTTCATTTAACCTGTAGTCTGTTATTAAATTTTCAGAATTTTTTTCTGCAACCTTTTCCTGTAATTTTTTTATAATTTTTATCCAGTTTTACTCCTTCTTCAAGCTAATTTTCAAAATGTGTTTTATAACTGTTGATTGCTGCCATAAAGTTTAATTTCGCATTTCTACTTAAGGCATCAGCAACCTTATTTTCTTTACCTTTAATGTGCTGGATATCGAAATCATATTCACTAAGGAAAGCTAACCACCTAGCTTGCCTTGGGTTCAGATTTGGTTGATCCAGCAAATATTTTAGACCTTTATTATCTGTCATTAATAAAAAATTTCTACCAATTAGATGATGGTGCCATATCTTTAAAGCATGTATCAAGACAACCAACTCTAAATCATAGGTAGCGTAGTTCTTTTCATGAATTTTTAACTTTCTTGACTTATACGCAATTATGTGACCTTCTTGTGTTAAGACTCAACCAAGGCCATCATTGCATGCATCAGTGCATACAACAAAGTCCTTGTTTGGATCTGCAATTTTTAAAATAGGTGCAGTAGTTAATAGTTCTTTTAATTTCTTAAAACTTTTTTCACACTTTTGATCCCAAACAAATTTCTTTCCCTTTTTCTGTACATAGGTTATGGGATTTGTGATTCTTGATAATCCTTCTATAAAGTTGCGGTAGTAACCTGTAATTCCCATGAACGATCGTACACCAGTTACATCTTTAGGGACAAGCCACTCATTAATTGTTCTTATTTTATCAAGGTCAACTAAGATTCCATCCTTGGATATGACATGACCTAAATACTGTATTTTATCTTTGAAAAATTCACACTTGCTAAATTTAGCGTACAGTTGATGTTCTCTTAAGACACATGAAAATTGTTGGTGCGTTAGTTAGCCCAAAAGGCATAACTACGAATTCGTAATGCTCGTAATGGGTTCTGAAAGCAATTTTAAAGATGTCTTCGTCCTTAATTCTTACTTCATGATATCTATCTGATCTCAAGCCTATTTTTGAAAATATCATCACTCCGCATGCTTGATCGAACATATCATCTATGCGGGGCAAAGGATATATGTTTTTAATTGTCATTTTATTTAACTGATGGTAGTCTATGCAAAAATGCAAAGTACCATCCTTCTTTTTAACGACGATGACAAGCGCTGCCCAAGGAGACATGCTTGGTCTTATGTAATTTTTATCAATTAATTCTTTTAACTGTGATTCTAATTCGTTAAGCTCTAGGATGTTCATCTGGTATGAATCTTTTGATTTTGGTACCGTACCCAATACTAACTCAATGGTGAAGTCCAATTCTCTTTTCGGAGGTAATACTAGAATTTCTTCCGGGAATACATCTGAAAAGTCTCTTAGGATTGGTATATCTTCAAGTTTTAACTTATCTATTTTAGTTGTGTGTTCATCATTAATTATGTTTACAGCAAACATTTTACATCCTTTTCGTACAGTATTTTTCACTTGCAAAGCAGAAAGTTGTCTAACTAAAGTTTTTATGGGGATTCATTTTACTGTTTATGTTTATCCATTATCATTCAAGCATGTAAATGTATTTTCAAAACAATTCAAAACTACCCTATGCTTTTCTAGCCAATCCATTCTGATTAAGACATCATAAGACCCTAACGGCAGTACATTCATCTTTACTTGTGTCTTTAACTGACTCATAAGAAAATCACAATTTTTAACAAAATAAACTACCTTTCTTTTGGTTCCTGCAGCTAACTGAACGAACTAGGATTTATCAAACTTTTCTACTTTCAATTTACAATGTTTTACTATATCAGGTGATGCATAACTCAAACTTGCACCTTGATCAATTAAAATAGAGATAGGTCTACTATGTAGCATACCTTCGATTTCGACCATTGAAGTTTGCTGATCAGACTATCGATTTTCCAACACTGCATTGATCCTAGGAATTTCCCTTGCTATGTCACCAACTGTTGGTTCTGCCTGCACTGTATGAATGTTGCTGACGATTCTTTTCTTGTTAGGATAGTTTATTGAGTAATGTGGTCCTTGACATTCATAACATTTTATAGGTGCCTTTTGTTCATTGTTTCTAGCATAATTATTAGGCATATTACTTGCAGCTGTAGAATTCCTTGTTGTATTACTTCTAGAATTATTTTCTTGAAAATTTCTGTTATGGAAATTTCGCTTGTTATTTCCAACAATCCTATTAAATTTTAAAATTTAATTTCTTTCTTTGTTCGAAAGTATTTGGTTTATTACTCTTCGAGCTAGATACACCTTCTCTTTTTCTGTTCTGGTGAAAACAGAAATTCTCCTTTCTCATAGCTTCCTCAAGAATCTTAAGGTTGTCATACTCAATTCTGTCTTTGATATTAAAAGGTAAACAACTCAGAAATCTTTGTATTTTAGGATTTTCATCCACAATCTAAGGTACATATCTTAACAAACTTAGGAATTTACTACTTAACTCTTTCATGTTCATAGAGCCTAGTTTTAAATCATAGAACTCTTTTTCTTTTTCTTCGTAGTATTGTTTAGACATAAACTTCTTCTTAAAATATTTCTTAAATGTACTCCAAGTTACACTCTTTTCTTTAATGTTTTTTCCCCTTTTTAAATCCTGCCACCAAATATCTGCTTTCCCAATCAGATTATAAATGACCATCTTAGCTTTCAGCTGATCTGAATAATCATAAATTTGAAAGTATTTCTTCAGACCTGACAACCATCCTCCGGTTGCTTCTCATTTTTCACTTTCACTGTTAAATGTTGGGGGTTTTAGCTTCTTGAAATCCCCTGAAATCTGTTCATTTGGTTTATAACTTCTCCTTTTTGGTCTACAGTCACTTTCACTGCTGTCACTAGAATACTTATATTTTTTTTTATGTGTTTTAACATTAATTTCAGAAGAAGAGCTACTTTCATCATTAGAAAATTTTAACTTCTTACATTTGTGTTTGTAGGACATGGTTCCAGATTCATAATTTACTTCTATTCTTTTATCTTTTTTGTGATTATGGAATTTATCCAGTAATATCTTATTTAGTTCTTCTTGTGCTTTCAAAATCCTTTCATTCTCTTCCTTAATAGTTTTCATTTCAGCTTTTAGATATTTAACTGTCCTAAGTAGTTCAGATGAATTATCATTTAATTCAATGTAAATGTTTTCTTCATTAACCTGTTCATGTTCATTATTATTTTGATCATTGTGTTGGGATCTATCCTCATCAGATTCTTCTGGTCCTTTCATTACCTACAAATTATATACCGAATGTTTTGTACATAAACAAATTAAAACAAAAATCAGTAACTATGGTTTATGTTTAAATTTTTCTATTGCGCGAGTTGAGCCACTCTTAGGCCTAGCGTTTGAATTTGCGCTCTGATACCACATGTAACATCTCCAAATATTCATCAAAAATTAAAATTTTTCTAAGCAGTGTTATTTGCTATTAATTACTATGTGGAAGTATAAATGTGAATGTTTAGCATCTTTACTACTACTTAACTATACTCTTAAAACGTGACAAATACTTGTTTACAACTGTCATCATTTATTATAACTGCCTTAATGACATTTAGATAGATTTTTGTTCCTATGTTTGAAGTTAATATTATAATGTCCATAATACAACATTACACGTGCAGAATTTTTCTTACTCATTATTATATAAATGTCTTCTGTATTCATTGATTCTATTCTGATATTCATGAATTCAATGATTATCTCACTTGTCCTTAAATCATTGAAGTAGGACTTGAAACTGTTTTACTGTTTGAGAGTATTTATGAATCCTTTTGTATCTTTATCTACAATGCATTGAATGTTTGGTTATTACATGCAAGTTGTTACGTCATGGGTTAATAATTGTATATTGTAATTATGACGACACTCAATGCTTAATGTCTTAAAGTCGTAAATTACTTCTCGTTGTTTAACGTTAATAGTTGGCTTACTATTCTTATGTTGTAATATGTTTTTATCTGAATGTTTGATTATGTGTACATCCTTTTTTAGGGACAAGTGAATTCTGGAGTAGCAATGAGGCTTACTTAGCTCCTAAAGCTAATGCATGTTATCGCTACACTGTACAGGTTACAGGTAGGATTCTCATGCACGATATGGCTAATGTTTTTATAGATTTTACATGGCTAAGGTTAAAACCTAGCTACAAGATTATATTGCAAGGAAAAAATGATATTGTAACCCTAACTATGGGTTCGATGCTCTAGCCCTAATGGATTCTATTATGGTTATGGAATACCACTATTAAATATTGGGTTAAATGTTATAATATAACATTAGTGTTTATAATGATTAACTAAAGTCTTTGGAACAATAGTGAAATGGAGTTCGAAAGGAAAACATTGTGTTTAAACTATACGAATGTGGGTAAAAATCGAATGTGTAGTGGATGCCACCCAAGCTTATTTATGAGCAGCGTGAAGGGTGGTTGAGAGTAACCATGTAAGGGACAAAGCCCTAACTCCTTGCTGGTCTTGGCATTGTTATTTTTTTTGCATGAGGGTTTGGAGAGCTGAGCTCTCATTTGGATGCCATGGCCATTTGGTCACCTCTGCACAGTTTCTAGCTTTAAACTTTATAAAAATAACCAGAGTGGCCTTTAGGATTTCAGTGCTTGTTCAACGTAATACTATCATGGTGTCGGTCACTCGAGTGAGCTATGGTCATGGTGCTTCATCTTATTTCCAAGAGATAAGAATGGTATCAACCTGAGACTCATTTCAAACATTTATCTCTTTTATTTATCTTATGTCGATGTCTATCTGTTTCATGTGCTTGGCTGGAGGCTTCCATTTTCTCTTTGTTCTCTTCTCAAGCTTACGGCTACTACATATCTGAGTTTAAGGAAAAACCCCAGTGGTTTAATACCACGGTAAGCCCTCAGTTTCTACACGATGTCTCCTCTATCGATGTGTTTGGAAACACTATTAGTGTTGATTTTTTCAATGTTGTAAGCCCTCGAGCATGCGAATGGATTAGCAGCTTGTATAGTTGGAGTTAGGATTTGACCAATGTTTTTAAATGAAAGCTACGTCATTTAGTTTCTTCAGTTTATATCTACATCTCTATCGAGACTGTTGTTACTTGTCTCTTGACTTCTTAATATGAATATCTTTTTGGCTTGAAGCCTTTGGTTGAAAAATCATCAATGTAAAGAATATAAGGAATGTTTATTGTGTAGTGACATTCGTTAGCTATCCAATGCATTTTCTGGGTTCTTAGTATTTGTTTTTGGAAATAATTCTTTTGGTTTCTGTATAAACCATCTAGCATTATCAATTTGAAATACGAAATGTTTTAGGTCTATCTTGGCAAAGATTATTTCGATAGTTTAAAATGGTGAAGATGTAACTGTTTTGGTCAAGCCCTAGTTTAACTCTGTCTAGCTGATTAATGTGTTAGTTCGGAAATGTAATGTTAATAGTATTTGTTGCTACAGGGTTTAAACCCTAAACCATGTATGTTTGTAAGCTATAATTCAAAAGAATGTAAGGATGAGCTCTCCTAAACTCGAACCCTTGACCTTTAAGTAATTTATTCTTTTGATAAAACGGAAGGTACCATTGAGATCTATCTAGATGGCGATGATGTATCCATCGAGCTCTGATTGTTTGATACATTATGTGTAACTTTAAATGGTTTGACTGTAAAATAATTTTTATGGTTGCGTATAAAATTTCACATATATTGGTGTTGGGATTAACCCTGTCATGGTTGACTGCTTATTTTTCCTCGGTTATGTTACGCCTAGTTCATAATAGTTTTAGGTTGAGACCCTACGGGTCTCGAACCCTTGTTACAAAATTTATTATGATAATCTTGTGCGTTGTTTCTTATGAGTTCTGGTACTATATTAATTATAATTGATTATAGTTCTATCACTATTTTCTATTTGGTATAGTTTGGTGTCTACAGGGTTTGACCCTCGACACAATTGATAATGCATGTTGTATAGTAGTTTACAGAGTTTAACCATGAAATATTCTTTGATCTTTTCAATGTTTGGATAACTTCCAAGAAAATACTTATACTTAGTTTCCAAATTCAATGTGGATTAATATGGTGCATTTAAATGTCAATCTCATGTAAGATGTTTATTAGTATTATAATGAATTCAATATGATTTAGCAGAATATGTTTTCCAAGAACTCGGTTTAGATTCGTATTCTTAAAACATACTTTGTTTATGAAAATATACTCTATTGTTTTCTAAGGTGAATTGTAATATTATAAGCTATTGTTCTTTGTTGATTCCTATACAACTCGATAGTATTCTAACACTTTTCTATACATGATTTGTAATTAATGCAAAACTAGGGTTTATATTTGTATTTCTATGTAAAACCTATGATGTTTTAAATATGGACTTTGCTGCTAGGTTATCAATGTTGACTGTTTATGAGTTTTTGAACAATATATATACAATGAATATTCAAATATTAATGAGAGCAGCAAACAAGTATGACATCTATATCTTATATATTATACAGAATTATTCCTTTTCTTGGAATCTTACTATAATCTCTAATCTATGTTAATTAAGCATCTTCCTGTACTAGAGTACATCACCTATGGTGAAAGGACAAATACAGGAAGAAATTTATAATCATCTATTCAATCTTTATTCGTTTGTTCAGTGTACAGAAATAATCTATCAATTCATAAATTTATCATCTCTAATAGCTATCTAGTATCTACGAAACCTCTGAAAACTATGATAACTTATTCAATAGTTTTCAGAAATAGATTAACTATTTTAAACAAAATAACATAAAAACAAAGGAGAACCTATTAACTGATAGGGTGGACAAAAAACCAAAGAGGACCGTTCCTTCCAACCTTCTCCAGAAAGCAGCCAAGATCACATGCTTTTGGACCCCCGAGATTGTTCACTGAACCACCACGATGAAGATACTATGTAGAAGCAAGACATTATGTTTGTACTTTAGCAATCAAGAAGACTTGCATACAAACTCCATTTGTACTTCAACAATCATGGAGACTTGCATACAAATCACTGATATGTACTTCAACAATCATGAATACTTGCATACATATCACACTCATGTACTTCAACAATCGTGTAGACTTGCATACATAGCATTCTCTCTGCAACTTAGCAGTAAGACAGTCTTAGTCTACAACTCATTACCTAGCTTCCCCTCATCAAATCTCTTGTGGGCTCAGTTCTAACACCACAAGGAAAAATTTATGAGCCTCTGCTCAATTTGATGGCTTATAAAATATTTCCTAGGTCTTTTGGGTCAGTTTTTCATTCAATGAGCCATCGGCTTAGTTCCACCATCCTTGGGGAACATGACCACATTTTTAGGGAATTTTCCCCCTACAACAACTAGTAAGTGAGTGCAGATGTTGCCACTTGTCGATTGCCTTCTACCCCAGTTTCCATTTCTCCTAGTGGGTCAGTGAACATTCTTCAACAGTCTCTTTGGGTGAGTGTCTCCTATTTTAATTTATTAAATAATATTATTATTCATTTATAGTCATCATTGATCATTAATATAGAACTTTACAATAAAAGTTAAAGTAATGTTTTTCCACAAACATAAAATGTTTCAAGTACTAGGTAGGTTACAACAAGCCCCCGCACACCCCCCCAACATGGTCTAGGATCCAAACACTGTTGAAAACATGACCTATGAGTATGGAATATTAGGCTCCACAACCAACAATAGTTGGACTAATGGTTGAAATAAAGTCTACTTTGTAACTAAGGGAGGTTGTGATGGATTTGTGGGTGGTGAATGGGATGAAGGATCTTTTTGAGGTTGTTTGCTTTCAAACTGAGGGTATGATTTGGTCTTGCAGCCTTTGGAGTCGACATGATCTGCAATGGAAGGAAATATTCTCATATTCAACAAGATACGGATAAGGATAATCATCAAGAGATTCAATGAGGATTCCATCAGGTAGCCAACAACTAAGATCAAGATTGACACAAATACAAGAAAATGTGATACATCCTTTCTATATTCTTCCTATATCTATATTTATGGACTGGCCCAGGAAGTTACCAAGGGTAGCTAAAAAATCATTCTAAAAATGCAAGGGTAAATTTTAGAATCTTATCCAAGTAGATGTGTTCATAGTCGTCATGGATTACAAATTGAAATAAAAAACCATCTCTGAATGGAAAGGAGATAGTGTCCCTAGAAACACGACCCTTGCTTTATTATTCTCTTGCAATCATACTCCTTGGAGAAATATATGATGAAGTAGCCTTTGGAGAAAAAAATAACTCATGATCTATAGACCAGATTTGGTTCATCCATTCCCTCAACGCTTTTGTCGAAGGCCAAAGCCCTCTGAAATGATATATGAGAGATTTTTGTTGGAATAGAATGGTGTGGGCATAAACGTGATGGTCTTCAACCTCTACAGAGGGAGGCTCTTTGGAAAATTCCACAATGAAGGATAGATTAGAGAGCACATTTGTCGCAAAACCACTGCATTGGACGTTGAGGGAATTGTATGCCCTAAGTTGACTGCATTTTTATAATATCTTTCATGAGAGGATGATTCCTTGAATCCTACCTCTCCTCCATGAAGGCTAGATACTATAAGAATGGTGGAATCCTTGAGAATTTTGTAATCCTAAAGTCGGGATTCCTCTTGAAGTTTTCATTGTTCGAATAAATGTCATCTAAGACTGACAGGAATCCCCATCATCTAAAATATCTAGGAATTGAAATAGATAAATAGATATGAATCATGAACTTGTAGGTAGAACGAGGTTCCTGAGAGGGATCTTCTAAATCGAAAATCCTCTAATATATGAACAGGTGGGGACAAATGAAGCCGTATTGGTCTAGCAAGGATTCAATTCAATACCATCGAACGTTGACTGAATATCACTAGAGGTTACGGCAGTAAGGTTTCCCTCACAATGACAAGGTTAATCATTTCCATTCCTATATTATATTGTTATTATCAGAGGATGCTTTAATTAACAAGTAATGGGGAGTGTTCCCCTATATTACATATATAATGTGTTCGGTATTTCTACATCCCATATATCCATTTTTCACTCAATGATTGTTTAGTTCCATGAAATCATATATTCTGCTATAACTACTAAACTACATTCCACTTCTCCCATATACTGACTTTTTTGTTAAGGAAGTAGAATGCCATGCCATAGCTTAATTTAGGAGAATTAGAAGCTACTTGCTATCTCTGGGTATTTTATTTTTCAATATTTCTTCATCACTAAACTCATATTCAATATGGTATTCATAAAATAAATACAAGTATAAGCCAAGAAAAATGTGTGATTATGTGTAGAATGTAATTAAGGAAAATTAAGGGGTGACTGCTTAAAGTCAATTCAAGGCATTGAACCTATTATGAGAGAATTATTTTTTATCTATTATACATTATGGTTCTGGTTGCGTGAGAAGAACTATGGTTGTCTGATCCGGTATAGGGCATGCTAAAAATGGCTTAGTTTTCTCCAATATCGTATACATTAAAAATTTCTCAATTTTACTTTAATTAGATGAAAATTGGCATAATAATCAAAAATTGAATTCAACAGCTAAAATTAAACAACCAAGCAAATAATTAATAACAAAACCAGAATTGTAATGGAGACCGCCAGACCCCTTGGATACATCTTTGTGCTTGCATAATCATCGAACTGCTTGTATTTCTTCTCCCAAATAGAGTCTAGTTCTCCTTTACAAAAGGGAAAACAATGCATCTTCAAGTAAGCTTTCAACCTACTATCTCTCCTTTACAAAAGGGATACAGTACATTCTCACATCAAGTGGCAAATATGCATTCTCAAGCAATCCTACAACTTGCTATCTCTCCTTTACAAAAGGGAAACAATGCATTATCACTTCAAGTGGAAAATATGCATTCTCAAGCAAGCCTACATCTTTATATCTCTTCTTTACAAAAGGGAAATAATGCATCCTCAAGCAAGCCTACAACTTGCTTTCTCTCCTTTACAAAAGGGTAATAATCTCTCACATCTAGTGGTATATTCTCCCATAAGTGGCTTACATAGTTTCGATGGCTCCCATAGGATCCCCTTTCTTCTCCCAAGGAGAGGTTTATATAGTTTTTCCAAGTATAAGTCCAAAAGGACAAGATCCGCAATTTTAGGATCTACATGATTTTTAAGGAAAAACAAGATCCATAATTCTAAGATCCCAAACCAACTCAAGGCATAAAATGGAAAAGAATCTCAAACAAAATAAGAGACTCTCAACAATTCCCATGAGACTCTCAACAATTCCCATGAGACTCTTAACCTCTCATTGAGAAATAGAAAATTAGTTGTGACTCGGTGCATTCTCACATAAAGCAAATTTTCCTTTTTACAAATAAATGAATAATACATGAGTAATTTTCCTCTCACTTTTAATCATTTTACAATTTCACATGAATAAGAGAATGAGTTTTCTCATTACATTTGAGAGGAGAAATAAAAAAGTATTTTAGTTCAATTATGCATTTCATTTATTTTTATTTTTTCCTTTTCCTTAGTTTATGTTTGAAACTTCAACAAGTCATATCTTTCGCATATGAAGTACGTTTGATCCCGCTCAGGTTGCATCAGAAAGATACCTCTAAGCTCTTTGTTGTTTGGAAAAATTTGACAAAAATGAAAACCTTATGAACTCTTCAACGGTTGAGATCCTTGTGGATCAAAGCTCCCCGCAAAAGTAAATTTTGGACCTCAAAACGTATTTTGCATCTTGCTGACGATAAGCTCTCTCGCTTTCCCATCTTGATGATCTCCATTGACCCCATATTGGAACTGTAATTTTTCTTGGGTTTCCATCTTGGAATCAATATTCATCTTGGATGTCCATCCTATATCTCCATCTCATATTGATGTCTACCTAGGGGGATGATTTATGAACTCTCTTTGTTGTTGCATTTGAAACAAAGGCTGAAAGCATGTTGCATATCAGTGATGTTATGATAGGTCATAATTTTTCCCTTCTTCGGTCATGTCACTTCAATGTGATTCCACCTCGGATCATGTACATGATAATGACACCAAGTATCACATTTGTTTCTACTTTGTATTTCAAACGCTATTTTGGAGAACCTTCTCCCTTGAAGTGTCTCTTTACCCATCTTGCTAACTATTACAAGAATGGTAAGCACAACGTGTTATTTAGAACTAGCTATGCATAAGTGATATCCATTTCTTGTTCATATTCAATATGCTAAAACATAAATAATGAGCATTACATTCCATTTCACAATAATAGCATATACGGGATCACTGAAAGAACACCATAAACACAAGAGACACAGATTTATCTCGGGAAACCCTCACGTGGTAGAAAACCCATCAAAGCTTCCTCAATATAGATGATCAACAAATACAAAGATGTAAACCCTAGACATGAGCTCCTTCTCCTCCATAGCAGATCTCTCCCTCACCTATACGGCAATCACATGTGTGTGTAATGTGTGTTAAATGAGGAACACACCTCCTCTATTTATACACAACTCCGACTTGTCTTTACATTAACTAGGTCAACCCCAACTTAACTACTTAACATAATGTGACAGGGCCGACCCTACTAGGGTGGTCTAATAACCCTTTAACCCACATGACTCATACAGGGCCAACCCCCACTAGGGAAGTCTAATAACCCAAGTTACCACATTCTCCACGGAGGAATAAAACATCTCTGGATATACAATAAGGTCTTCACGGAGGAATGGAACATCTCCGGAATAATAAAGTACAAATATAATATTCTTAGAAGTTACAATATTTCAACACTCCCCCTTAACGAGAAGGATATTATAACAACATCTGCAGGAGAAAGGAGTCATCAACTACATGATACATGATACATCTATAAATCATTGGAAGCTTACTTCATACATCATCAGTAACTCAACTAGTTACTGGAACATCAACATCATCATTATTGAGTCTCCATCTTCTGCAGCACTTGAACAGCTACAGTAACGTCATCATCTAGATCACCTGATAAACAACCTCATCGTTTGGATCTATCGATCATAACAGCATCAACTGGATCCTCTCGATCAACAACATCACATCATCAACTGGATCCTCTCGATCAACAGCATCACATCATCAACTAGATCCTCTCGATCAACAACATCACATCATCAATTGGATCCTCTCGATCAACAACATGACATCATCAACTAGATCCTAGCGATCAACAACATCTAGATCATCTCGATCAACAGCATCTGGATCATCTCGATCAGCAGTATGATCATAGCAGCATAATCTGCAATACACATGATCCAATTACAGGATGATCAATCCTTATCAATTTAAGACAAGTCTCATGTCTATGGACAATGCAATCCAGATATACTTCCAGGATGATCAATCCTTATCAGTTTTAGACAAGTTTCATGTCTATGGACGATGCAATCCAGATCTACTTCCAGGATGATCAATCCTAATCAATTTTAGACAAGTCTCATGTCTATGGATGATGCAATCCATATCTACTTCTAGGATGATCAATCCTTATCAATTTTAGACAAGTCTCATGTCTATGGATGATGCAATCCAGATCTACTTCCAGGATGATCAATCCTTATCAATTTTAAGACAAGTCTCATGTCTATGGACGATGCAATCCAGATCTAATTCCAGGATGATCAATCCTTATCAATTTAAGACAAGTCTCATGTCTATGGACGATGCAATCCAGACACATACATTTTGAACTAAATGTTCAGGGACGATGTAGTCCTATCATCAATTCTCGAAGACAGATGTATACGGATCAATTATGGGACCGAAGTCTGGGGATGATACAATCCCCTCTCGTCCACTAGGGATTACTTTCTCGAAGACGTCTTTCTACAGATCAATTCTAGGACCGAAGTCCAAGGATGATACAACCCCCTCTCATCCACTAGGGACCACATTCTCGGAGACATCTATCTACGGATCAATTCTGGGACTGAAGTCCGGGGATGATACAATCCCCTCTCATCCACTAGGGACCACTTCTTGAAGACATATGTCTACGAATCAATTCAGGGACCGAAGTCCGAGGATGATAAAATCCCCTCGTCAACTTAGACCAAGTCTTAGGACCACTTATCAACCTTATCATTGATATCATCGAACTCATCGTCAGAACAGGTAACCTCATCATCGACCTCACCGTCGGAACAGGTAAGCTCATCATCAATACATGTATCCTCATCATCGATACACTATCCTCATCATCGATACAAGTATCCATATCAATATAGGTATCTTATCATCAACACAAGTATCTGCATCATTGATACAGGTATCCCCATCATCGACCTTGCCATCGAAACAGGAAATCTAATCATCAGCGACCATATCACTCCCCCTTTTGAGGAGGGTCCTTCTGAACTACACCAAGCTTGTCTCGGAAATACTCAAACTTTACTCCAGACAGAGGTTTGGTTAATGCATCAGCAACTTGTTCGTCAGTGCTCACATATTCGAGTTTGATAGCTCCTTTCTGCACCATATCCCGTATATAGAAATATCGATCTCTATGTGCTTTGACTTATAATGGAACACTGGCTTCTCTTTCATCTTGATACAACTCTGGTTGTCACACAACATCACAGTGGGGTCCATCTCTAAGTCAATCAGTCCTGATAACAACTTCCGAATCCATAACGCTTCACAACTAGCAGAACAAGAAGCTATATATTCTACTTTAGCTGTGCTGAGAGCCACACTAGACTGCTTCCTGCTAAACCACGAGATCATGATAGATCCCAGACAATAACATCCACCCGATGTGCTCTTCCTGTCTGATACACGTCCGGCCCAAACGACATCTTTGTAGCCATACAATCTAAAGTCATGATCTCCAAAATAATATAGACCAAATTCTATCATGCTCTTCAAGTACCTCATCACATGCTTTGCAGCTATCAGGTGAACTGACTCAAGGTGTTCACAACAAAGCATATATCTGGCCCGGTATTCATTAGATACATCAATGACCCAATAATATGTCTGTAAAGAGTTACATTCACTAAATCTGATTAGTCATTAGTTAACAGCTTCAAGTTGGAATCCATGGGAGTGGACATGGATTTACATTCCAACATATCAAATCTTTTCAAGGTTTCCACAACATACTTTTCTCTGGTTGATAAATATTCCTTTTGAGCCTTTACATACTTCCAGACCTAGGAAGTAATGCATCAATCCGAGATCTTTCATCTTAAATTCTGTAGCTAGCTTCTTCTTGCTTTCCATGATCTGTTTCTCATTCCCTGTCAGAAAGAGATCATCCACATAGTATCATCCATAACCTTATGGTAAAGGTTAGGATCAGCTTTACTTCTGGTAAAGCCCAAGCTTGTCAAGAAGCTATCAATTCTCTCTCTGTGACTGAACATCATTCACACTCTGCATTGAGTGATCTTCTGTATAACTATCCGGGCCATGTCCCGTTAGATGGATCTACTGATATGAGCCTCAAGATCATCTGAACTCTGTGGTGAGTTCCTTCTTGCATCCATCTAAGAGAATAATTTCATCTGTATATAGACACCATCTTCAACCTTGTAGCAAAGGTTGAAATCCGCATCACCCATGGTGATTATTAAGCTCATCAAATGACTATCGATCCTGAGTACCCGTACAGAGCCTATTTCACACTTCTTCTTCAATTACACCATTAAGAGAATGGTCTTATCTAGCCACTTGGAGCAAACATCTCGTCATGATCATCTTCCTCTTTCTAAGAGAATCTTCTAGCCACGAGCCTTCTATAGTATGTTTAATTTGTAAGTCTTCTTGTTGAACATCCATCACTTGTTTGGTGTTCATCATTCTTCAAGATCTTTCCTACAAATAAAAGTTAATTACATGATTAGTAATACTTCATAATCATCAAATCATGTTGACATGATAACCTATTATGCATATAGATATGATTTACATAGTTATGCAACTATCTTGACCAATACTTTGGCACAAGACTTTTCCATATCCTGTATGCATACAGTGGCTATCTAGATGCCTTCCATCTCTACCAGAACATACTATCAAGAGTGTGCACAGCTCTCAGCATGTCAGCAAAGAGGTTTCATTCTAGATAAACAAGAATGGAATGTTTGTCCAACTTACCCATCATATGCATATTAGTAGTATATTGTTCAATGCTATATGAATGCTCACACTATGCATGATATATTCTAGGAATAAAAATATGCATACAAGCAATATCATTTACTATTTCAGAGATTCAAATAACAACTCAAATACTTATCTTGTATGTTGAGTGGTTGCCTCCCGCTTGATCTCTATATGTCTTTGAACTTCTATTCATTATGTACCACTATGCATGCTTAAGTGTGCACTAGTGTCATCCTCATGATCTCATACATAAACATACATTCATTAGTATAATCTCAATACTATCAAAACATTTTGTATGGTCATTATCATTTCATACACATGTATACTTACCTAAGATCCTATCATAAGGTAGTATTCTAACTTGATATAGTAAAACATACCTGGATTATCATGCTTGGTTATGTCTTAACATACCCAAATAATATCTTCTTTGTTCTCTTCAATGATTTAGAGACCTTGTGCTAGAACCTGCATATCTCAAAGGTTAAGCATAGTAGAACGAAGTCATACATACCTTGTAAGTAGAGCTTCTATGTGATCAAAGATTATGGATGAGTCTTTGTCTTCATGTCATCATGGTCATACAACTTGATTTGTCTTTCTTGATGTACCTGTATCTTGTTAACAGACAACATCATCCTCATACAACACCATATGTGCATTAGTACAATCATATAACCCTAATCAATGAATGTCTTCTACCATTCACATGCATTCATATTTTTACTAGGGTGATAAGACAGTTCTAAGATTAATCAAGATTTTACTAACCTCAATAATATGAAGACAAACATATCATAAACATAATCATGAACAGATTTCAACACATACATGTATCTCCTCAAGTCATACCTATCAGGATTTCTTTTAACCCAATCCACTTTGATTTGTTGAAACTGGATTTGGAGCTGGATTAGGGTTTGTTAGAGAAACCCTAAAAATTCAAACTTTGAAGTTCAAACTTCTAAATCGATGGAAAAATGTGGCTTTCTGAGCTGATCAAGCTGGTATAATTTAATTTTGAAAACTCCAAAATTTGACCCCTCAAAATTGCCTTTGAAACTTCTGGATTCACTAGACAGGACCCCGAACTAGGGTTTCATAAAGCCCACCATTCTACCCAATCAAAAGGTTCGATCCAAATCTCTAAAATTCGATTTTTCTAAGTAGATTCCAGCCGTGGTCACAGACTTAAAAAATTCCAACTTTTGTAGAAGCCATAATTTTCCACCTTTCCGATCAAAATCCCGAACTAGGCTTTGATCAATCCCAGCCTTCTGACCAACCAAAAATTTTGATATTCATCTCTAAATTTCCATTTTTTTGAGGAGCATTCAGACGTGGAATCCGATTCCAAAAATTCCAACTTTCTCCGAAGCCCTCAATTTCCGCAGTAGTGATAAGCCAAGAATGAAGGTGCTCATAATGCAATTCTGTTTTGACAGAAATATGCACCTCATTGTTTCTGGTGCATCTCTGAAATTACGAATCCACAGGGTGTTAAAATTCATCCTGTGGTAGCTTAACCTGTCATCTTTCTAGCCCCATGAGTCTGATCTCAATTGGATTCTCTGAGAGAGAGTTGTGCCAAGTGTTGCAACGTGACCTGTTTATGGGATAAAAAAGGAGAGCGAACTTGTACGACGTGCCATGTGTCACTGGTCCAAATTCGGCCTTGAAAAACTTACTCGAGAAACTACAGTCCGTTCTCTACCTGTCACTTTTTACAAAATTTCATTTGGAGCTCCCTAGCCCAAGCTGTGACCTTTTTTCCTAGGTCACCTATTTATGACTGAGATTTGGAAGAGGGAGAAGCCCTAACTTGTATTGATCATAACTCACAAAGTACAATGAATTAGAGGTTGTCGTTTGGACAAAAGGTACAGGGGGATGTTATATATGACCTATAAAGGTTTCAGATCCTAAACCTTCACCAAAATGGATTTATAGTGAAAGTTCCATGATGACTGGTTTTTTCTATATAAAACCCTGACCTTCAAATTATCGCAAGTGAAGCAAGTGTCGTAAGTGCCATACATTGCCATCCTTCATGCTAGCTTTTATACCATGTTAATATTTAATATGCTAAGACAAAAAATATCAGCATTACATTCCATTTCACAATAATAGCATATACAGGATCACTGAAAGAACAACAAGCACAACATAAACACAAGAGACACAGATTTATCTTGGAAAACCCTCATGGGGTAGAAAACCCAACAAAGCTTCCTCAATATAGATGATCAACAAATACAAAGATGTAAAACCTAGACATGAGCTCCTTCTCCTCCATAGAAGATCTTTCCCTCACCTATGCGCCAATCACAAGTGTGTGTAATGTGTGTTAAATGAGGAACACACCTCCTCTATTTACACACACCTCCGACTTGTCTTTTACATTAACTAGGTCGGCCCCAACTTAACTTCTTAACATAATCTGATAGGGCCAACCCCACTAGGGTGGTATAATAACCCTTTAACCGACATGACTCATACAGGGCCGACCCCCACTAGGGAAGTCTAATAACCCAAGTTACCACATTCTCCACGAAGGAATAAAACATCTCCGGATATACAATAAGGTCTTCCCGAAGGAATGAAACATGTCCGGAATAATAAAGTACAAGTATAATATTATTGGAAGTTACAATATTTAAACATTTCTCACCAAGTCATCTTCAGGTTCCTCCTTCTCGATGATTTTTTCGTTTGATGGTTGAGCTTCTTCATGAACTGCCTCTTGGACTATAGGTTCTTTATCAACTCTTTCATCAGCTACCTTTGTCTCTATGGGTACTCATACAAATTTCCTCTAATGCTTTGCAGGTGGTTACAGAACTTTCCTTCCCTACTTTGCGAAAAGTTGCGGATGAACTTTCCAACATTTTCCAATCCAACGGCCACTCATATTACAGTGAGTGCAATAGTTCTTTCTCTTTGACAATGAACCTTCCTTTCCATTCTCCACTTTTGGAATTCTTTTACTTTACAACACTTTAGTTTCGATTTCATAAGCATTCGCTTGTCAAACCTGCTCTGATGCCACTTGATTTGTAAGTGGATGGTTAGAGCGGATTTCACTTGATCGAAAAATGACTATAACAGTCCACTTTCCTTAAAACCAAGAACCATTTATTGGCAGTGTGCTTCGCATGAAAATGAACTTACATGCGGAATGTTGTACAATCCTTGCTCATTTCGTGAACTTTTTCTATTACTAATCTGATTGAATTTAAAAAGATAAAAAAACATATGTGATATTCTTGGATTTTATGATAATATCATGATTACAATGTCTATAAAATTTAGATTAATTTTTAATTGTGTAAAATTATAATAATATTTTTTATTATATAGTAAAATATCAATATTTATAACATTACATAACAAATATAATGTTTTAGAAGAAAAACTATAGCATAGAATATCACAAACTATATGCACAACAAGTAGCACTCTCGGATTTAGCTATAATCCAAGTTCAACTTTATCAGACAAGCTCAGGCCATGAATCTTTCCAATAAACTACCAAATGTCAGCCTTCACATGATTCAGAGAGGATTATGAATTCAAACATCATATGCAATGCCATGATTACATTTCATATATTCTCAACAACTTGATATGTGGGTAGCTTGGAGGCAAATCTCGGTTGGCTATTGGAATTAGTTTCTAAGTTTCTATTATAATAACACCCTAATATATATTGCACGCATGCTTCCTCTCGTATTTTTGAAGCCCTTTGGAGAAAATTCTACCACATGGGAATTTCATAGATTCCACTGTCAAAATCTAACTGAAAGAATATTATAGAAGTTTAAGACATGCAATGAGTTGCTTTGACTAGTATAGTCCAGCGTGATATCTTGAAATATGCCACAACAACGTTTTGATGATATCCTGGATTGTAATACATTCACCAAAATAACAAAGTTAGACCATGTACAATTGAAACTTATTCAAATATTTCATTACCTTTGTTTGAAAGGCATCTATTGAAAATCCATTGAGGGAGCTTATGATTGGTTGCTTAACCTCAATACCAAGTCCATCCATAGCCTTGGTTGTGGATTTATGGAAGCCATGACTTTCCTACAGAACATGTGAATGTTTAGGACCTTCTCTTCCTTTTTCCTCTTTTCCACCTGCATTTCTAGACAGAAAAAAACGACATCGTTCTCTTTCTAAATCCACCACCATTGATCAACTCCTTAGCTAAAAAAGCTTACAAGAAAACTACTAATCAAACATAAACGTGGAGAACCCATGAAGCTTGCAAATAGAAGAAGATTGATTTAGACCTATAGACAATTATAGAACATTCATAAAACGTTGTAGAGGGAAAGAAAATGAAAATATTGAAATTACAAACAGAAATAGCTTATGAAAATTCCATGCAATAATAATAGGAAACCTTTTTTTTAGGATGAAATCAATAAAGTATATACAAAAAGAAAATGAAATCAAGAAAGTTTATGGAATGAAATTAGGAAAAATAGGAAAGTTTTAATTTTTACATTTAACGAAATTTCATTCTTATAATTATAGAAGTTTATGTTAATGATACGTGGTCCATTGGTGGGGTTAGATAGATTTCATTCCATTTACCGGGGTTCAATTCCTATGAGACATCTTCTAGTCTGGATTACCACAAGTGAAGTAAGGTCATAGTGGCAGTCAACCACACTTACACAATTTGCTTATATAACCAAATTATCAGACAAATTCGTATTTGTTTTATGACGGCAATATATAAATGA
The DNA here is from genome assembly GCA_027924585.1 of Larix kaempferi. NCBI lineage: Eukaryota > Viridiplantae > Streptophyta > Pinopsida > Pinales > Pinaceae > Larix > Larix kaempferi. Next base: position 7,634,316 of record BSBM01000616.1, read on the forward strand.
TCCGATTACATAAGTCTGGCCAAAAACATTAAATACAAGTTACTTGGCGTACCCTAATCAATGTGAGACTTATAGTTGTAACCTGACAAATTCAGTGGTCGTTAATCTACGTCAGCTATTGTTTTATATTTGTGCCGTGTTCCTCTGTTTTTGCTAAACTTGACATACGTAGTAGTTATAATCCGATAGACTCAGTGGTAGTTAATATTGTTTTAGATTTGTGCCGTGTTCCTCTAGTCTGGAGAGATTTGACAAAAGTAGTTAATTAAATCTTTAATATGGTTAGCGATGGCCTCAATCACAAATACGTGACGGTATTAAGCTCAAAGAATTTTATTTAACCTAACTAGCATCAATATAGTTATTTGGTTGGTGAATACCTTAGTTACCAGTTATCACATATAACTGTAACTGACCTATTTTTAATATATATTATTTTATATAATTGTTTCTAATTTGAAACATTTATAAAATAAATCTTATTTTCATTAAAAAAAATTATTTAAATTCTAAAATATATAAATAATTTAAAATATATTCATAATAAATCTTATTTTCATTAAAAAAAAATTATTTAAATTCTAAAATATATAAATAATTTAAAATATATTCTTAATAATTATATAAAATTTTCTTTATATGGTTATTTATTTTATATTTTGATTTATAAATTTTATATTTCATATATTAAAAAACACTATATTGTAAAATAAATCTGACTTTTCTTATTTTATTTGAGAATTAATATATAACATCTAAAATAATCGAATGTCAAACCAACAATTCTTCCTCTCTAACCAATTCTCCACGTTGCTGCAACGTATAAATCAGTAATCAGCTTTTACTTTCTGCTGCAGTGACCAGTGATCGCGTAGGTAATATCAACCGATCCATCTACCTAATGGCCGTCATTTCAGCAATAACGTTAAAGTTCTATTCTGGCATTAAATATGGGCACTTTACGGTGAAAGAAGCAACAATGGACTTATGTGGAGTTATAATAAAAGGAATAAATTAATGTCTATATCATTTAGTGCAGTCATTTAATATATGGTAGGTGAATATGGATAGGCCACAAGTTAAGTGATATAAACAAGTTATGTCGCTTAATTTATGGTAGGTGAATATGGATAGGCCACAAGTTAAGTGTCACTAACAAGTTAAGCGACATAAACAAGTTATCTATTACTTGATTTTCATGAGTAATTGTAATCCCCATTATTTTTTGTATTATTTTTTCTTATAATTGTTTATTTCGAATTTGGAAAGACTGCACGTTAATCCACTCCGAATTCTATTAGCACAACCACTTAACTTATGATTGGTGAACACCTAGGCCACAAGTGAGTTCTTCTAATTAAACTAGCATATATCCATCTTAAAAGGGGATCTACCAAACACCGAGAGGGATCAAATCTATCCAAGTGCAAACCATTTTTTAGAGTGCAAATGTTGAGGAAGCTTTTTAATTTCTCTAATTTGTGTAGTTTACATATATTCCTTTCTAAATGTTTTAAATCTAATTTGAGTCCACATGTTATTTTTTTATAATATTTTACTATTTTTTAAAAATGACGTGTCAACTCCATGATGAGCATGAAAGAAGTTACACGTCCTCCTACTAATGCTCACTACAACCAATTATTTTATTTTATTTTTTTCTTTTATAATTGTTTATTTCAAATTTAGAAAGACTACCATAAAATCAATTTCTATAGTACATTTAACTCATACTAGTGCAATATAGAAAAAACATAAATGCTAGTCCACCCAAAATTCTAAGATATAAACACTTATATATATATATACAAATATAAACACTCATAAATACAATGATATAAATAAACATCATAATTTACTAAAAGTTGTGTTTTAATTTACTAAAAGTTGAGTAAAACACAGTTACAAAACAACTAATATCACATGTAACTTCGCTTTTCAAATTTGGTGGTCTAGTGCTATGTTTTAATAAAAATAGTTAACCATATGTTACTTGTACATATAAGTCATGGCTGGTTGAAAGCAAAACTCATAGAAAAATGTTGATATTTAGATTTATAGCAATCGATTCTTGCAGCTCGCGGTTCAACGAATTAGTAGTGTAAAGTTACCAAAAGGGGAGCAGCGAATTTATTAAAAAAGTTTCTTAAGTTCGACAACACTCCAATATATGTTTAACATTATGGATTAGTGCGTTCGCCCTAAATCTATTTTGCGTTCGACTTGTTAATACGGTCGGAAGGCACAATCGAGTGAAGGATGGGTGGTTGTTTGAAGATTAATTAAAACATTCTACATTAGTTTTGACTTTGTTTAATTGTGGTTTAATTATGGTTGATTTTAAATACGGAGGTTTAATTATGATTGATTTTAAATAGTGAATATGATAATTTTTTTATATTTTTTTAAAGTTAGATGAATTTTTTTTATTCAACAAAGAAAAAATGTACAAAGTGATACAATTTTGTTGAAGGGTTGGCCTAAAGAGAACATGGCAATTAGCAAACTAAACTATTTGCCAGTAAGATTATAGGGATAAACATCAAGACTAACCTATGATGGAAATGACATAGTATAAACATAAGGGAAATATAGAATATGAACATGAAGAAAGAGGTTGGGTCGAGTTGACTGGGAAGGGTCCTTTATTTCTTTTTTCTTACGAACATCGATCCAACATAAGGAACTATCACGAGAAGATGTGTTTGATACAATGGATAGCAGAGTAGAAGAAATTCCAAAAACTCAATGTTCTGGATCCAAGGTGTCTTCATGATTATCACTATCTGATTTGTTGGATTCGTGGGGATGTTTCTGAGAGCTTGAGAGCGGGGTTGTGAACATAATAATATCCTTCGTAGGATCATTGTTTGGAGGATCCCACGATTGTTGAACTGATAGCCGTTAGAAAAACAAGATCACAAAACAATAGCATAAAATATGATGTAGAAATAAAATACATAAACACAATACAAGAGAGACACCAATATACGCGGTTCATCCAATATGGGTACGTCCATGGAGAAATTACCAATCTTTTTATTATACAATCTAGAAAAATGAAGGGATACAACCCCCAACACATCCGTTGTACTTTCATCTCCACTCTCTCACAGTCTCTCTTACATAATCCCAAAAATATTTACAATACAATACTGCCATACTCAGCTGTATTACAATGCCTTCCTTTTAAAGAGGCATTACCATGGGAAAATATCATGGTATATCCAATACCATGGGCCCGTAACTTACCCATTATTGACCAAGTCATGATTATGAAATTACAACATTTTTAAAAGGCATTTTTTCATTCATTTTCGCTACGAGGGCGCTGCCCACGAACCCTCTATTGGGGGGCTCCCAAATTAGTCTCCCTCCCCCCTGGATCCCCCATGGAAACTGTAGTGGGGGCACAAGCCCCCCTACACCCCTCATCATGGTCTAGGATCCAAACACTATTGAAAGCATGACCTATGAATATGGAATATTAGGCTCCACAACCAACAATAGTTGGACTGATGATTGAACTAAATCATGCTATGTAACTGAGGGAGGTTGCGATGGAGTTGTGGGTGGTGAATGGGATCAAGGATATTTTTGAGGTTGTTTTCTTTCAAACTGAGGGGATGATTTGGTCTTGCAGCCTTTGGAGTCAGCATGATTTGCAATGGAAGGAAGTATCCTCATATTCAACAAGCTACAAATAAGGATAATCATCAAGCGAGTCATTGAGGATTTTAATAGGTAGCCCACAACTAAGATCAAGATCAACACAAATACAAGAAAATGTGATATATCCTATGCTCAACTTCAACGCATCATCGCATAAGGGGGAAATGTACTTTTGAAGGTAGCAATGTTCACATTTGGAAATCATGGTAGCACTCTATTTCGTATAAGTGAAGCTCTCATGCATATTTACTTACCAATTTGGTCCCCCACCCTAGTGGGTTTATCATGGTCACCAATAGTTCCACTTCTTCAATATTTTGCAGTAGTTCCTGCGAATTTACTCAGACATGGATCGAAGCCACCTTCATCCCGGTCCCAGCAGTATAGTAGAGTCGACACCTTGGTCCACCTTTAATATAAAATACATTTTTTTATTGAAATTTTCAGGTTTTAATGTCGTGGGTGCCTCAGAAGTATGCAGTGTGGATATGGATTGGATGCAGAACTAAAATTTGCATCCAACAAGTGCCCAAATTTGAATTTCGGGTAAAGCGTTAAGGAGATATGTCAAAAATACTATAAGAAAAAGTAGTTTTTTCTTTTTCTTCTCTAAAATTTAAAACTCTTATTTTATTATTATAACTTTTATTTTATTATTTCCCTTTGGAGGCCCATTTTAGACCTCAAAACTCCCCTAATGTACAATGAGAGAGGACCAAGGTGTCGACTCTACTATACTGTTCGGACCGAGATGAAGGTGGCTTCGATCCATGTCTAAGTAAATTCCCCAGGAACTGCTGCAGAATATTGAAGAAGTGGAACTGTTGGTGACCATGATAAACCCACTAGGGTGGGGTACCAAACTGGTACATAAATATGCATGAGAGCTTCACTTATACCAAATAGAGTGCTACCATGAATTCCAAATGTGAACACTGCTACCTTCAAAAGTACATTTCCCCCTTATGAGATGATGCATTAACGTCAACCACAGGAGAAACCAAGTTAGGGAGCACTAATGAATATCCCTACTAAGTTCAAGGTGACCCCTTATAGTCATTGAAAGGGATCCCAAGGTACAACTGCAACTCTCAGAATGTATTTTTTTTACATCAACGAGAGCTAAAGCACATGATAAAAGGAGAGTTTTATCCTGAGAAGTAAGATTATATTGTAACTGCCTGGTGGACGAACAGACTTGACACAAGACTGGTTGATAAGCATGGGGCTCATAACTTCCTTTGATCGATGTAAACATGGGAAGTAGGGACAACTACTTTTCTTTCAGAATGGAACAGATTGAAACAGTCAAAGACGAACTACAAATGAAAGGGATTTGATGGAGACACAAAACAAAGGGTGATGGTAACCGAAAAGGCAATTACTGCTGAACATAGGGAGACTCAAATACATCGATCAAAGGTGACAATGGGTTGCTGCTAAAATAATATGGTGTTCCCTCAATGTGAGTTGACATGGGAACTTGTTTGTACATGAAGAATATCAGTGGGGTACCCACAGTTTTGGGTGTATCTGGGGACCAATTTGATGATGGGCAGAATCCCCATGGTTTTGAGTGGATCGAGGGCACTTTAGAATGATGAAGTGATGGTTAACTTGTTGACGTAAAGACGGGTGCCCCATGAAACGATTCCATGTAGTGTATACCTGTTAGATAACTGAATATAAATGGTTTCTTCTCAGGGTGGGGGGCGCATAGGTTTCTTTGCGGGCATGATGATACGAAAAGAGCTCATGTGGGATGAAGTTCTCATGGAGGTATGAAGGGTCTTTGAATATTAATCATAACATATGCCAAGGAATCGAATGGCATCTACTGCGGGAAACTAGGGAGTAAATGCACAACTATAAAATGATGAAATAGGGTTGATCTTTCAATATTTACCATATTCCTTGGACTTGTGGGGGGATGACATCATGGGTGTCAATTGATGAAAAGGTCGGAAATGGTGTGCACACCCATGGGGGAACATGTTATTCCCAATGATGATTTTTATGGCACATAAAGACTAGGAATGAGGGACCTACGGTTATCAACAGGAATATTGGTAGATGCATTGTAAGCAGAGGGGAAACATTGCCTATGTGCTAGTTTCAAAGTGATACCTATGAGATAAGCTAAACATCATTGCTTAGTGATCGAGTCTTGTTCTTATAATGGAAAACCACGAGTCTAATTCATGTCTCAGTCTTAATCCTACACATACGATGCACATACCCGAGTGTAGTAAAGAACATAACCAAGGTATTGACAATGCATAAATGATACAACCAAAACATTGCGTACATGTGGGGTACCTAGCTAGGAAAATTGTGTCATGGTCACATTGATGGGAATCCGGATTGGTTGGCTCCATGTCGAAGAGCTCGAAGCGCTGGTCGTCGTGGTGTGAACGATTTTTGAAATGGTGTTACAGTTTTTCCGTGGCATCAGTTGGAAGTTTGGGCCAAATGAGTATAAAATAGGGGTGGAGCCCACTTTTGGAAATCATTTGTACTTTGTTCCACTGATCTCCTAGAGTGCATTTTGAGCGATTCTACGAGATCCAGTGCACCCTTCATCGATCTGTGAGTTCCAAGTATGCCTCACCCTTGCACTCTCTCATTTTATGTGAGGAGGATTAGGTTTAGGGGTCCCTTGGGTGGCCAGGGGTCCTTTTTCATCTTTTTGGGACTATAGTGCGGGATTTTGAGACAATCCCATGAGGTAGCATGGGATTTTTGGAGAATATTGCACTGCCATAGCATGATATTTTCCAGAAATCGAGCGAGGTGTAGTGCGCTCATTAGTATGGAAATAATGTACTGTTCCACGCGTAATGCAGGGCATTAAAGCTTTGGTTGTGCATTGGTATAGCACGACCGTTCCTTCAATAGTCATGCGTCCATGCGGTTGAGTTGTATAATTCTTGCACCATGGTTTTGCACGGCCAACAAGTATTTTTGACATGCCAGGCACGTATATATTGTGTAAAGTCATGCTATGCGTGGGATTTCTTAGGGGAGGTCATGCTGGTGATTTTTACAAGTCTAATAGGGGGTCATTTCCTTGTGTAGGTGGTTTCTTGTTAGTGATGGCACTTGTTTAAGATGTTGAGTGGAGAGAGAGGGAGTATGAAACCCTCTGATATCATGTGTTAGCTGACCGAGTGACTACCGAATATTTACGAGATCCTAGGCCCTTGAATTTCTTCAAGTGCCCTCTGATGCTGTCGGTAGACTACCTTTTCTGGTGGCTACTGGTCATGTGGGTCCCAAATCAAGGGGTGTTCCAGGTAGGAGTTGAGGACCTGATCATTGTGACTCATGATATTTATTTCATGATGGGGCTCCCTCACGGATGGGTGGGGGAGCTGCTCCCTACACAGCTAGTGGAGGGGACGATCCATACTTTAATGGATCGATACTACGACGGTGACCACAGTTCTGTGAACTATAGTGGAGTAAGTGTGATCCAGATGAGAGCTCTGTCGGTGGAGGTTGTTGTGACAACCATTATGCGCGTACTGGGGGCCACGTCCCCCAACCAGATTACAAGGGGCCAGCTCCTGCTAGTGGAGAGGGTGATGGTTGGTTAGCCCATGGCATGGGGTACATTGTTGCTTCAGTCTATGATGTAGTAAATGTCAAAGTTACATCAGGGTGGGGGGCGATGCACCTTCATCTACGATAGTGTGTTGTGATCCTACTTCTTTGAGCACTACATGTCTTTGAGGCCACAGGTATTGGTTCCATCGAAAGGACCACAGGTTCCTCGGATGAAATTTTGGGGATGTATTATGCCTCGTGGTGGTAGTGGATGTTTGGGAGGGCCGAATAGGTCGACCGAAGAGATATCCTCGAAGAGGGATGGACTTCCGAGGAGATCTGGAGCTTCCCAATCTTGCTGGTGTGTGGCTGGCATAGGTGTTGGATGTTTTGAACTGGATGACTGTTGTGATAATTGACTTGGAGCGGAGGTTCAAAGGGTTGACTACTGGCTTAGATGATTGAGGTATGGGTGACCTCGATGATGATGAGATGGATTTTACACTCTAACTTCCAGCTGAGTGTGGGTCGGTTGGGCGACAGATCATGCGGTGTATTGCAGTAGTGTTCCATGTGGCACGGTAGGTACATGGAGGTGTGGAGCCTCCGCCACAATAGAGGCTTCGAAAGGGACCAGAGCCTGCACAAGGGGAGGTTGTGCGTCCATTGGAAACTTTGGGACCCCGGGATCCACTAACTGGCGGGAAAGCTTGATTCTTTTTTTATAGGGCTTATGAGCCCCTTTTTTGTATGTATACATTTTTCGATGAGCCTATGGCAGGTAGGTTTTTTTTATGTATCCCCCATAAGGCTACTATATATATGCCCCAAGAGGGCCATTTTTTTACATGACACAAATATTTGAGATATATAGATATATATAAATATTTATATAGATATATATACCATTTTTGCAGCACATGATGTATGCATATCTTTATGTATGTGATGTATGTGTATTTTTCTTTATGTTTCCTATGTGTTGATGTGATGTATATATAGTATTTGATACTGACATATTTTTTTTTTGGGCATGTAATATCGACTTTAGGACTTATGATGATGAGATACATGTATGTGTAGTCATAGGTTAAACACATAGACCTATTTATGTATGATGGATATGAAGAGTTTCGCAGTTGGGTTATGTACCAGGTGCCAACTCAATACCTCATTAGAGATGGAGTTGACGAATGTATTGGTGTTTATCGGTATATGTGTGAAAGTTATGGTTTCAAACTATCTAATGAGAAGGCGCACGTGCAGAAAATTTTAGAAGAGGAGCGAGTTGTGGACACGAAATATGTTATTCAACTCCAATACGACAAGTTGAATTGAGGTGCACTTATAGATGGTGAATGCCTAGGTGTAGGGCATCACTTAATAGACCTATTATGGCATCGTATTTTTCTTGGTTGTTAGTAAGTGCCCCCAAGAAAACCCCGCCAGTGTGGTGGAGTGTATGGGAGGTGGGATATATCACCCAAGAAGTAGATGCTAGGTGTTTGGACCATTGACTAGCCCCATATGCATATCCTCACCGAAACAGTAGCAAAATAGTACATAAACCCAACAAGTGGAACCCATTATACATTTGCGACATTGGCCACCGCATTTATTGCATACTTCCAACTGCCAATCCGTCACCACCTAGGCCTCAAAATTATCACTGAGTTTTGGAAAAATACTTCCACCCACATCGTGGATCACATCCACGAGTGGCATAGACGCTGCACATTATGCAATATCGAAATACAACCTTCCTTTTTATCATATTGGTTTATCAAATCTCTCCAACCCGCCATATCTAAAGTTGTCCCCACCTCCATTCCACAAAGTGAGGAAGAGGCCATTCTGAAAGAACATCATTCCGACCTCATATATGCACAATCCAACTACCTTTACACAATTCTCCTTGATGCCCCTCATCATCGATTGTTGGATCCTAAACCTTCGAGCTCATCACATTTGGTGGATGGGCTTATTGGGTTCATTTCCCATCTAGGAAATGTTCCTCCTACAATGTCAGGTCCATTTAACATGGTTCCATACTACCCATCCATGCCACCTACGTCGATACCCCATACACCGGTACCAACCCCACCAGTTGGTCATTTCCAGTATGGACCGTATAGTCCTACGTACCCAAATGTTAGTTAAGCGATGACGGTTCCTACACCACCAATGGCACATGGCGTTCCTATGTCTGCCTCTTATGGAACACAAACAACATTTATCCCACCCCCAGGGTATAACCCTTACTATCCTTTCCCGTTCCCAACTAGTCAACAACATACCCCCCACATGGGGGTCAATCTAGCCCAACCTTCTTACGTCCAACAAGCTCAACAATTTGAGTAGTTGAATGCCGCAAACCGCCAAAATCCATAGTCTCAGGGGAAGAAGAAAGGTAAGAAAAAACTGAATTAGCAGCCAGGGAAAGGGGGAAACCCCCCTCCCCAGCAAAACCAGAATACGATTACCCAAAATGAAGGTACTAACAATCCCCCCAAACAATGGAAGAATCCCACCTCGACAACCAATTATTGTTTCCCCCTTTGCAACAATTATGGCCATTATACACATCATTGTCCTCTTATTCTTGATTGTCAACTGTTAGTGGAATCCAAAAAGAAGACGGTGACAAACCCTCCTCAGGCAGTGAATCCTCCCCAAACAGAAACTATTATGTTACAACAACCCTTTGTGAATCAAGGGGTAGTCAAACAAAAAAAGACCCTCTCCCACCCGACGAAGGATATTTTCAAAATATCTATACATTGGACGTAAACCTTTAGACGTGAGACAAAGGTTTTGATGGGACTTCCACCCCCCAAGTGGAAGATGCCCCTATCCCCTCGGGGTGGCCTCTATAGATGCCACACCCGAATACCGAACAAATCCCACTGATCCCGAAAGTTCAACTTCGGTGTACCCCTAATAACCCTCACATGAAAGCTACCCACAATTACAGTACTGTAGACAACTTGGCTCAATCCCCTATAACTATGTCCACATTAGAAGTGTTATTGTCTTTCCCAACACAGAGAAAGGTATTACTCAATGCACTTGGTTCCCTTGACCCTTCTGAATCGCTCCTCATGAAATTTGATCTCGACAAAGGTGATCCACGACTACCATCATCAGTCTCATTTCAAGTTCCAGTTACTATAAAGAACGTCATGATCCATCGATGAAGGTGCATCCGCTTATGTCATGTCTACAACATTCTGGAAACAATTAGGATCTCCTAAGCTGGTCCCCTCGTCTATCTCTCTTCGTGCATATGATGGGATATCATCCCGACAAAGAGGATTGTACCAAAATGTCCTCATATAGCTGGGGGGGAAGATGGTTATGATCGATATCGAGGTAGTCGATGTAGAACTTGGCTACAACATCCTCTTGGGGCGTAGTTACATGTACGCCATGAAGGTGGTTTCCTCCCCAGTCTTTTGTATCATGATATTTCCATTAAATGGGAAGGAAGTTACATTCAACCAGCTTAACTATTATGACCCTAATACTACAAGCCACCCTAACAATGTCCTACTGACTATACTGGGCAATGATCAACCATATGTTGACATTTCCCTCGATATGTACAAGGAGTATATTTGGGACAACCACCAAAGATCCCTACTTCAACTAGCAGCCTAATGTGCACAATTTTAACCACTGAAAATGGAGCCTCCTCCACCTCAACACCGTCATCAACACCACCGTTGATCCATGGCATTGAAAAAATGTTGAGTCCATTGATACCACCAATTTTTCAAATTCCTTTCTGGTATCGCCCCACAGGTGTACAAGGGATGCCGATGATGGCTTAGTTATTTCTACCTGACATAAATTTGGGAATACAGGTATGCTACCTCACACTACCCTACCTAAATATGGATTCCAAACCAGTCGCCCATTATGAGTGTGTCCCTATTTTGGCTAGTATGGTTGCGAGACCCGTAACACGTTCACTTACGATAGCCCAACCTATGACATCCGAAAGTACACCACAATCGGTCATTGCTAAGACCGCCAACCAAACAACTAAAGATGAAAGGTCCCCTATTACCTAACCCGACCTCTAATTCAGTAAAAACCACGAAGCCTAAAGTAGGGGGCATCAATCATCAGGATTTAAATTCCACAGTTATGATCAATACTCCCAATCAAAGGGCCACACTGCCTTTTTCTCTTTGCGGGAGCAATGCCATGCAACCAATCTATGTCCTACTTTATCAGAACTAAGGAATTTGCTCAAAAATCCCATTAGCATCAGCCATGCTCCACCGATGGTGAAAGGGGGCACACCTCCCTTTCCCACATCTCAGCCCAAAACATTGCATACAAGTCACGCATGTTCCATATGCACTCAGTATTTGAACTGTACGCACCATTTCCCCGAACTTCCTCGATACTGAGAGGCATTGGCAATAGTTCATCTCATTGAAGTAGCGATTGAGGAAACCCCCTTCTTAACCCAAGAAGTAGCATCCATGAATATGATCACCACATCAGCAACACCATTAGTCACACCTCCCACAGAAGTTGTGCCAGCTACAGAAAACATCCTAGAGCCTGTAATGTCACAAGACCCATCTAAACTTACGATGACGCCATCACACAGTGAATGCTCATCATGTGGACAATCCACCCATATGCTCCCTCCTAGAACCATCGCATGCATAATGGATCAAATCAACACTCAATAAGACCAAGAACGATTCCATCCACGCGTACCAAGACCTTGCCAGTCATGTGGAGAGACCACCCATTACTCCTTTCAATGCCCTATTTTGTGCGCCGAATGTAAAAATAGTCTTGAACTACTGAGAATGCAAGGTCAATTACAATGCCTCCATACAACCCCACAAAGGCCATCAACCAAGGGAGTAATACCAAACTTACCAGACACCATCGATGTTGAATCTCCTTTAGTAGGTGTCCTCACTTGTAGTGAGTCCTCGTCTTCCGACAAAGACGTGGACCTTCTATTAGAATTCCCAAAAAATTAACAAATAACAAGGGCGGTCGATGAACCCCCACAACAAAAACATACTGTACTTTTAATTTAATTTGTATATAGAGTTTGCAGAGAGATCTTATGAAGGTAGGAATAACCCACACAATTATTTTATCATGAAAATAATTCTAAAATTTTATATTAAATATACAATAAGATAAAAATACGTTCAACTAAAATAAAATTATTTTCAATCAATTCTTCCATACAATCCCAAATTGCTAGATAGATAGACACCTTACACATCAAATTGATTATTAACCAACTAAAATTATTTAAAAATTGGTTGTAATTAACTTTCCATTTCCACCATCATAAAATGAATCAAATAACAATATAATATTGAATTAAAGATAACAATAATAAAATGATACATCAACACCATAAATGATGAAATAAAACATGTACATATCAATCTTCATTGCCATCACCCTGATTATATTCCTTGCTTGGCATGATAGCATTGTTATTCCAAAAATATATGTTTCGATCTAGTGTTGTGTCTAAATATGAACTACCAATACCTATCCAACACATCTGAGTAAAAAAGCACTTGGTTGCAATGTTTTGGGAAAACATAAGGATCTTTACTTTCATCCCACATCTTTCTAGCATTGATACATATCAACCCACTATTGTGATCTTCCTTCACATTGCACCAGTTGAAGGTGTCCCACCACTTGCACCTAAAAATAACACATTGGAAAGATGAGAAGTCCACTTGAATGATCTCTTCTATATTCCAACATAACCTAACTTCCCCCCTATTATGTCATGATTGCGGTGGCTAGCATGACTCAAAATCAACTTCAACTCCACAAACTTGAGTGGCATGTCTATCATCAACATCCTTAGTGTGAAAATGATGCCCATATTCCTAGATAGATGGGAACAAATGCACATGTATAAATGTGATAAAATGACGATGTCATATGTCTAATAACCAAACTATTAATCTATAAAATATAGATGGTATAATTCAAAGGTGCATTATAAAGTAAAAAATGTACACAAAGATATTATTACTGAGTTGATGCAACCAGTCCATATGTTTAGTGCATTCTCTTCAATACGTAGGCAATGACCATATGCATCATATTTCTCTCTTTCTTGGTCAGCAACCCAACTAGGGACAGATCATTATGATATTTTTTAAATGATCAATATAAGGCATGTTTCTACCATTCAACCGTCTGAATTCCTTCATGTCAATCTCCCATTTCCTACTCTTCTCTTAATATAATGTGACACATGGTTGTGTTTCCTCCATGTTTTAAAGAATGAATTTATTGATGGCATCAATTTCTAAATTCATTGGTGTATTCATGAAATCAAACTAACATATATTACATATGACACCAAAATAGACTATGAAGTTTAATGTGAGTTACTCTATAGAAATTTGACAAAGGATGAGTTACTTACTCTTTATCGTGCACCTTTTTTCATTCGTTTGGAGTAACCCCCCTTCCCTTTTGTCCTCATCCCTTTGGTCATCCCAAATCACTGCACCTAGTGTGCAACCAATTTTCTTCATGTACTCACTGGCTTAATAGACTATCCATATACTATGTACCCCTCTGCCATAGACCCCTCTGTTTTTTCTTTTTTTTGAACGAATCCCTTCATTTTTTTCATATTCCTCTCTGAGAAGAACATCCAACAACATGATTCCAACCCAACTAGTTCAAACTCATCACCTAGGTTAACTATCTGAGTTTAACTTACAAGTCCATGAAACTTGTTAGCAGTTCCTTCTCAAACATAGAAAAAAATCTCAACTATCTCTTGATGCCACTAGGGAATTCTATCCATGTGAATCTCCTTTGATGTGATCTAATGTACAACTGTAGATAATTTAGATATGGAATTCCATAGTTCCTCAAGAAAGTCATGGTTCACACACTCATGCATGAGTAAAGGATAATAACACTACAAAGTAAACACATACAAAATTAATTTTGTTTTAACATGTGGTGTGAAAAAAAAACACGTTTTTGACATATGTACCCTTAGAAGGTCCAAATGGTCATATAATTTCAACCTCGAAATATTTTCTTCTATAGTAAAGTAGCGTTGTATAGTAGACCGATATAAAGAAGGCACCTTCACACCCAATATAACGTCCTTTTCCAAAGAAAGATGATCCTTATTCAAAATCCACGAGACATCACCTTATTTAAAAGACCAAGAGGATCCATCTTCTCCTTTATTTTCATGTCTTGGCCAATTATTCCTTTTAGTATTTGAAGAAATAAGATCTCTCCTAGTAGCCATTGTGTCACTTTTTTCGATGATATGTGCCTCCATAAAGAAGATGAAATTTTTTGAAATATATGCATGGGATCTAGTAAGTGGACAATCTTAAGATGCTCTCAATCCGTGAGATCGTAAAATACCGATTTCCTTTTCATCCCAATGGACATTTTCTCAACATAGTTGTCGAAGAATTCAAGATCGTCAAACATAGGTTCCTCATTTGAATCGAACAATTTTTCAATTTCCTTCTCCTTCTCTTTGTCATATTCCCTTAATCCAGTGAACCGATTTCATTATTTTAGAGGTTTTGGTTCTCTTTGTTTTACCATTGAAATAAGATATTGCTCTTCTATACGGGTGGTCTTCTAGGATGAATACCCTTTAGCAGCCATACACCAAATTTCATAGGTGGCTAGAACACCTGGCCTTCACAAAATTCGCAGAGCATTTACATCCATGATACCCTTTAGTTACAAGACCTACAATGTTATTGTATACAAAGCATGTTAATGCTAAAGATCAATGTAGTTGCACTAAATTAACTATGCCAAAAAATATTATTAAGAATATAAACAAATCAATCAACATGTTTAGTAAGAGAAAAATCCTAATCTGAGATAATCATGTGTGGTGTATGCACATATTCCATACAATCTAAAACTCCTCTTGGTTGGTATGGATCTTAATACATCACATATTTGTATCCCTTCCCATAATTCCTTCAATTCTTCGATCAATGGATGTAGGTAAACATTCATATTCTTCTCTTGTATTCTACTAGGGACTATAAGAGCCAACATAAGATGTGCATTCTTCATTGGACAACCGTGGGGGCGTATTGTTGTTGGTCACTACTACAAGACAAACATAATAGTTGATTGTTTGGAGGGAATATGGGTTGACGCCATCCATGTCTATCCTCAATTGAAGGATCTTTACTTCATTCCTGAATTTATCGCACCATGTATCCTCTATATGATTCATGACTATTGAATATGTTGGGATTCTCATAAATCCTCCCTCACTTCTTTGTGAGGCATGCCATCCATGCAACATAACTAATTCTTTGCAAAAAAATTGCCTTTGAATAATTGGGATTATAGGCATGTGCCTCAATATCTTACAAGGAGGACCATGTGATTTACAATTGTTTCTTGATTTATGGTACCTTTCATGCCCACATTTTGGGTATATATATTTGTCTACATATTATCCTCTATATACAATACAATCATTCAGACACACATGATATAATATGTACTCAAAACCCAACATTTTCTTCACGTCTTCACAATTGTCAAGCAAGACATTATCACTTGAATGTACCTTGGTTTTGAATAACCTGCGATTGTTGGGAAATATAAATGTACAATGTCATTAAACGTTCATAAAATGGACCATTTTCAATGTTGATTGTGTAACAATATTCCACAAAATATTATGGACTTCATGGTCAGTTACCACAAAAGTATTGAGAAACACACATTTGACATGTCATAAATTGCTTTCAAATTGTATTGTAACATTGTTGTCCCTAGTTCGGTAGACTGTGACCGACCAAGTCCAAAGAGAGAGGTGGTGGAAGCATACTTCAATATTTTGAAGAAGGTATCATTGATATAAGAATCATACCCTAGCTCATCATCATAGAATGCATCTAAAAACATCACATCCATGGCTTTTGTATCTCATAAAAAATCATCCATAGCAACCTCTATTTCATTGCCTTCATTTACAACATGTGAAGAACTAGTGTTATTTTAGAAATTTGTATTTGGTGAATTTAAATGTAGTGGGAACTAAAAAGGTGATTGATTCATCCATGCTTGGTATGCTTTCTCTCTGAGTTGGTCTCTTTTTCCACCTTCTCTCAATTTCAAATTGTAGTGCGGTGCAACACAAGATGGTATATATTTCTCTCATCGTCAAAATCCTAATTTCAAAAATATATAACATTACATCGATGATGTCAGTAAACACATTTCAATTGGTTTCTTCAAACATTACACCAAGCAATTATTATAGAAGCGTGGGAATATTTTCTGATAGTAAATGTCCAACTGCAAGCATTTTATAAAACAAAAGTTCAAATGGAGCAATACATTTACATTAATCCTATTGAAAATAAAATAAATTATAATTAATCAATGAATTTTATCTTACACCCCAAGGGAATGTCTAAAGGTAGTCTCAATGCAAGGCATCTTTCACAAGTGGTTGATGGTCTACAAAAATTATAGTTAATTAAGAACTCGTCATGAGGAGACAAACTACATCTTGCATGCACAACAACAAATTTGGACACTTTCCTTTTCATAAATAACTCCTAGTCATTAGAGTGTTCTTCAAATGAACAATTTGTATAAAATAAAGAGAGCCAAAAACTATTTGTGAACCCTTCAATGTTCCCATGAGTGCATGGAAGACCATAGATATATAACAGGTTCTTCCTATTAAATTTTCTAGAAACATGACCATTCATGCACATACTATACATGGAAATTATCTGTTTGTATTTAACAATATTCAATTAATCAAATCAACAATAAAGAGGACCGCAAAATGGCATAATTGCCACTAACTATTTGGGAGGAGCGATTACATGTAAAAGTACAAGCAACCCAATATTTGAAGCATCTATCTTAGATTTTGAAATCATAAAATTATTACCACAAAAGGAGAATTCAGTTCCAACATTGGGCACAGGTAGAGAAGAAAGCAAAGTTCCATACAAATCATGGTTGTAAGATCTTTGCTATTTACTTTGAAAATGCACAGGAAGAGAGAAGTCATTTCTACCATCCAACAATTGGATTGATATTGGTGTGTACATTGTACATTTTTAATCTCAACTCATACAAGTTTTTGGTTCTCCTAGTAGAGATGTTTTGGGTAGTATTGATATCATACTTTGGATCACTATAAATTTTGGTTGATTGGACAAAAGCAAAGGGGCTAGTCAATTTCGGATGAATCATATTTGTTTTGTCTTCCAATTTTTCAAAAATGAGCATAAGAAAGTGTTCCGATGTATCTTTTATGTAATATCTTCATTTTGACCCTTAGGATATTTTGGCTATAATGTAAATATTGTATGCATGTTATGTATGATTCCTAGCATAGAGCTCAAGGCCAAGGCCCCTCTAGTGACTGCTCGACCTTGAAGAGGTAAGTATTTAGTATTATGCTACCCATGTGCTAGTGAGCCGGGCAAATTGTAAATATGCATTTTAATAGAAATGACCACAACTAGCTATGCAATGCAGCAAGAGATGAGGGCATTATTTTTACAAGGAATTGGGAGGGAAATATTCAAACCCTTCATCCAATCAAGTCAATCCAAGTGTCAATGAGAAAACCCATAAACCCTCAACTACCTATGTTGACTTTTGTGGCCAATCATTCATTTCTCCCAAGAGTTGGTTGAGGTAGTTAATGCCTTGGGGAATGGAGAGATATGGTTGTCCAAATTTGGGTATGGGAAAGCCACCCTTCATGGAAATTCATGTTTGGATTCCTTGGCAAGAAAAGAGCCACAAAATTTCTCCCCAAGCCATTCTTCACCCATCAGTTTTTCTCCCTCACACAGTATGAGCTTCCTGGGAATTTTCCTCCATGGTTTTCTTGCGTTTTCCTTCATTTTTCTAGCTGGGAAGGGCATTTCTGTTGTGGATAAAAGTGGGGAAGAGAAGAAGTCAATTTGGGGGTTTCATAGAGGGATTTTTGGCCATCTAAATGCTCACATACTTGTGGAAGAAATCGGTTTCTTCCCTGGGGTTGATTTCCTCTTCCCACAATTCGTTTTTGGGTGTACCACAATTTGGGAAAGCCCATGGACCCTATTTTGTAAATTCCATTGTTGAAAATGTGTATCCGTGCCCAATATTTGAGTTGGTTATGTGTAAGAGAATGTGGTAGTTGAGATGGGTATCCATTGCTTTGGGCTATGTTGAGCTTGAGAGTCCCCTTTTCCTTGTAGATATCTTGTCTAGCTCAGGGGTGGTCTCTGAGTGCCCAAAGAATACAGGCTAGGAAGAGACCTATGGTTGGTTTGGAACGTTGCAACTACATGGCTAGTTGCTTGGGGAAGCTTCGTAATCAAGATAAGTATCCTCTTATATGTATTTACTTCTGCAATATTTTAATTGATGATTGTTATTGATATGTTGAATGCATATGAAATGTGTGTGTATAGTTTAATCCCTCTATGCATGTTTAATTGGGTATCCATATGCAAACAAGATTTTATTTATATGAATTTTTAATGATGAATGGGGGTAAGTTTTGTAAAAGCCCAGATTTTGGTGTCTCGTTCCCTTCCTTGCGTTGGACCAACAACAGGGGACGTGACATTTTCTATATCACCTATTGGATTTTTTGTTGCAGTAGGAGGTATAAGACCATCAACATTATGTAGCCAATCATTAATATAATGGGTGAGTGTGACATGCCAAGGGTTCTCCTTCAACCCCTGGCGTTTTGAATAACCACATACTACTAGGGTGTCATCAAATATATTCATCTAACGATGAATTATTGTCGAGTACTCAGGATTGTGGCTAGAAGATGGAATGTCATAATTTGTGGGGTAAAGAGGTTGTCCATTTTCAACTACCAATTGCTTGTGGTATCTTTCTCCTAATAAGATATTGTGATGTTTTTCAGCTGGTGGAATATCTTGTGCATCCGAACTTGATCTTGAATCGGGATACTAGAAAATTGAATGCATTTTCATTTAGATTCACATGGATAAATAACATAAATTCAATTAGATAATCAAAATATAAATAAAATATAAACTTATTGGAGATTGAAAGGGAGGAGTTGATGAAATTTAAAGAATATGGATTGAGATGGAATTTGAACAATTGTCCATTTGATATTATAAATTCTCCATGCATTTGAGCCAAATCAACAATTAATACGTGATCTAGATTCCTAAAATAAAATTTGACCATTTGAGATAAATATACCATTTTAAGTTCATTTGAGAGAAATATACAATTTTAAGTTGCAACATACAATCATATGGCTTTTTCATGCATTTGGCATGATTTAATAAACATAGTGCACAAGTGTGTCTTATACATATAAATCCATCGGTGCATACAAAACACATACCCACATAGCCACTGGCGCAAAACATCCACACAAAAAATATAGAAAAGAAACTGCCTGCTATATTTGATAGCGGATACTTATATATGACATAAGGGGTACACGGAGGTCGAGTGCATGCCTATCTAAAATCACTTATAATTTACATTTAAAACTAGAAGGATCATAAGCACAAAAATTTGGGTAAGAGTTGAGGTTGCATCCATTGGAAGGAGAGATAGATCACTTGTCACTATTGAAGGTAAACATGAGAAGAATATTTCCAAACTAATGAACTCTTAGAAACCAAATAAACATGACATCAGAAAGGTTATATATTGTGCGTTAAACCTCTCAGATCTCACATTGGATGAGAATCAAACTAAGGTGCTAGAACAAGGATTGAACTTCGTGATTGCTCCTCGAAGCATACTGGTAGAAGAATCAATGTGCAGGATTGAAGACACGGTCTCTAACCTACTTGCAAATGAAGCCAAGGAGTTAAGATAAGAATGTGCAGTGATTATTAGGAAATTGAAGCCACCAACAAACAATATATCACGAGGTGAAAAGATGGCACTGAAAGGTTTAAGAACAAAAAATAACATCATAGTAATAAGAGAGGATAAGGAAAATGATACTGTTATAATCAATAGAGACAACTATGAAATAAAAATGTTGGATCATATATCAACCACTAGGAGCTATATAAGGCTTGAGAAAGATCCCAGTAAGAAAACTATTAGGGAAGTTACAATCTCCATTAAGAGGTCATCACTAGATGATAACATTAGGAAGAAACTAATCCCTTCCGACTCGGTTATCCCTTACATATATGGTTTAGATAAAATCTACAAAGATGGAATTCCTTTTACACCCGTACTAGTGAATACAATAGGATCCCCCACATATCAATTAGCTAAGTTTCTTGTTAAGAGTTTAAAGGTGTTTGTAGGGCACACTAATTTCTTCATCAAAGAATCCACACACATCATAGGGGAATTGAAAAACTTCAAGGTAGAAGAAGGAGATATCTTGGCTAGCTTTGACGTGGTTTAACTATTTACCAAGATTCCTATAGATGAAGATATTAAGGTAGTTCAAGTCATACCCAATGAAGAAATTTAAAATTTAGTTAAGGTATGCTTGAAATCCACATTCTTTGGTTTTATGGGAATCTTATATGAACAAGTGGAAGGAATTGCAATGGGATACCCCCTCTCCCCTACAGTTGTTAATTTATATATGGAGGCCTTCGATAAATCTCCCATTGATTCATTCCCCCTAATGCCAAAATGGTGGAAGAGATTTGTTGATAACACTAACATTAACTAGCCACATGGAAGGCAGAGCTTAGATGACTTTCTAAATCATTTCAATAGTAGGTTTGGCCATATCAAATTCACCATGGAGATTGAAGAGGGAAATAAAATACCATTCTTAGACATTCTCATCACCAAGAAAAATGATGGCTTTTTATCTCATCATGTTTATAGGAATAAAACCCATACAAATAGGTACCCACATGCAAACTCACACCATTTTTCTACTCAGAAAATACGTATTTTAAACACTCTTGTAGCTCGTGCCATTAGAGTCTCAAAAGAGGACGAGCTCAACCTATAACTAAAGAACTTATCAAATGTTTTAAGAAAGAATGGGTATAGTGAGAGATAGATTACGAGTGTCATCCAAAAATATCACGAAAAACCTCAAAAACAGGACAAGGAAATTAGTGGAACAATGATTACCCTTTCTTATATCAAAGGAACAATGGATGTGCTAGCTAGGATCCTTAGAAAGAAAGGAATTATGGTTACTTTCTCTCCACCAAACTTGGTAGGCAGAATGTTGGATTGCTTGAAATATCTTGTAAACTGTTAAGATCCTGATGGGCGGCCTTCACTAACATCTCGAGGTTTTGGTGTAACGGTTGGTATCATCTGGTATCAGAGCCTCCACCCACGTTCAAGTCACAGAGCGGGTGGCAACGCCGACATTGCAGTGTTCGCTCGGGGCTCGTACAGCGCAAAGGGGACACCACCGTACGGGCGCACATCCATCCCAGAGTCTGGACTACGGAGTGTGGTGGGATGTTAAGATCCTGATGGGCGGCCTTCACTAACATCTCGAGGTTTTGGTGTAATGGTTCGTATCATAAACCCAAAAGAATGTGTATGCAACATTCCATGCTCATGTGGAAGATCTTATAATGGTGAAACATGACGCTCCATTCAAGATCGACTTAAAGAACATTGTGCAGACATAGTTCATGATTTCCATAAGAATTCAACATTAGTAGAACATGCCCACAACTCTAACCATCACATTTCCATTAAGGATGCTAAATTGCTTATGAGAGAAGATCACTATATAAGAATAAAAATACGAGAAGCTATTGAGAAAGAAAAGGTTCTATTGAATTTGAATAAAGTTGATGGCCTAAAATTAAGTGAAATTTCTGGAACCCAATTATTCACCTCCTTTCAAACAATAATAAAAACTATTATTAGTAGGAATATTAACTCTAAAGATAATGGATCAAATGTCGAGTAAATTGAATATTTTAGGGTTATTTTAGGTTAGGGTTTGTATTGTGATCTAATTAAAAAATCTTATGAATATTTAAAGTTTAGTGGGATAAAAATTTAGGATTATGTAGTAATGGTTAATATTTATTTAGGATTAGTAGGTTAAGGTTAGTATATTGTCAAGGTTAGTATTTGTAAAGTTAGGAATAACCAATTATTTTGAATTATTTTAATAAAAAATCTTATTATTATTTAGGGTTGGTTAGTTAAATGGTTAGAAAGGGTTGGTTTTAGCTTGCAACGTTACTTTATAGTTAAGGTTAGTAATTTAGTTAAATTGCTAAAAAAATTTAGGGTTAACAAAATTTAGGGTTAAGTTAAAAGTAGAAGATATTAATTAAGTTAGGGTTGGTAATTCAATTGGTTAGAGTTAGTATTTATTAAAAAAAAAAGGAATAAGCTTTTGGTTAGACTTTTAGGTTAGTATGGACTTACGGATCATTATAGCTTAGTTTTGGTTTATAGTTAGGGTTAATACTTTATTAGTTAATATTTTTAGGATTAATAATTTTAGTTAGAATGAGAAAGGTTAGAAATTAGAATTAACAATTTTAATTAATAAAATTAGAATTAACAATTTTAATTAATAAAATTAGAATTAACAATTTTAATTAATAAAATTAGAATTAACAATTTTAATTAATAAAATTAAAATATAATTATAAATTAGGGTTAATATATTAAATAAAACTTTAAATGTTTTTCCTTATCCAGGTTGGACAACACATTCATAATATTTGGTCAGATACACTAGAATCATTTAAATCCTATTAAAAATTATTAATTTTATGTTATTTTCTTACTGCATAAGCTTGAGACACTCTTCTCCTCATGTTGAGCCCTACTGAGAGGCTCGAAACATTGAGACTTATATCTGTCAATGCAGTTTTTCATCTCTCTTCTAATGAATCCACTACACATTAATCATGAATAACTTATATATTCATTTTTCAATATTATCACCATAATTTGGTGTGTTTTTATATCATAGCACCTTGGTGCACTAATATATTTGAAATGCGCCGAAGAATGGAAAAGGAAAGCAATATGAAATTAGCAATTTAGAGTATTTTATGTCTACTTGGTGCTCTTTGCAAATAATATGACACCGATGCTTCTACATAAAATAGGTGCACTAGTGTGTGATGAACCTGCAATAATTAATTAATGCAAATACACGAGATATCAGAAATAATAGAACTTGGAATCACTTTTATATTGATCATGGGCCACTTCGAGGGGGCAACCTCCTTTGAGCAAGCTCAATACAATTAACTTCACGGTGCCTTCGGTGACCTCAACACACACTTATATACTAATTCTATGCCCAATACTATGAGTCAAAACCATGGGACATATAATACTACGAGACGACTTACAAAGCATATGCATCTAATACTATGGGTCAATACTATGGGCTAATATAAACTACGGATCAACAAATACTACAGGACGACTTACAAAGCATATGCGTCCAACAACAATATACTAACATAGTAACGAGAAGGGTTGACATAGGTTCCTAACATCCCCTCTCCCTTAGAAAAAGCTTTGTCCTCAAATCTTTGTTTGGAGAAATTGCTGCAGAATCTGAAGGAGTGGTTCCCCGGTAGCATCCTCGGGTTGCATTTCGGGCCACTGATGCCTTTCGAGTGTCAAGGAGGATTTCTTGGAAGGCTGTAGATGAAGAAGAACCCTATCAGCTGCGTGGAAAATGCGCTCAAAACGGTGTTGATCGGATTGTTGTTTCAGGAAAATTCTGGCCATGTGAAGATTGTCCTGCGAAATGGGAAGAATCTGATCGCGGTTTCGAAGAACCAAGTCAATTTCCTGAACTGGGGAGCTGCGAAGGATGTATGGAAGAAGAACTGGTGGTGTTTTTCCATAGACTGCTTCATATGGTGTCCTTTGAGATGTGGTATTGTACCACCACAGTGCTGCTGGGAAATCCATAGAAATAGTTGGCCAAAGCTGTGTAGGGATGGGTAAGGGTTTGAGCAATCCCGAAAGGAGTGTCATTTCACCCTTGTTGACTTGGAAAGTATCATCGTCAGCCACCATTTGTTGAATTGTCATTTTTAGTCCCTGCCAAAAGAAGTTACATTGTTCCCGGTCATACATTTTGCAGAACCCATAGTGCCCTGTTGATGAAGAAGCATGGAGTTCATAGAAGAGAGAGCCCTGTTGAACATATTGCAACCAATTTGGAACAAGCAGAGAAAGAGCTGTAAGAGAAACTGGGTCATCAATTGTGCAAGAAGGAGCATCTTCTACCATATTGTCCTTACCCTTCTTGTAAGTGATCACATAGGGATAACCCATGAGTTGGATAACCCATTTCAAGTGTGTTGGGGAGGAGACCCATTGTTTCAAAAAAAATTCCATACTCGGGAGATCAGTCTTGATGCAGAAATAATTCCCTAATAGGTATGGCTACCACTTCTGTACTGCATGCAAAATAGCCATCATTTCCTGCTGAGAGGTAGATGTGGCTAAATTTTTACCGAAAAGGTCTCTTGAAGGCAGCAAGGGCATTGGTTCAGCAAAGATATATGCATATCTATCCAAGGAAGTAGTGGAGACTATTGATGGGTGCATCTGAATGGAATTGAGCTGAGTGATGACACCAAGTGAATTCTTCTTAAGGATTTTTTCCAGGCGATGTGAACGGATGATGCAGAGAGACCCTGGTTGTAAGCCCATAAATTTGTGTTGTGCCCCGTTGACTTTAAACTGCATCCAAAGTTCAACAAAATCCCATAAGATGGGGCCAAGTGTGCGTAACCATTGAATGCCCAAAACCACATCACATCCACCTAAGGACAAGGAAAACATGTTAGAGCGTAGGTTATAATATTCCATAGAGATACGCACATTGTGACACTTCCCCTTGCAAGGTAAGGTGCCCCCATTGGAAACCATGACTTCAAAGTTGGAGCAAGGATGGATAAAACAATCAGCCTATTTGGCAATCCGAGGGTCAATGAAGTTATGAGTGCTGCCAAAATCAATGAGTATGGTAAGAGGGATGTTCTTGAAGTATCCCCTGACTCACATTTTTTGTGGGGTGGTGACACCGGTTACAACATGCAGAGAGATCTCGGGTGGGTCATCCTGAGATGGGGTGTCAACAAGCAGGTGTTGAATGTCGACCTGATCATCTACTGTATCTGTAACTTCTTCACCAAGTTCTAAGGCAGGCGGAGAATCCACATCCAAGAGATAGAGCTTTTGTTGAACACATCTATGTCCCTGAGTGAATTTCTCATCACAATTATAGCAAAGCCCTTTTTCTCAGTGTGCCTGCATTTCTATTTCAGACAAATGCTTGATAGGAGTTGGTTGAGGAGAAGGCGTGATGGGAGGTCTTTGGGAACCCATATTTCTGAAGGGAACAAAGGTGGGTTTGGAGCGTTGTTGAGCTGTGATCTTGTCCTCGGCCAACTTAGCCAACCCTAGGACTTCCATCATTGTGTTGGGACAAAACATTTTGACCTCTGAGCGGATTTCATCCTTGATACCACTGATAAAACAACTCCTGTAGAATTCATCAGACAATCCTTCTGTGTGATTGGCCAATTTCTCAAATTCTATCTGATACTCTCTCACTGTGCCAATTTGGTGAAGTTTAGTGAGTGCTCCTGTGAAATCATCAAAAGCACTAGGACCAAATCGTGGCAAAATGAGTTGGCAAAAATATGTCCAGTTTGGCTCGGGATGAGCTTTGATGTACCAACGGTACCATTGAAGGGCTTCCTATTCCAAATGAAAGGATGCAAGTGGAACTTTCTGGACATCAAAAGTATTATGCATACTGAAATATTGTTCTGCTCGGTATATCCATCCAGTCGGATCAGTACCATTGAAGCGAGGAAAATCAAGCTTCGGTTAAGCTTCGGCCCATGAATATTGCTGGAAGAAGAGAACCTGGTGGCTGCAAAAGATTCTAGCTGTCGGTTATTGTTCATGGCTGAATGCTGAAGATGGAGGCTGAGAAATTTTTCATCCAGATCTTGGAGTTTGGTTTGCATGGCTGCAAATGCTTCCTCCATGGTGTTTGCTCCTGCACAGGTGACAACCATAACCAGGTTTTTTTGTTTTTTTTTTGAATGGGTAGAAAAACACAAACAGAAGCTGGTTTAGTAAAGGGAAATTTGGATTGGGGAAATAATCTGATGGGTAATTGGGGTTTAACTAGATTTTGGACACTGTCGAAAGGACAAGAAAGCAAAAAGGGGGATTTCAGAAGTGGGGTGATAGAATGAGAAAATTTGGCAGAGAGGGACAAAGAAGCAGAATTAAGAAAGGAATTATGTGGTAAAATTTGAAGGTGATTGGGTGAAATCTGAGGAAGTTATGGCAAACCCAAAAAATAGACAAATGTGGGATTTTGGGCTTTGGGAAGGGGAATTGGGGATAGGGTCCTCATGAATGAAAGATGCAGAATGGAATGATAGGGGTTCCCCAAAAATTTCAAGGGAAACAGAGTGAAAACAAGGGAGATATGGAGAAAAAACTGAATTTTATACTCTTTTTTTAAAAAAATTTATTTATTATTATTTATTTATTTTCAGAAATTGATCGGCAACAGCAGCGCGGAAGGGATCCGCAACAGATGGATTTGCAACAGCGCGGAAGGGATCGAAAAAGGCTGGATCTGAAACGGCGACTGGATCTGGAACGACTTTCAGAATAGATCTGAAATGGCTGGATCTGGAGCGGAAGTGATCGGCAACAGTTCAACTGAAAATAGATATGGACCCCAGGTATGTGCGGCTTCCTAACAGTTCAGGGGTTTCACTCGGCCACCAATGCTATCTGACGGCTTTTGTATTGGGGCAGTACCCCTCACTCCACGGCTCAGGTAAAACTGATAACCGCTTTGCCACAAACGACAGCTCTTGGTTTACCTCACAGGTGGAAACTAGTCAATCAGGTAGGGATCATTGCCCTTTTCACTGGAAGGTCCTCTCAATTGGCCAGCTACTTCGGGGTTCCTGTGGTACTCCTCACAATGAGTTTTAGGGCTTATGCCCAAGTACTTCCCATAGTTAAGCGGATAGGGATTATTCCCAAATCCAAACCTGCAACAAATGCGAAAAAAAAATTTGGCAGAAATTTCACCCAGCAAGCTTAAGAAAGTGCTCTGATACCAGATGTGATGAACCTGCAATAATTAATTAATGCAAATACACAAGATATCAAAAATAATAGAACTGGGAATCACTTTTATATTGATCACGGGCCACTTCGAGGGGGCAACCTCCTTTGAGCAAGCTCAATACAATTAACTTCACGGTGCTTTCAATGACCTCAACACACACTTATATACTAAGTCTATGCCCAATACTATGATTCAAAACCATGGGACATATAATACTATGGGACGACTTACAAAGC
Source organism: Larix kaempferi (assembly GCA_027924585.1). NCBI lineage: Eukaryota > Viridiplantae > Streptophyta > Pinopsida > Pinales > Pinaceae > Larix > Larix kaempferi. Next base: position 7,661,907 of record BSBM01000616.1, read on the forward strand.
ATATGCGTCCAATACTATGGGTCAATACTATGGGCTAATATAAACTATGGATCAACAAATACTACGAGACGACTTACAAAGCATATACATCCAACAACAATATACTAACATAGTAATTAGAAGGGTTGACATAGGTTACTAACATAGTGCCTATATAATAGATGGATGGGATCAAATCAGCTGGGTCTCACCGGTGCATTGGCAATCGAGTGGGAATCGTATATTTGTGACCTTTATCTTTCGAATACCAGACTCAAACAGGAAATCGACCAACTGTTATGGTCGTGGAATACTGTGAATGGATATGTTACAACAAATTTGGCATATTTGTCTCTCTGCAATCACACATCTGATGATGCACATTGGTGGCATGTGCAGGTTTGGAGATGGGACATTCCTCCTCGGGTGAGAATATTTATTTGGTTATTAATGGAGGAGAGAATCTTGATATGGAGTCATTTGCAAAAACGTGGTATCCATGGCCCGGGGTTATGCCCTCTATGTTCAAATGCTCCATAATCACTACTACATCTGTTTGTCTTATGCCCTTTCACCCAACAGGTCTGCAAATTTTTGGATTATCCATTTCATAAGATCATATTTGAAAATGACTTGACTATTCAGAATTGGTTCCATAGTATATATACTCAAAACAAGCAATTAATTCTAAGGGCGTGCCTATTAGCTTGGATCATTTGGAAATCGAGGAACATGATTATATTTGAAAATAAATTTTCGGTGGTCAGTAAGGTGGCATGTGAGGTACAAAACCTTTTTATTGAATATGGATGCTCTCAGATTTTAACCCCAGTGAACAATGATTGTTTCCATAGGCCATCTAATCTCCTAGGATGGGGTAACAGGGCCAAATTTTATGGGGCTTCACTGCACTCTACTGGTCTATGTGGGGATGGGGCATCTATAGAGCTTCATAATGGAGATGTGATCAATCTTTGGATGCATGGTGGTGATGGAACCAACACGAAGGGGGAACTTGTTGCTTTGTGGCTTGTGTTACATTTTTTTGTATTGGCCAATATTCATCTGGATCAAATTATAGGTGATTCGATGCTCATAGTTGACTGGGAAAACTCTAATGCTCCCATCAATGCACTGGCCCTATTTTCATGGCTGGATCAAACGAGGTTACTTCTATGTAACTTTTCGTCGACTTCTATAGTCCATATTTTTCGGGAGCATAACACTTTGGCTAATCATCTGTCTCGTCTTAGACTTGATGCGTTGGCTGGTAGGATCTTCTATGAAATCTTTGAGGGTTCCCTCAATCCCTCAAGGGGTTTCTGGAAGCTTTTTGACGTTTAATTTTGATTATTACAGTACGAATCTATTATCTGGCTTTATCTTTATTTTTCTTATTTACTTTCTACCCTTGAACACTTAAGACGGATGGTTTGTTCTTATACATTATTGGAGGATGGTTATATCCTGTTTTTATTTTTGGTTTTCCACTGAGGTTGGAATCGTGGTATGGATTCGAATCATGGTTGGATTACTATTATATGTACTGCTGGACTTAAACACCTATTGTACCATTTATACTTATAATAAAGTATAGTGTTTTTCTTGTGAAAAAAAATATTATGATTGCACTGATCATTAACACGACATGAAAATATATTGTGTACATGTTGTTTTCATATTTTAAGACTAGCCAGTGTGCTTTAAAACCTATAACGCACCCATGCATTCATATCTAAAGGTGTGCCATTTATGAAAAAACAAATGTGAAAACATATTATGCAGTTATATCTTAACGGTGTCTTTCCTATCATGGCGCACTTGTACGCTTATATAATAAAGCGCATCGATATGTAGAAAAAGTGAAAAATGCACGAGTTATGTTTCTTCCATGAGCTGAAAAAGGAGCGGGGATTTCTTTTTCAAAAACTAGTTTGATAAAGTATTTTAAAAAAGAAAACCTAATCATCATTTCATTATTTTGCCAAAATTTCGAGGAAAGGGTTTTGCAAGGGATATTTACCGAAGAGTACTTTCGAGCAACAATATTTTTCCAAATATCAAAATTTGTAAGGTATGGCAAATCACACAAAACTCTTCATAGTAGAAATTTCAAGTATGTAAAATATTACTATTGATATCAATGCATAATTTATTTATATTCTTTTTAAGATTTCGAGTAGATTTAGAAAGAAAAAAAATTCATAATTTCTTTCAATGTCGGAACCCTTTCTTTCTTGTTGCTTCATTTTGTTTTATGTAGCTATAAAATTTAACATTAGGGTTTAACTCCCTCTATTATTTCATAATTAGGGTTTTTATTTTTAGACACTTTATATTTAATGGGTTTGTGCTACTACATATAAGGCATTGGTAATTTGATGCAATGGGACCACTTATTGCATAAGATTCCAAACCACATTCCTGTTAGTGTTTTTCCAAAAAACGCTTTCATAGTTTTCGGTGAAGATAGTTTTGTAGAAAGCAGAACTGCAATTGTATTAAGAGCGCACCATTTGACTTCGTTTTTAAAATTTTTTAGGAAACTTTCAGTGCGCTATGGGTAATAAGGCTCACAGGTGTTGTTGAATAAATATATCACACTCATATAGGTGTAGCTTAATTTTTTTAAATTTATTTTTTTGTTATTGGTTTTAAAATATCTCTAATGCATCGTTGCATATATATACTTTTGATGCACCGGGGTGTTTTTATTCATAAATCATACATATATTCTAAACTACTTTTTAAAGGTGGAACTTATGTAATTTATTGGTATAATATACTTAGTAGCTTCTCTATTCTTTTATCCAGATTGTTTATTGGTATAAAATGTGTGATAAGAGTTCAAGGAAGAATAATTATGATCGTCACGATGGAAGCACATACAAAAAAGTGAAGAAGACAATTTATTTGTAATGTTAGTATAAAATTAATATGTTTGAATTGTATGTAAGTTTAGCTAATGTGTATTGGTTAATGTGTGTCATGAAGAGCCAAAAAATATGGAAACTCGATAAGATTCTCTGCAATCTATGTCCAGAAGAAAATAAAACCTTGATGGAAAAGTTGCAAATGGATGAATCATGTGAATAAAAAAGTAATCAATAAGATTTTTTTATTTGAATTTTGAGTAATAAGTCACTTAAGGCTATTCCCTAACATGTTTCAAATGATATATTTCACATGTGTTGAATGTTTTGCAGGGACCACTAGCAAGGGAAGGAAATGTCATCCTAAGAAAATAAAATTATGTAAGATGTAAATGATGATGAATTGGTCCTTATCTCACCTGGAGTGGTGTTGAAATTTAATGAAAGGGGCGAATTTTTTTATAAAAATATGAGGAATATAGCGGAACGAATGTATATTAAATGTACTTTCCACTTATAGTACAAAAATCAATCCAATGACTCCAAGAATTAGGTTATTTTTAAACTATAGGAAGCATTTCAAGAGAAATGGTCAATGAGACATGTGATACTTGCAATACATAAAACATACAATAATAAAAAATAATCATTGAAAAAGTAATATTCCTCAACATGTTCTTTCTATAATATGTATATACTAGTACGAAGCATTCCTTTATTAATAATAATTCTACTATATTTACTTTTCATATCAATATAAAAATAGTTTAATGTAATTTTAATTTTTCAAGAAGATTATGAATATCCCAAAGGACAAATGAGATGATATCTGAAAAATGGCAGTAGGGATGTCCAAAAAAGTGTATGAGGAGATGGTCAACGAAATGGAAATAATTACATAGCAGGAGGCTCCATATCAACAACAACGTGCTTAAAATGTATCTAGTCACTATTTTTTTCTTTTATGTACATATAATTAATTAATTAAAAATTAAATTTTAATTTTCAATTGTTTTGTTGCAAAAAGAAAACAAAATGGAACCCATTCGACACATAAGGCATGATGACAAGGAATAAAAGGGTTGATAGAAACGTTTGTGAGTAATTGCGAGTTTTCCTTACAACTAAAGATTTCATATTGGATGTGATATTTATACTTTAATGTTTTTACATCCATCCTTGGATGTCTTCAAACACGTTATTACATACAAACAAGAGCCATAAAAATAATTAATTGGCATTGGGTTAAGTATGGGTTGTGAGTATATGTTGGTGTATCAAAAATTAATGTGGAATTTGTAAGTATCTACGTTTTTTTACTTCTCTCATTTTATAATTAATGGAACAACAAAATACCTTTATATTAAATCTATGATTTGTGATGGGCTATACAAATTGTAGGAAACAAAGTATGGAGTGGAGACAATAGAAGAGTTTTCGATATATCGCATGATATTTGGTTTTGAAAGAAGGTGTGTCGTTCATGACACAATGTTTTCGAAGGTATGCTTTTCAATTTACATAATCTTGGATATTATATAATTTTTCATTATTCCCACAAATGTAGATACACTCATCACACTTTATTTGTATGCTTGTAGATGGAATATGGAGAGGAAGACCTCAGTGGAGGCAATCAACAAAATACTCAACCAAATAACCCAAGCCATGCAAGTTGATCTGGCACTGACAACATTTCAAATGAAGAATGACGATCAATATAATTAGATGCTAAGGAAAGTTGTTGTCTGTTTTTAAATAATTGTCAATGGAAATCATACATTTTGTAAAATGTACTGAACATGGTTTCTCAATTGGAAGGAAAAAAGTTACCAATAAGTGTAACAATTACATATTTTCATTTTGATTATTGTGGACCTTTATGTTTCCGCAATCTATATGACAAAGGGCCTCTCGTTCATATATAATAAAATATGTTTCTTATTCTATTGCATTTTCAAATGCCAATCTAAAATGTTACATCATTGATTAAAGATTATATGGATGATTAACTATTACAATGAACATACGCAAAATATGATGTAACAAATTAATCCAAACATCGTATCCAAATGCAATAGTACTTAAATTTCAAATTATATGAATATTGTCATAAAAATCATTGCATTTTTTTATGAATAATGGAATTAAAAAAAATAAAAATAAAATATAGATATATCAGTGCATTGTAATTTTTATAATAGTCATTGGTCATTGGTCACCAATGAGAAAATGACAACCGATTCTTTTAATCATTTTAATCTCACAAGTGTGTTTAAGTAAAAGTTGCACTAATATAGTTAATGATGGAGTGTGAGCACAGGTGATTTTAAATCACAATCGCACCAGTGCAACTAAGTGGTATCTTTTTCCTTGAAAAAAAAATATTATATTTCAAGCAAAAATTTAATACATTCAAAAAAATTATTATGATTGTTCCTCCAAAGAAGTTGACTAACTCCTCAGTTAATAAAACTTATGCGAGGATGCAAAAATTTAGCATGTGTTCAAACTCTTAAATAAATTACATATAACCAAAAAGTTGCTTTACCTAAGCATAGAATGCATCAACTATCTAGTCTTCATGTGAGACAAAAAACAAAGAAACATTATGTATCTTATAGATTTTATAAATGGAAGGTCATGGTTGAAAGTCCTAGTTTTGTATTCATCTTCAATAAGTTGATGTAGTGGACTTGTTAAACTAGATTTAGAGAGAGTGTCATCCTAAGTGCAAAAATTAGGATATCATATGAAAAAATTTGGACACTACTCTCAAGTGAGTGTCCAATTTGAAAAGTCCCACTCACTAAATTTGGATTCTCCATTCATCTAATCATGATCTCGGAGTCCATAAAAACAAGTAGAGTATTCAAACCTTTGGTATAGGAAGCGAGAAAACAAAGGAACAAGGTTGTGAGATCTCCTAATTTATTGGTCCCCTCAACAATGAACACTTTCCCTTTAGAATAATTATCCCCTTTCAGATAAAGGACATATCCTGCACTACATATTTTTCCATTTGATTGACTTGATCCATCAAAAAATACCCAAGCTATTGCTCTATAGATTTGAGGATGCCTTCTTACAATGGGAGCCGGTACCTTTCTATTTCTCTAAAAATGAAGGACAAGGAGGGATTGCGTAGATACCTAAAAACTATGGAGACGTTTATCTTTGGATATCACCTCATTTCTTGCTATCCAAAAATGCCATAGAACTAAAAAAAGGAATAGGTATGTATAATTTTAATTCCTTACAAGTCAGCCAGTGAGAAATATTTTCCAAGACTGTAGATTTGTTTATGTTGGGATATATTACCCATCTAGACATTAGGCATACACTCTTTGTGTTTTCCCTAGTGCACAAACCATGTTGTTGAACTCCTAGTGCATAATCCTCATCATTATGATTATCACCGGACTATCGATTTGTCATATTTGGCCTCATTATCCACTCATGCATGATTTTTGGGACATGTTGAGTCAATCTCCTAAATTTTAGGAACCTCCTTAAATTTAGGGATCTTGAGCACCTTCCTTGATTTCATCACTGAAGACCACTATCAGTCAACTAAAATTCCTTATGCACCTTCATGATATTCTTTTCTATTTTTTTCCTATAAGTCCTTAATGTGCCATCTTGGTCTACCTACTATCAGCTAACTGACTAATGTGCCCTCCAATCCACCTACCATCAACTAAAATGTCATTTGATTAGAGTTGCAACTGAATCTCATGTCTGGTGATGTGAATCTTCCAAAGTAAGCCTACCACATGTTTGGTTTCCAAATGGCTCCTAAGGCTCAAGAATTTCTCTATTGAGGATGTATTATAAATGTACACACAATGCTGGATAATATATGAATGGAAAGTATTCCAATTGAGTTACAAATCTCTTGTGTTCTAGCACATTTTATCTTCTCAATTTTCCTATGCATCTATATGAAATGAAGTGAGGATTAATTTTGTCTGTAGATAATCTATGCAAAATTTCATAGTTTCATAGTCTAGCTAAGCCCAAGTATGCCTCCGTAATTTTCCACATTTGCTGAGTGTAACGAAATTGAACAAATAAATGAAGATTTATTTCCTCACCTGATCAACATAAAGAGCACCATCCCAACCCCTCCATCTTCTTTTTCTATATTCTTTCCGAAGTTCCAGGTAAGATTATACAAAATGAGCCACACCACCAATTTACTTTTGGATGAAGCACCCACCTTCTAGATCTTATTCCACACTCTCTAATGAGAAATAAGTTGTGGATCAATCTAAGAATCATACCCTGCAAAGGCTTTGTAATCTATACAATATAAATTCCATACCCAATCCAACTCATCATATGTTGTGTTCAATCGAATATGGCCTTTAATTAACTCTGTGCTATATTGATTCCACAAATGATCTTGTTCTCCTATAAAATTGATATCTTATGTTGATAGTGGTCCCTAAGCCCAAATGAAAGAATCCTCATCTTTTTTTATTTTGTCAATAGTGCACATGCCTTTGTTCTATAGAGTATGGATCATAGCTGGACATAGGAATATATTTTATCCATAGATCACTATGGCATCTGAGCCAACTATACTTTTTCTTCATTTTCCCACTTTTGATGTTAATCAATCACCAATAACCTTGAAATATTTTAACATAGATCTCTAGTGACTAGAGGCCTGTGTCAAAGACTTTGTCATATTTTTTATCCAATCCAATATGTTATATCGACCAATGTATTTTTGGAAAATTAAATATCTCCGAAGACTATGTTTTGTCATTACCTATCAAAGTCATTTGGCCGCTAGAGTCTTCCCAAACATAAGCATATTCTTTAAATTCCACCCTCCATGGAATTTTGGTCTTGATATCAAACTCAATTGGGCCAAGTGTGCCCCAGGTATCCAAAGGTCTCATTCTATAGTTATTTTGCACATAGTCTCTTGATTTTGGATAGTATTCCAATTGGAATATTAGCATGGAAGTGCTCATAAATCGTGATAGATTCTATGACAACTTTTATTAGAACATGTCTTCCCCCTCATGATATCCAACAATTGCACCAATGGGTAATTCCTTTTTTAATTTTGTCCACCATCCACGACTAGTATTCCATTATATATTTGTTTAGTTTAGGCATGTATCCTAAATATTTGAACCCAACCTGAAATTCTTTCAGAGGAATATTGGAATTTCTTGCAATATTATTTGCGCACTAATAGTACATGCCATGTGTAAACAGACTATATTTCTATGTATTAATAGCCATTCCAACTTCCTCAATATAAGTATCCAAGATGTTTTTCATTAGCCTACATTCCCTCCTAGAGACCTTTCCAAATAGTAGAATATAAATGAGGAGTAGCTGAGGGATTTCAACCCTACCTAAAACCAAAACCCCTTGAATATTCCCTCTCTTTTTATCTATAGACGATGATCTTCAAAGTACTCATACAATTAATAAGAATAGATGTGGTGAAAATGAACACCCTTGTTGTATCGTATGGGTATCCTGAAAAGAAAGGATATCTAGTTCCATTTATTAGAATAAAATAACTAGCATAGATCATCCATGACATGATCCACATTACCATGTCATAGGAGAACCCCAACTGAGTGAGAATAAATTGTAAATATAGGCACAACACATTATCATAGGCATTAGAGAGATCTGGTTTCAACACAAAAGTAGGATCTGATGAGATTTTTATATAGTGCAATGTCTCTTAGGAAAATCCAATTATCTCCTAAATGAGCCTTCCCTTGAGGAATCCAAAATATTTTGAAGAAATATAATTTAAAATAAAATGTTTAATCCACATAGCAATTACCTTGGATATGATCTTGTATGCATATTTGCAAAGTGAAATAAGTTTGAATCCATCAAAGGATTCTAGGTTGTCCTTCTTTGGTATAAGACCATAGAAAGTGGCATTGAATCTCGTTTTCATCTTTCCATGAAATATGATATCCTCATCCAACCTAAGTATAACATCATCGATCAAGTCAAATAAATCAATAAATAACTCAATGGGGAATCCATGAGTCTTTGGGCTATTTTCTTTATGAAAAGAAGACATAATCCACCCATAACCTTTAATAGTTCCTTTTTGGAGATCTCTTGAAACAACATATTATTATCTTCTTCCTCCTACATCTGAGGGTAGGACGAGATAATTTGGAGAATTTCTTGAATATTGTTGTGATTAGGGTCCTTGAAAATATTTTAGAAGTATGACACACCAAGAGATGAAAGGTATCTAAATCATGTCACCTTATTTCCTGAAGAATCCTTTAGATCCCAAATTGTATTCACGCTTTTTCTATAGTTCAGATATATATGAAAGGATTTTGTATTGAGGTCACCCATAGCAATCCAAGTGGCCCTTCCCTTAATCCTCTAGTACACCTCTTTATCTAGAAGCAATTGAGATTTTCTATCCTCCAAGTCTCTAATCTTGCGAACCTCATCCCCGTAAGGATGAACTAAAGCATATGTATCATATGAAGCTGATAAGTTTTTCTCAATTTGTTGCAAAGATCTCTCCCTATTCTCTAGTTGATCATGTGCCCAAGCTATTAAATTTTATTTAATTGTTTTAAGGGTATTAGTAAATTGTACAATAATGGGGAGATCCACTTGAGGATCATAGTGATTCCAATTATTAGTGACCAAATGTTGAAGTTATCAATCTAGCCCCAAGCATGGTTATATTTGAAGGTATCATTTGGTTTTCTTAGCCCCATACTGAGCTCTAATATAAGTGGAAAATGGTCTGATATTCTTGAGTCCTCCACGCAATTCCTATAGTCCCTAACATTATCTCGTAGGGTATGATGAACAAACATGAGATATAGCCTCTTAGCAATGATGTTTTCTATAGCTTTATTTTTTACCCAAGTGGGATAAAGCTTCATGGGATCAACACCAATCATACCCTTTAATTCGAATTTGTCCAAGAAGAAGCAATCCAATCCATCTGTCTTGGTTGAAAAGCCCCAGACCTCTCCTCGTGACAAGGTGAAGTTCAATTCATCACCCAGGACAAAATTTTCATGATCGTTCCAACTATAAAACCAAAGTGAATTCCAAAATTATTCCCTATTTTCATAAGGACCATATAGATTTACCAACAAAAGAGTCTTATCCAGCTCAAGGTTGTGGAATTTAGTGCACAGTCCTCAAAATATAGTGAATGAATTCATGAGAATGCAAGTGGAGCGCCAACCTGTAACCTTCCCACCAGAGAACCCATCTACATCCAAATAGACAAAATCCCATTTCTTCTATAGTTTATTTAGCATTTAAATGTATACATCACCTACAATCATAGTTTATTGTATAATAACAACATCTGAATTAATGAAGTTTACTAAGTGTTCAAGGCCTAATTGTTTATCCCACCCTCCCAGGCGCCTAACATTCATAGTTAGGATATTAATTAAGTAACCTTCTTGGGGGCATTGGTTTATCTAACGGCCCCAGTTAGTAGGCATTGTCTTCCTTGTTTGAATTCTTTTAAAGCTCTATCTTTTGCTAACCTAATAGCAAACCTTCTTCATGCTTTACCATTTCTTGGCATCTTATTAGAATCAATCCCTAAACCTCCCTATTGAGAAGCATTCAAAGAATACATAGAGGATATAGAGAAAAGGGAGTAAGGAAAACACCCCTTCTACTTTATGGGCATGTCCCTACCATTTGAGCTCTAATAGGATCTAGAGGGAGGAGACCCCAAAAGAGTCTAATCATTAACCCTAGAGGTAGCAGGGTTCGACTGTAAAATTTCTTAAGATCTAAGGAGGACAGAGTCTTTACAGGGAATTTATATCAAAGGATCATAAGGTAGAACAATTGAATCATAACCAATACCTCTATGGTTTCAATCAATGGTATGTGGCACATTTTATTTGTTAACAACATCAGTGAAAAGAATCTAAGTAGACCTTCCAATGTCATCCAACATTTCCAAATCTTACTCAGTCATATATAGGAACTCAGGATATAGAGGCAGTGGTGATCCTTTCCATTCTAAGGGGATGTTCAATGATCCACATTAATCTAATCTATTTTATCTAGTCATGAATCAGGAGGGCACTACATAAGTTAAACAACATGTTCTCTAGAAATATCACATTCAACAAAAAATTGAGGGGCAACCTTACTATCATGAGGAGGCTCAATACTAGTTCATGAAAACCTAGGTTCCTTAACCCTATAGACCTTATGGAAAAAGGGTTTTGAGTAGTCAAATACTATATTCCCATAAGCATGGTATGGCACACTGAAAGGGAAAATTTTCATAATCTAATAATTGGGTTTTCTTAAAATATACCAAATCAATATCAATACATTCATACAACACTAGGGTAAGATCAAATTCAACAATACTTCATTTAGTTGATCTCGCACTTTCATATTCGTATGAGGCATCATCCATGGTAAAATTACCAATCTTGTTGTCTATATCCTTCAACAAGTCATCATTCCACAACTCCATGGCAATCATGGGGAGCTTAACCTGGAGTATCGTAGGAATAAATAACTCATTATATGCATCAAAGTTTGGGCTCCAAGGACTAATGGAAAGGTATGATCTCCCCATTAATCAATATCCTTGTAGGATTAGGTTTTAGTCTTCCTCCATGTTCAAGGTAAACCCTATCTATCCTCATTCCAAAAGATGACGTATAGAGATATAACCACGAAGAGGGCACCAAAATTCATCTGACTAGTCTCTAAGGTTATCCTTATTAATTAAGTGGCACAAAAATTTCCCAATAAGTGTTTTCCCCATCATTGAACCCACCAACTAAACCCTGAGGTGTTTGTCGACCACTAAGGAAATGGAGTTCCCCTTGGATTTTATAATATTCCATTTTTGTTTCTTTATTGAGGGATTTTCCCTTGGTGAGATAAATGGGATATGTGGTATACCATAAGGCCCACCGAAGCCCTCATCCATTGTCGATTGAAAAATTCCAAACATAGGCTCTATAACCACCTTTGAACCTTCAATAGAAACAAATCCAAGGTATTCCTCCTAAATTGTGCTATGGCTTTGAGACACAATGATACATGGATTGGGAACTTCCTTCACAATTTTCTTTCCACCATTTTCAACATCTTCATCGATCATGGAATTCAAGCTCGTCTCATTACTATTGATATCCTCCCCGCATGCACTGTCGTAATGGGAGAATATGTTTGCGTATGATAATGATTCATCACTATAGTTGACAAGTAGCTTGTAGCCATCCATCTTGTTAACTACAATATTTTACAAACTCAAATTTCATCCATCCTTACCCCATATGACATGGATAATTTTTATACACCCAAAGTCTTTTTTCTATGTTCAACTAAGTGGTAGTTATATGCCCAGTGCAGTTTTATTATTTGTATGCACCAATGCTTTCCATATAACAATGCACCAAGCTACAAAATATTGTAGTCACACTGTAATGTGAAAATGCAATGAATGTTGATGTCCTAGTCAATTTCACTAATGCATTTTCCTTACTTAAGAGCCCTCAGGATATTATCTAAGGACATAATCACCAGTGCGATGTTTCTTATAGAGAACTGATACACATAAAGTTATAGAGCACAAGTACCATTAAGATAGTTCTATGAATTGGTGTCTATTAGTACTAAAATACATTGGTCCTTTTTTAGTTAATTCACACCAATGCCTTTTACTATTGTACGCATTAGTGCATTCAATTAAGTAAAATGCACCAGAAAAATTCCTCTGCTAAAACCTTCGGTTGTTGAGTTTGTTTAGTTATGGTAATTTTCGATAAAACTCACCTCCAAACCATTCAATACCAATAGCTAAGGTTGTATTAGAGGATTTTTTTTACAATTTTGGCTGATCTTGCAATTCTAAAAACCTCTTCTATAACCTCCACTACAAGGTCTTTTCCTTGTAGTGTTTGCAATTCTCTGTAGGTTGTCCATGGAAAAGGAGAAAACACCATGAATTGGACGAATGAGTATTTTTTTGTATTTGTACATCATTTTAGGACTCTATAAATTATCGAATAATAAATTTCAATACATAAGGGGTATTTAAGTCCCATCCCAAGTGTGCGTCATGTCCCAAGTTTTGCATTGGGTCACAATGGCCTAAGCCCATTGGCCATATTCATAAGAGTTTATCAAATTGATGCTAAGGGTCCAATAATTGCAAAAGAGGAAAATTACTACTTTCCTAGGTTTGGGGTGGAAGCAAATCCCAATAATTGCCAAAGAGGAAAATTACTAGTTTCCTAGGTTGGGGGTGGAAGCTTTGGGATTTGGAATAAGGGGGATAATAAATGATGTTTGAACATTAGAATGGCATAAATATTTAATAAAGGATCTAAATAAATATATACAATTGAAAATAAATGTGGCATTTGGTCAAGAAGACAATTGGAGGCTTATGGAGTCCTTAAGTGGCTAGATTCCCTCCACACACTTGGCATGCACATCATCCAATTCGAATCTATGGGTAAGGAAACATATTTGGAGGTTGGTAAGTTTTCATATGGAATCTAATGAGCTAAGGAAGTTGAATATGCTTTACTTTTGTTGTGTGGTGTGGAATTATTGTAGATGTTACTGGTAGCTGTAACAAAGGATTAGCTTTCCTCTTGGTAGTCCATAATTGCATTTTGAATAGTTGTAGCAGATTGGTGTGACAGTCGACTATGTAGGATAATTCATTTAATGCATGTGTGCTTGAATCAGCTGTAACAGCCAAGCTCTACTCCAATATCTTTCAGTTGTTTATGATTTCTAGGATTTCCAGTAATTATCAGTTAGAGTTCAAGCTTTAGATTCTGGTTGCTGTTGTATCTTCAATTGATTTAAAGTAGGCAGATTATGGTTGGGTAACAGTAGTTGCTAGATAGATCATTTTGGTAAAGATCAACTATTGTAGTTTTATAATTATAGGATTTAACTTCTTACAAAAGCGATCTGGTTTATTTCTATTCTTAATTTTATAAATGCTGGGTGATTTCTGTAGGAAGGTAGTTTCAATCAATTCCCTAGATGTGTGAATTAAGTTAGTCTGCTTTCTGGAGTGAGTTTGGCTGGATAGATTGGTAGGATCATTATCTACATTTAGTAAATCAACTGCTTGACATGTTTATGCACAAATTATGCTTATTACCATTGAAACAAAAGATCTCCTTGGGTTTGACAATTTATATTCACCATCCTGCGTGTTAGCTTTCATTAAATGACATATAGGGTTACCAACATTTTGGCGTCATTGTCGGGGATGGTAATAGATAGACAGAGTTAGTAGTTGGTTTCATTTGATTTTATTTTAGTTCAATTATTTACAGCATGCATGAATATAAGAAAAACAAATCGGGAACCCCCTTTGAATACTAACATTGCAGGTGGAAGAGGTCGAGGTCGTAATGTAGGTTAGGGAAGACACACATACATTGATGAGATAATTGCTAGAGCTGATTCTTCCACTAGACCACCGTGGAACTCTACAGGCAGGGAAAATTCTGTTCCTCCCAATCTTGAACATTCAGCATCCACAGTGGAGAATACAACGGGACCTTCAACTCCTATTGCAGAAAGTAAACCTCCTGGAGATAAGGGAAGCGATGTAGGTGCACCAGACAGAGAGGAGATCTGTCATATTGACGGAACCAGAGTTACTAAAGAGGTGTGGTTGGAGACTCACCGAATAGCAGAGGAAGAGAGAAGGCAAGAAGAAGAAAGGAGAAGAGAGGAAGAATCTAAAGAAGAGGAAGAACGCATAATGGAAGCTGTTGAATTTTGGACTAGAACCATGGCTGGTAGAGAACAGGAGGGCGAGCATGAACATGGGAATAACCGGGAAGAATAAGAAGAAAATAATCATCTTGGTAATACCATGGCTACATTAGAATTCCCTATCCTCCAGATACCTAGAGCAACTCCTATGAAAAATATCTCGCCATCAGTTCTCCCAAATTTTCATGGTAAGTCCTCTGAGGATCCTGATGAGTTTCTTTTTGAGTTTGATATCCTCTGTCATAGCTATGATTATACCTCTAGTGCTCAGAAGCTGAAGTTATTCCCATCCACCTTGAAGGGAAATGCTCTGCACTAATTCATGAGTCTGGGTCGTGAGACCATCACTACTTGGGACCAAATGAAAAACACCTTCCTTTCTAAGTATCAAGAATATTGCAGAACTAGGGATAGAAAAGAGGAGTTGTTTAAAATGGTTCAGAAGGATGAAGAAAGTTTGGAAGAATTTGTGGAAAGATTGTTGTAAAATTTACAAAGATTTGGTCATGCTGAGATTGGAAAGGATGTGCTCAAGATCATCTTACTAAGAGGAATTAGAGAAGACTTCCTTGATATGTTAAATCTACTGGGAAAATGGGATATCTTGAAGGAACCTTTCGAAAAGATTATTGAATTATGTCTAAGGTACTCCAGGGGATCCTCTAGAACCAACAAACGAGACAAAGATCAAGACCAGGATGTCTTCACTAGGACTCAGAAGTCAGCCAGTGGAGGGGCCACTCAAGTAGAAATAGGAAACTTACTAGAGAATTTTAAAACATACATGATGAGCTCCATTTCCTCAGAGTTAGATGCCATGAGAGAAAAGCAAAAGCAAGTGGTAGAAGATCTTACACTTGGTGTATTCTGTCCTAGATGTAGGAAAAAGCTCCCACTGAAGGAATGCCCGTTGGACAAAACAGAGGTATGTAGGATATGTGAACTCGAGCATGATACTAAGGAATGTCCTTCCCTACCTAAGGTCAAATCAGTCCTACAAGCATCTATTCCAGATGTGGAGCCAGCATACTTCATGGCATAGAAGAAACCATGGCAGCCTCGAAACCAAGGTATGAATCCAGAGCCAACATTTTTTCTGAATAATATGAATGGAATGAACAATATGCATAATATGAATACACAATTCCCTTCACATTATTCTAACAACCAATGGCATCCATCTCAGAACCCAATGCAAAATCCTAATTCATGGACACCATGGTCACAATAGTCAAACAATCCTCCTTGGAATTCCAACTAGAGAAATTCTTACCAAGGAAATAATTTTCCCCATCACCAGACTCAGTATCAATAGTACCCTCCTCAGCAGTATCAACACCAACAGTACCAGCAACCATAGCTCCCTTTCCAAAATAATGCCGCACCTATGAATGCACCACTTCAACCATAGCTACCTGCACAACCTAACCCGAACCCAAACAATAAAGAAGTCCATCAATTTGAGACTGCCAAGATGCCTACATATTCCATCACTCAGATTCCCTGCAATGATATACAATTACGATCAGGGAGGGTGGTGGAACCTACTATCACTGAGGATGTTTCATCCCTAGTGATTGAAACTAGAGTAAATCAGCACTATGAGAACATGGTTAATTCAGCAAGCCCCATCATTGAGGATGCTGATACTCCTACTGAAACAGTAGCTGAAACTCAGAAAGCAACACATGATCTGTCACATCCTACACAGTTGAATAAAGAACCACCATACCCTGAATGATTGACCCTGCAGAAAACAGTGGAACAAACCTGATTTGATCTCATGGGAGAACTGAAAAATTTGTATGTTAAAATTCCACTGTTACAGGCCCTTCATGATGTGCCCATTTATGCCAACAATGTTAAAGATTTATGTGTCAAGAAACCAGGAAGAAGGCCCAGGGATCCCCCCATTGTCCACGTGTTGGGAAAGATTTCATAATTAATAATGGGGAAGGCCCCTGTGGCAAAATACGATGACGCTGGGAACCCGACTGTTACAGTTCACATAGGGAACACACAAATTCCAAATGTCTTGGTGGATTTAGGCATAGCTATTAACGTTATGACCATAGAAATTGTGAAGAAATTGGGACTCACTAATGTTCATCCAACCCCTACTATTTTGGAACTTGCTGATAGATCAACGATCAAGCCTGAAGGGATCCTAGATGACCTCGTGATCTCAGTCGACTCGTGGGAATACCCTGAGTATTTCTTGGTGTTATAGCCGAAATCCCAGTTGGGGGGACACCCACTAATCCTGGGGAGACCGTGGTTAGCCACAGCAGATTCCTGTATCAGCTGTCGATCAGGATCTATGGCCATTTCAGATGGAACTGAGATCAATAATCTAACCTTGTACCCTCCAGCTTGACCAAGCACAGAAGCTGAGACTCCATTATGGGCATATTTGGAGGAGGAAGAGGGTGTGCAACCATTATTAACCATAGGGAGAGCCTTAATGTTTAAAGATGAAATAGAGGATGATGCCATTAATAGTTTCATCAGTGAGCCTATGTCAGTCAATAAAAATGTCTATCAGATCTTGGACAGTACTTTAGCTGCAACAGAGCAAGAAAATATTACAGAAGAAACTCTCATTGGTGATGACAGTATAATTCTAGTACTTAAGAATTCGAAGAGTGTTCCAGTAGAAATTGGGCCAGGAAAAACATTGAATATCAATCCTAATCTGGCACCTAGCGAGCTAGAATAGCTAGTCACTCTGCTGAAACAACGTAGGGGAGCTTTCGCTTAGGATTACACATATATGAAAGGAATTCCTTCTCATCTGTGCACCCATCACATTTAGATTAAGAGCGACTCCAGGCCTGTATGTCAACCACAACGAAGGATGAACCGGAACCTAAGAGACATAGTGAAAGAAGAAATCCAAAAACTTTTGGAAGCAGGATTTATATACCCAATTTCAGACAGTGAGTGGGTTTCTCCACTTGTGATTGTGCCAAAGAAGAATGGGAAATGGAGGGTCTGTGTGGATTATAGAGAATTGAACAAAGCAATGTAGAAGGACCATTTCCCCTTACCTTTCATCGATCAGGTCCTTGATACCTTGTCTAGGAAAAATTATTTCTCCTTTCTGGATGGCTTTAGTGGCTATAACCAGATACAGATTGCTCCAGAAGATCAGGACAAAACTACTTTCACCTACCCCTGGGGAACTTTTTCCTACTGAGTACTTCCTTTTGGGTTGTACAATGCACTAGCTACATTTCAGAGAGCAGTGATTGGAATCTTTTTAGAAATGGTGAATGATTGCATGGAAATTTTTATGGATGACTTTGCTCCATATGGTGATAGTTATGAAGAAGTATTGGAAAATTTAGAAAAGGTCTTGAAACGTTGTGAATAGAGCCAACTCTCTTTAAGCACTAAAAAGTGCCACATGATGATGAGTGAAGGCATAGTGCTGGGGCACTTCATCTCTTCTGATGGTATCCAAGTAGATCCATCCAAAATCAAGGTGATTGAAAATATACCAACTCCTAGAACACAGAAGGATGTATGTAGCTTCTTGGGGCATGCTGGCTATTACAGAAGGTTTGTAGAAATTTTTTCCAAACTAGCTTCTCCTTTGTTCACTCTGTTGATGAAGGATGCACAGTTTGTCTGGAATGATGCATGCAAAACAGCGTTTACTGAGCTAAAGAGAAGGTTGTCTACAGCACCCATCTTATGAAAGCCCAATTGGGCTCTGCCTTTTCACATTTCTTCAGATGCTTCAGATCTTGCCATTGGAGTGGTTTTGGGACAGCAGGAAGGTAATGTTCCTTATGCCATTTACTACATTAGTAAAAATTTGTCTCCTGCTGAACTAAATTATATAGTCACAGAAAAGGAATTTCTTGCCATTGTTTATGCCATCAACAAATTTAGACATTATATTACTGGATATTCTACTTTTGTGCACACTGATCATTCTGGTATCAAGTATTTAATGAATAAAATGATCATGAATGCTAGAGTTACTAGATGGTTGTTACTGTTACAGGAATTTGATATCACAATTATTGATAGACCAGGAAAGGAAAATGTTGTTGCAGATTTTTTATCTCGACTTACTAACAGTGATGACAATTTACTAGTCAAAGATTCCTTCCCTGACGAACATTTGTTTGCAGTATGAGCTCATTCCCCATGGTATGCAGATATTGCTAACTTTTTGGCTACAGGTAGGCTCCCAGCACATCTATCAAAGAGAGAAAAAAGAAAGATCATACAACAGAGTGCTAGGTATTGTTGGATTGATGGCCATGTTTTCTACACAGGGCTTGATTTAGAGATTAGAAGATGTGTTAGAGAAGATGAAATCTTTAACATTCTTAAAGCTTTCCATGATGAGCCCTGTGGGGGACATTTTGCTGACAAAAGGACACGTCATAAATTTTTGAGAACGGGCTATTTCTGGCCTACATTGTTCAGGGATGCAAAGAAGTATGTTTAGGCATGTGATAGTTGCCAAAGGATGGGCCAACCCAACAGATTAGATGAGATGCCTTTGCAGCCACAGCTTGTGGTTGAACCGTTTGATAGGTGGGCTCTAGATTTTGTAGGGCCTATCAACCCTCCCTCAAAGCAGAAAGTTCACATCTTGGTTTGCACAGATTACATGACCAAATGGGTAGAAGATGTACAGAAGATGTAGCCTTGGTTAAGGCCAATGATTAGGCTGTGATTGATTTCCTGTATGAAGAGATTTTTACTCGGTTCAGAGTATCTAAGGAAATCATTATAGATAGTGGACCACAGTTTTTGTCTCACAAGCTAGAAGCACTGTTACAGAAATTTCATATTCAACACAAAATAACCTTGCCATATCATCCACAGGCCAATGGCCAAGTGGAGAGCACAAACAAGGTTATCGAGGCTATTTTGACAAAAACAGTGAAGAGCCATTGTAAAGATTGGGCTGAAAGGCTTCCATAGGCACTATGGGCCTATCGTACTACGTGGCGTAACACCATTGGTTTTTCCCCATATGAGTTAGTGTATGGTAAGAACGTTGTTTTTCCAATAGAATTTGAAATCAGAACCTTGAAGACAACTATGGAAGCAAACCTGGATTTATTAGAGGCATAGAGGAACCGACTGAATCAGCTCAATGAATTGGATGAGAAGCGCAAAGCTGCAGTACATCATACAGCTTTAATCCAACAACAACGCTCTAAGTGGCATGATCGATTTATAAAGAAGAAAGTATTCCAAGAGGGGGATTGGGCCCTATTGTATGATTCACGGTTTAAGAGGGACTTTAAAGTAAAATTGCGCACCTGTTGGTTGGGACCATATCAGATACATCGAGTATTTGATAATGGAATAGTCCGATTGATCACCATTGATGAAAACAAGGTACCATTATTCGCAAATGGTCATCGGCTGCGACTGTATCACAAGCCGATCTCAAGGGAAGCTTTTGTTTTGCATGTTGCAGGTGATCTAGACTATCAGTTAACGCCAGGGCAGGGATCTTTCTCAAACACTGTGAATTCCTAAAAGCTGCAATTACCATACATATTTTGTACATAAATAATTGGGTTTTCTTTCATTCTGTATTTTATCTATTTTTATTTTTTTTGCACTTGATTGGTTTGTTTTGAAGAACTGTGTGTGGGAACTAATTGAGGAATAGCAGTCATGACTGGGCCAGATGATTGCAGACACCCCACATTGTTTCCTAATTTAATAAAATCTTTGAAAAAGATGGATGATTCGTAATCTTCCAAAGCTAGCTAAAATTTGCTTGTTACTTCATTCTGACACAGCTGCGACTCCTTGCCTTGCTCATTTTTCCTATTTTTGTAGCTGTGACTCCGCCATTTTCCCTTTACTTGACTTTTTCGCGGTTGCAACTACACCACTTTTGTCCATTCTTCCAATTTCCACAGCTGCGACTCCGCTATTTCCGCTTACCTTTCTAAGTTTGGCAGCTGCGACTCCGCTATTCTTGACTATTCTACCAAATCTAGTAGCTGCGACTCCGTTATTTCCACTTCATTTCCGCTCCTTCCGTACAGCTGCGACTTCGCCATTTTTGCTTATTTTGCTAATTCTAGCAGCTGTGACTCTTCCAGTTTGTCTGCTCTTCGATTGATGATGCCAATAATGATTCGATTAGGCGTTAGTTTTGTTGCTTGCCCCACAAGATCCAATCATGGTTTGCCAAGAAGGAAAATTTCGGGTGTCTTGAGTAGCTGTCAGCCTAGGTGGTGGTGGCCACATCACTTCAGCACATGTGCATTCATACCCACGAGGATGACGAACAGCTGTAATGATTTATCCATGGATACAACTCATAAATGCAAAGGCACAGATTGCATCTTTTACATGATTTGGCAGAAAATTAAATACGGTAATAACGATTATGTACTGTTGTAACCCTCGATTAATGAACCCATACGAATTAATCTCTAGGGATTATGTCAGGATCATGGTTGTATTTATTTCCCATCACCTTACCCAATCTGCACTTGTTACCCCAATTCTACCAACTTCGTCGTTTCAACGGACTATTCATACTGGCACAGACTTGCCTAAAAGCTGATTTTTGAACCCCAACAACCCTTTGCATGTTCGTAAAACTTCAACTTCCATGTCTAGACTGGAAATTGCTGCGGTCATTCTGAACTTTGAAGAGGGATTAAAATGGGAAATCCAGTCCGACATGAGCCAGTAAATACAGAAGCTGTATGTGCCAATGTAGAAGTTTTTAATATTTTTACAGCAACAGGTTGGATTGCATACTTTGAACGGTTGAATGGTTTCCACACAGAAACCGCATTGCAATTTGCTCTCAACCTGACTGATACTCACTCCGAGGTCAGGGGACTACGTGTGGATGTTACAGAAGAAATCATAGCCGAGGTTACTGGCTTACCCCTGGTGGGAAGGAATTTATTTGGATGGAAGGCACACAATGCAAATGTGGTAAGGGAATTTTTGGCAGTTGGAGAGCAGGTTAGTCCAAAGCGCCGTGGGATGGAACTGGCATCTTTACCACCACCTTGGAATCAAGTGGCAATATTTGTGAAAAGATACATCTCTTGTGGAGGTAGGTACCAAATTGTTTCCTTCTCTAAACTTCCCCTACTGTCTCATTTATGCCATGGCAATTTGGTGAATATACAATTTTATCTGCTTAAAGCCCTACAAACTATGGCTGGATATGCAAGAACTTCCTAGCACCCATTTTCTTCCCTTACTAATCATGGCCTAATTAAATTACTAGTTCTAAGAGCCATTGCAAATCCTAATTTAACCTGGAAACAATTTCTGGCTAGAAATGTGCCAATCATACAACCTGTATTGGAAATAGAGGATGCTGGTGAAAATAGTGAGGAGCGGTGTTCCTCAAATCCAGTTGGGGGGGAGGCTGGAGCATTAGAAAACCAGACTAGTGACGAAGAGGAAGTAGACAAGGAGAAGCAACATTAACAGAAAACCCGGTTGCTGAGGAAATTGTGATGAAAACCATGGAGCAGGAGGCAGAAAAATTAGAAGCTGTAACTGCAGAAGAAGATACTCAAATAAAAGAAGCTGAAACTGGAGCAATTATTGAAGCTGCGACAATAGAAGTAGCAATTGCAGAAACAGGAACTCAGGAGGAAGGATATCAGACAGGAATAGTAGAAGAAGGGACTGTGGAAATTTTGGAGGTTGTATCCTCTTTGGAGATAAGGGGTACCATTATTGAAGAAGAAAAGACCGAGGTAAAGACCCCTGTGTCAAAGAAACGAAGAGTAGGATCAGGAAACAGGGGTCAGACACCCACTGCAGCAAAGAAAAGGAGAATCAAAACTGGCCAAGCACCAGTAGCAGTAGGCATTAACGAATACTCAGTGGGAATGGTGAGAAAAAGAAGGACTCAATTGGCTGTAGCAGCAGAAGTAGAAGCAGCTGCAATAGTAGCAGAAGCAGCTATGATAGCAGCAGTAGTAGAAGCAGCTGCAATAGCAGCAGAGGTAGCAGTGATAGCAGAAGAAGCTGAGACAATGGATGCAATTGGGGGTAATATTGAAGCACCCTTAGCGGAGATAGTAGGAGCAGTCAAAGAGAATAGGGAATTACCTATGGTTGAGAAAGCACCTATAACAGGGGTAGATATAGAGATTCCCATTTTGAACCCCAAGTCATCTATTGCTATGCAGGAACCTTCCAGAAAAGAACCTCAAATTGAAAATCTCCTGCTTGAAAATGAATTATTAAAAGAGGAGGTGCAGATATTGTGAAATGAGCTGGAAAGATGGAAGGGAGTAGTTGGAAAGCAAGCAGAGAAGAATTTGAACACATTAGCAAATGCTGCAAACTTATTTGAAAATTCATCTTTTGCATTTGAAAATGAGAAGCATGGAGAGACTGTTTGTCTAGAGTGTGGAGATATATTTTTTGCAGCAGGACACAGAGTTGTTGTGTTGGGAGATGTATCACAAAGGCATGTACAGATAGAGGAGGTGGAAGAAGGAATGCCAGAAATCGAATTGATGGGGGAAAATGAGCCAGGAATTGAAGAGATCCTTGACTTGAATTTAGGAGATGAAACAGTATAGTCTCAGCCATCAGGGGATACCGATCTTCTTCAGGACCAGTCTCATCAGTCAGAAAGACTTGATATAGCCTAGAAACAATCTCAGCATTTCAGAGAAATTGAGGAACAGGGGACTATTACACAAGAACCAGTACCCTTGAAATTATTTAGTGAGGCTACAACACAGATAGCCATTTGATATCAATGACCAAAGAGAAAACATTGTCACACAAGAACCAGTGTTTCTAAAATCATTTGCTACAGTTGAAACACAAACTAAGAGTGTTGAGATTGAAATGGAGAAGGAAGATGCTGTCACACAAGAACCAGCAGTCCTAAGATTATTGGCTGAGACCGTGACACAGACTGAGGGGTTGAGGTTGATATAGAAATAAAGGATGTTGTCACACAAGAACAAACATCCCCAAAATCCATGGCTAATACTGCACCACAGGAACAGACCACTGCCACCCCAATAGAGGATGAAGTTGTTACAGTGCCAAACGAAAATGAGGAAGTCATTTATCTTGACTTTGATGATGAAAAGGAGGTAGAAGACATAAGATTTCAATGGCTGGAGAAGAATATTCTCTAGTTAAATCTCTAGTTGGATAAATGGATCAAGTGGATTGATCAGTTTAGGACAGGTATGATCTCTCCCCAAGAACATAGGAATGTCATTAAAGGGTTGAGAGAAAAGTGGGCTGAGGCGTTATTCTTCCAGAAACTCTGGTGGGAGAAACTTCAAGAAAAATTGGAAGGATTGAAGAAACTTAAGTCCCTGCAACAAGAAAAAGATAAAATGTACAATCTTTCCATAGAATTGTTGAGTTGCTGGGATCCATCCCCCTCTTACTCTGTCTTTCTCAATGAGTAGACAACTTTATTTCAATTACGGGCTCTTAAGGAAGGGAGGTCATTTGATTTGGAAACTACTCAGTTTTTGGAGACTTTTCTGAAGAGTGATTTTGAGGATCAACATTTGTTATGTGAATTGTATTTACATGACAAGGCTTGTTATATGGACTTTCCATCTAATCCATTACCTTGTTTGGGGGATGTTCAGCTGAGGTCATTTGCCTCTTTTGTCATTAACCATGTAAGATGGCGAGATGCTTTCCAAACCATCCTCAGGAATGAGGAGAATTCTACTCTCTAGATTAGGGGGGAACCTCAGGATCCAAAAGCATTCATATAAAATCATGGTAAATCTCTCAGGGTTCCTTCAACTGCCCGATACTTTGAGAGCCTGCGAGATAAAGTCCTTACCACATGTGTCCCAATGATTCTTAATATGTAGCAGGATTCCCTGGAATGTAGTGAATACAGATGGCTATACTCTTCCTCATCTCTGAAGGAAATGGATCCATATGGCTTTGAAAATTTCAGGCAAGCTTTGACAAGGATCCCTAGATATGTGCAGTGCATGAAAAAGGGTGGGTCTTGGTGGATTGGCTTAATATTCAAATTCACTCTCATATGGTTTCCTGTGAGTCCTTACAGAAATAGCTATGCTTTGACATTAGAAGAAGAAGAGTTGTGGTGGGAGCATTGGATATCCTGCTATGGGTTTGTGCCTCGAGGGGAGACACCAGAACTTGCCTGTAATCTTACAAATATCCACAAATTCAACTCAGACTCATATTCGGACTAGGAGAGGTTGTTGCATGAGGACATGCAACTGAATAGTTGGGGGGAGATCTTAGGTCTAGGAAATGCCCCTTTTTGTCCATCCTTATTACATCATTTTGCCCTGATTTCATCCTACTTTCATAAGCTATATCCATGTCATTCTCCAGATCAATCAATGATGTTGACAGGTATAATTCGTTATTGCTTTATTTATTTTATGCCTAAGATTGTTAAGATTTGAGATCCTAGTCCTTCGTTTATGTTGATCTGTGTGATTTCATTTAGTTAAGGTCTAAAGCACAGGTGTATCAGCCAAGTGGCGCCAGCTGTTATTCTTCAAAGCACCAGCTCCTCATGACTCCAAGGGAAAGCACATCCTCCACGTGAGCTGTAACAAATCCTCACTATAACAGATTCCACTGAAATAGAACCTAGCTACAACAAACAGGTTGCATTCCAGTTGCTGAGTCTGCTGATCCATTAATTATTAGAGCAACAACATCCTTCATGATTAACAGCCTTGTTTAATATGCTTGAAACAGTTAGCTGTAACTCCACAGCATGAAGATCATAGAACTTCATTGCTACACGAGTTTAGTAGATCGTGATCTGTACTGTCAATGTATAAATATGCAAAGGCTCTCATAGCCTGGGGTTGGACAATTACAATTTTGTATAAGCTGTAACAGCGCGCTGACACTGTCAATTTCCATCATTAATATGAGAGCAGAGTTCTTCATTTCTATGTCTTAATTTGTTGTGATTCTCGGCATCTCTGTTAGAAGTCCAGGGCCTGCCTTCTCATAGAGATAACCGGTTTAAGTAGGCAGAGTAGTTTAGCTTTACTTTTGTTGTGTGGTGTGGAATTATTGCAGATGTTACTGGTAGCTGTAACAGAGGATTAGATTTCCTCTTGGTAGTCCATAATTGCATTTTGAATAGCTGTAGCAAATTGGTGTGACAGTCGATTGTGTAGGATAATTCATTTAATGCATGTGTGATTGAATTAGCTGTAATAACCAAGATCTATTCCAATATCTTTGAGTTGTTTATGCTTTCTAGGATTTCCAGTAATTATCAGTTAGAGTTCAAGCTTTAGATTCGGGTTGCTGTTGTATCTTCAATTGATTTAAAGTAGGAAGATTATGGTTGGGTAACAGTCGCTGCTAGATAGATCATTTTGGTAAAGATCAACTATTGTAGTTTGATAATTATAGGATTTAACTTCTTGCAAAAGCAATCTGGTTTATTTCTATTCTTATTTTTATAACTGTTGGGTGATTTCTGTAGGACGGTAGTTTCAATCAATTCCCTAGATGTGTGAATTAGCTTAGTCTGCTTTCTGGAGTGAGTTTGGCTAGATAGATTGGTAGGATCATTATCCACATTTAGTAAATCAACTGCTTGACATGTTTATGCACAAATTATGCTTATTACCATTGAAACAAAATACCTCCTTGGGTTTGACAATTTATATTGGCGATCTTGTGTGTTAGCTTTCATTAATTGACATATAGGGTTACCAACATTTGCTGAAGATAATGCTATGGCACTTTGTTTCTTTCTAGACAAGCAAACAGGACCACCTCCAAGCATGAATACAAATCCATATGTGGATTTTCTGTCAAGTCCATCACTAGCCCAATATGAATTAGTGAAGCCCAGAAGATCTAGGTTAGAATCTGCAACATAGTGAATCCCATCTGTCTTGGTGCCTTGCACATAGTGCAAAATTATTTTTGCATCCCTCCAATGAAGCTCATGTGGCTGCTTGATGTATCTTGATGCCACACTCACAGCATTAGCAAGATCAGGTCGAGTGTGAGTCAAGTATAGTAAGCTGCCAACAAGCTGCCTATACAAGGTGTTGTCAACCAAGGGTGTATACAAGGTGTTGTCAACCAAGGGTGTAGATTCTGCTTCTTCAAGTCTAACTCCTGGAAGGAATGGAGTCTTAGAAGGCTTGCAATAAACCATATTGAACTTCTTTAGCATATTAGATGCATATTTTCACGGAGATACCTTTGTTCCATTCTCTGTTTGAGAAATCTCAAGCCCCAAAAACTGCTTAAGAATTCCCAAGTCACTCATGGAAAAAGCTTGATGCAAATCTGTCTTCAATGAAGGTATTTGATCACTAGAGCTTCCCGTGATTACCAAATAATCAACATACAAAACTATAATCATTAATGAACCATCAATCAGCTTCATATAAACATTAGGATCATATTTGCACCGAACATAAGATTGTGGCAAGAGAAAATTGTCCATTTTGGCATACCAAGCCCTTGGGGCTTACTAAATCCCATATAAGGACTTCTTCAACCTACACACATAGTTAGGATCAAATGTATACCCTTTTAGATGCTACATATAAATATCCTCATCAAGATCCCCATGGAGGAATGCACTCTTGACATCCATATGGTGAACTTCCCAGTGCTTGGATGCAGAAATTGCCATAACTAGTCTTATCGAATCTTTCTGTGAAACTGGTGCAAAAGTTTCATTGTAGTCAAGGCCATGGAATTGGGAGAATCCCTTTTCCAGCAGCCTAGCATTATATTTCACTTATGTACCATCAGCTGAACACTTGGTTTTGTATATCCACTTACACCTTACAAATTTTCTGCCTACGGGGAGCTTCACTAGCTCCCATGTTTCATTCTTTTGCAATGACTGAAACTCCTCATCCATGGAATACTGCCATCTTGGGTCATGTGAGAATTCCTCATATGTTTGAGGATCAGAATATACCATCATATAACATCTCTCAGAAAGGTAGGGGTCATTCACATTGAGAGCAGTCTCAAATTGCGATCTAGTCCTCCTTGTGTCCTGAGGATTGCCCACTAGTTCACCTATTGCTTGCAAAGTCTTAGCAACCCAGTTAGGATTTGTTGGTGAATTAGCATCTGCAAAAAAATGGTCCTCATCATAGTAAATATCAGAATAAAAAAATTCAATAGCATCACTTACTTCTTCTTCAGGTGGTGGTGAATATGGTTCTCCAATTTCAACATTCTGAGAGGGCTCTTCTTTGAACTGTACACTTCTCTCTATGAAGGATTTATGAGTGGTCATGTTCATCAACTTATACCCTTTGGATTCCTCTTAATATCCAACAAAAATACATGGTTTTCTTTGGGCTACATAGCCCTCCTCTTCTCAAGTGGAATCCTAGCCCAAGCCTTTGAGCCAAAAATCCTGAAATGAGAGATATCAGGTTTGTGCCCTGTAGAAGCCTCAAAAGGAGTGATACCTTTGAGAGATTTGTGTGGCACTTTGTTATGAATATATGTGGCACAATTTATTGCCTCAACCCATAGCTTTGGGGACAAATAATTTGACTGAAGCACACATGTGGCCATCTCCTTAAGAGACATGTTTTTACTCTCAACAACCCCATTCTGCTGAGGTGTATATGGAACTGTGTGTTGCATTTAAATTCCTGAAGAGGCACAAAATTGCTGAAACTTTGATTTGATGTACTCACCACCATTATCAGATCTGATAATTTTTATGTGTCTACCAGAATGGTTCTCAACTGAGACTTTGAATAGCTTTGAACATACCAAAAACTTCACATTTTAGCTTAATGAAATAAATCCAACAGTACCTGCTAAAGTCATCCATGAAAGTGAGGATGTATTTGGCATGGTTCAAAGACTCATGGGGGAAGGGAACTGATATATTAGTGTGAATAAGCTCCAATGGTGCAGAGGTTCTCTCTGTTTTGGATCTCCCATACTTATGCTCAAGGTGTTTTCCTAGGATGCAAGATTGACAGACACCTTTGGAAAATATGATTGGGAAGCCATATGACCATTTCTTTCTCATAAAGTTGGGAAAGATATTTATAGTTCATATGGCCAAATATTTCATGACATAATTTGCATGACTCATTGGCATGGGTTAAAAGAGAAAAAAGTGAGGGATATGGCACAATGTGAGAAAACTTGTAGATTCTAGAGCTACGGTTAGCAATTCCTAATGCAACAATTTTGCTTGTTGGTAATGCATATATATCAACATAATTTGGGGTGAAGGTTACCTTCTTAGGTCAACCTATGTGGGTCATCTGATATACTGAAAATAGGTTTGCAGCAAGTCTAGGTACATACACGACATTATTGAATGAACCAAACTCAATATCTATGATGCCTTTTCCTTTGCTAGAAGTTTCAGAATTATCACCTAATAAAATATTTGGACCACTAGAAGAGTCAAGTGAAGTGAAAAACTTACTTGTAGACACCATGTGTCTTGAAGCTCAAGAATCAATAATAAATGAGGTAGGTTTGGATGTGCTTGCCATCAGTGCATGTCCTCTCTCCTTGTCATCAGAATTTTGTCCTCCGTCCTTCCTCCTTGCGCTCTCTGGAAGAGGAATGTTGGATTTCTCCAAGAGTTGAGCCATTTGGTCAATGGTCTTCTTCATGCAAGAGATTTCAGTATGAAATACCTTGCTATAATAATTTCACTTTTTCCTCTCATTTTTCTTATTTGGATTCCTCTTGAAATTCAAGGAGTCTTCATGAACTTTCTGCTTGTCTTTTCTCTATTCAGTGGGATTCCTGAAATTGCCCTTCTTCTTCCCTTTTGAACCCTTTGAATCTCCAACATTCAGACAGTGGTATTTGGATGTATTTTTAATGGCTCCCATCAATACCAATTTGTCTTGTTCTTGTGTCATAGAATCCATGAATCTTGAGAGTGTCGGGCTCTTCCAATTTTTAACTGCCTTCTAGGTGGAATGCAAGGTCGAAACAAAGACCGAGTAGTCTGAGCCAAGTTTGGAGAGAATGGACAAGACTAATTTCTCATATTTCTTTTCAATACCACATTACTTCAACTGCAAAACAAGTGATTTGAATTTGGAGAAGAAATCTTGAAGGTAATCAAAATTCTATGGACTCAATGAGACTAGCTCATTATCCAGTTGGTGGCCTCTTAATTCACCGGTCTTTCCGAACAATTCTTGAAGCTTGAGCCAAAATTCATTTCGAGAGGTAATACCATCAAGATGGAATAGAAGATCCCTGAATCTAGTGAGACACAATAGCCCATAGGATTCATCTCGTCGATTGTGCCATTTAGATTTCTCTACTGCTGAGGTTGGCTCAGCTTCAACTGCCATAGTCACCCTGTAGAGGCCTTTGCTCCTCAACAAGATCTCCATCTGCGCCTTCCAGTCAAATTAATTGAATGGAGTGAGGATGATCTGGTGTGAATGATCCATGGAAGCTCTGAAACTAATTTTGGAGTGATTTGGGTATGCCCAACCCTTGTTTCTGCGCCTTCTAGATGATAGATTGCGCCCTGTGGATGAATTACTGTGCCCTCCTTGAGACTGATTGGATCCTGCAAGAAAATAGAAGGAGAAAGGAATAGCTTGATAGCTCTCATACCATGTGAAATTAAGTTCACACGAAGATCTGATCAATAAATTACACACTCTAACAAAAGATCTCACACAGCTAGTCAAAGAACTCAGAAAATTACTCACAATAGATACAAACTGTATTAACTCTCATGAATAAAATACATCAGCCAACCTTAGGAAATTAAATTTCTTTCAATATATAATGTTTACATCAGATATTCAAATGGCTAAATATGCCATTTGGATCCTCACAAAAGTAGACTTACTAAAATGATGCAAAACCCCTCTAGGTGGCAAGTGTATTCTCCAAGTCACACCAAAGGCTCATGAATTTATGATTTAGTGATCAGATAGTGATGTGTGATGAAAAAACATGCTAAATCCAAAAAATGGAAGGAATAAACATCGAGTGAAAGTGGTCGAAAAAACACTTTCCTTAGTCAACTAGCTTTTCACCTTTCACCCAAAAGCAGTAAAAAGCAGTAAAAAGAAGGAATGTGCCATTATCACCATAATCTTATCCAGAATTAGTAATAAGGCACCCAAGTGACTTAGGAAACTTGTGTTCCACGTCTGGAAGGTTTGTGGTCCCCCCAAAGATGTCTTGTGGTCCACACAATGACTCATATGCCAACTATTTGCTCTAATACATAGTAATTAATCATGAAATGATTAATTAATCTCACTAATGTATTAACTGATAGAGATTGGGTTTTAATTATTCCAACACCAATATCCCCACCAATAAAAAATTTGGATATATGAAATTGTAGAAATTATAATATATATATATACAGAGAGAGAGAGAGAGAGAGAGAGAGAGAGAGAGAGAGATAAATTCAAAATAATAATGTTTTTGGAAAACATAGGGTATCTTCGGAAATTCAACCATGTTTGATACCCTACCAAATAGGAAATTAATGTATGCCTTGGTAGGTACCAATAAACACAACTTTCGAGAGTAGAAATGGAAATCATAGTATGATTCATTCTATAATTTGGTGCAAAGGTTGGAAACCATTGCAATGAGGAGAGATTTGAAAGAAGTATATTTTGGATTTGTCCTCTTGATTATATAAATATATAGATTCACTTATTGGTCGATAGTTATTTTTAAGTTATTTTATGTTCTCTCTTCCACCTATTAACTTACTTCTATAGGTAAAGTCATGGGAAAAATATTAATACAATTGGGGATCCTTCAGAGTTTATTTTGCATCCAATATGTAATATGAACATACTTTTAACATAAAATAAACACTAGATTCAATTTATATATTAATATTAATTAAGTCCCATATTGACCTACCTCAATTAAAGGAGTACATTTTGTCTCGATTTTCCCTTCCCAAGAGGGGGTGACGTGCAAACGTCATTCAACATTAATTCACTGTACAGTTTTTAGTTTTCGGTGAGGAATTTTTTTTGTTTTTGGTGAGGATGTCATGACTTGTCAATCAATTTTAATAGTTGTGGCAGTTCATGATTACGATGCTTCAGTGCATTCTTACATCCCTCTTTTGTCAATTAATACTACACTTTGCAACTCCATCCACAATGAAAATGATTCCTGGGGATGTACGAAGAGATTCACAAATGGAGAAAAGCTAGAAAGATGCCTATCTCTCTCGTAATTCCATATTAACTCCGGCTGAGGGAACGTATGAAGATATTACACATATGGAAAAAAAATTCACAGCTACCCATATCTCTCGTATTGTCAGATATATTAACTCACAATGGCTCAATAAATTTCTATTCATGTG
Organism: Larix kaempferi; assembly: GCA_027924585.1. Taxonomy (NCBI): domain Eukaryota; kingdom Viridiplantae; phylum Streptophyta; class Pinopsida; order Pinales; family Pinaceae; genus Larix; species Larix kaempferi. The sequence continues at coordinate 7,693,875 of BSBM01000616.1, forward strand.
TTTGAATTTGTACAGACTTCTAGTTTGCTTTCAATTTTTTCACCCTACGTTGAGTGAGATGAATCATGGGGCCTCTAGATCATGGAATATCACAATCAAAAGAAACCACTTTAAGTGGTGGATGTGTATCCATGAGGAACCAGGAGTGAGGCTAAGAAAACCACCTATTCTAATGTTGTTAATAGTCTTCTGCCTTATAAGGAGGTAATAAAATCCCCGTACCATGTCTTTCATAATTTAATTATAATGCTTGTCACGATGGCTACACCATCGTTGAATTTCTTGTTTGTGCATAAGATCATATAAGCCATTGATGAAATTATGCGCTTCTTATTTATGGAGATGATAATAGAAGCCATTGATGAAATTATGCAGCGAATCAGATGTAATCAGCATGTAATAACAAAGACCATCAGGTAGAAATACACGAACACTCTTCCAAGCAATTTCAAGAAAAATATGTGCAAAGAGTTGAAATATTTGGCATAAATTGGTGTTCTGGTGAGGACTGACAATTCGTGCAATATTGGAAGGAAACCCAATGCAAATCCAACATCAAATTCTGTGAATATGGTGTTTCCAACTACAGTAGAATCCCTAATGTAAGCAAAAAATTCACCTATGTTGCTGAGATTGATGACAACATTGAATCTTCACAAGTCCAGGAGGAAACACACGCTGCTGAGGAAACACGGCCTATGTTGAGTCATGAGTGTTTGTTTACCTTTTTATTTCCATTTGGTGTTATCAATGAAGGACAAATCTACTAGCAGTACCGAAAACTCCATTGTTTACCTCGGGATATAAGTTTCCTTCTAGCAAGTTCCTAAGAGTTGTTTATTGTACTTATGTACAAAGGCGGTAGAATTTCTGAATGATGGTTCACCTACCTGAATTAAAGGAGTACAATAGTATAATACATATGATATAGAATGCAAACTTACTTGTACAAATTACAAAAGAGTAGGAAACACTAAGTTATGATATCTAAAGTATAACATAAAGATTATACAACCAATGGCCATGACAAATATCAAGGAGAATCATGAAGACAAAACTCCCATAAAAGTAGAATATTTTTTCCACACTACAGAAACACTTCTAACATTAAAGGTCCTAAAGAATTCTGTGATGGGTGTGAGGCCAATGTTATCCTTGAGTTGTGATGCCTCAAAAACCTACCACCTAAACCAAGGTAATTGTCTAGGGTGTCTTTCTACCCAATGTGAGAGAATATTTGAAGCAAGAAGTAAGAATTATAATCCAAATTACTCTTGATGACTCGTTTGGGTTGAAAATATTACTAAAGAAAAGGGATATGAACCTATGTTCATCATGAAAAGCCATGGAATCCTATAGGAAGTCGTATTAGTCCCTAAAGAGAAAGTAAAACCACCCTCTCATCTAATGAAAAGGGGAGCATTTGAATATGAAATGCTCCTAGATATTAGCCTTTAAATAATGGACTTCACACATATCATGCTCCTAAGGAACATTGTGTTCTATATCAACTTGAACATGATAGGAATAGACTCTAATTTATGCTTACAAAACTCTTAAGGTGTGAGGAAACTAATGTTTAGTGTAATTGGGATGCAGTGCAATAATTTGGTAGGAAAATTTCCTATCATGGGGCATTTTCCCCATCAAATATGGTCAATATTTATTGTTTTCCATAAGAAAATACATTCCTCAAAAACGTTTTTGTTAAATGGTTAACACCTTCAGTCTTGATAGGTGGATTGTTTTTTCAAATTCTGACCTAGATAAGGGGTTTGATGAATCAACACTATTATATTTGAGGTCAAAATTTGATGTTTGAACCAACATTCGATAGAAAAAACCCTTTGCTAACATTGAAAACTACTTAAAAAAATGGGACTCTAGTGTTTTTTCTATTTTTGTCTAAGATAAACATTGCTTAACTAGAGACATTAATGACCTATAGTCGCTTATGTGATATTCCTAATGTCTCTTAAGAGATGTCAATTGATCACATTGATTATTTTTATATAGTTTGAAAGTGTCGATTGGACATGAAGTAAGCAATGTTCCATGTTTTTTTAATTCTTAATGATGATTATTCTATACTTCTGACATGGATAAGATTTTGTTTAGAATTATTGGAAAGACAATAGCACAAAAGAAAATAACTCATTTTTTTTTCATCATCATCACCATAAACATCATCATCATTCTCATAGTGATCCTCAAAATTCTTGTTTTCACCAACAAAATCATCATCATCATCCTCATTCCCATCAACATCATGCATCATTATCATAGTCATCATACTCAACCTTGATACACCTTCACACAAAAAAACCCATTAGTACACCTAATGAAATATTTTGACATTGAAAAATATTGACATAATACCCTAACATGGAGTTTTGATGAAACCACAGTACTACATTTGGGGCTAAAATTTGACGTTTGAGTCGTAATCCAATTAAAGAACCCATTTTTAATGTCAAAATCTGGGTTAAAAATGGGAATCCAATTTGTTTTCTTCTAGTTTTATGTTTTTCTTTAATTCTTAACAATCATCATTCTACACTTATGATGTGAATATATTTTTTTCATGGCATTGGAAAGACAAGTACTCAAAATAAAATAACACATTTTTTTGTCATCGTCATCATCATCATAAACGTCTATATAATTCTCATAATGATTGAAAATATTCATTCTCAATAGCATCATGCATCATTTTCATTGCCATACACCTTCACACTGTAACCAATTAATACACCTTAATGGAATATTTTGAACTTGAAATACCTTGACACAATAGCCTAAAAACCTTAATAGCACACCTTAATAATTGATTAGTTTTACCTTGACCTAGCTTCACACCTTGAACACACCTTCAACATTAACCTAGTATGACTACAAACATAATATGACCCTTGATCTTGACCTTTTTGATTGTAAACAAACTATAATTCCTAATATACTAACCCACTAGCACACCTTAATCCCTATCTAGTACTATATATGACCCCTAACCCTTATCACCCCTAACACAATCATTCACCATAAAATTTTACCTCAAGAAAACTAACACCCTAACCACCATGACACCCGTTTCCTATGAGCCATGACACAATCCTCCCATAACACATTTTGAATACATATAAATTAATACTTTGTACGTTGTAACCCCTTTCCATTAATCCTCTGAACACATGACGGATAGAAGGTTACTACGTTGTTTTTTGTGACATAGGTATTTACTACCATGGTAAGTTTAATTCAAAACATAAAAAATAGAAGGTATAGAAAACAATATATGTGCATATAGAGACCTATATGTGTTCTTGATTGTACCCTTAACATGAAAACACTTTGATCCCTAACCTTAGGATCCTAGACACACTTTTACCTCTATCAACTATGATCCTTAACACAATCATCCCTTCACACAATTAGAACAATATATCACATTGTAATCCTTAACCATTACAACGTTAAACAAACTATCATGCGTAAATCAATAACCCATTATCACACCTCAATTAACTTTAACCCTTAACATGCATCCCACTTCTTGTCCTACTAACCTCAAATACCCATTCATTAACATATATAACCTCAAATACCCATTCATTAACATATATAACATACATCCCTTATAAATTCTGACAAGTGGCCTTAATAATTCTTGCAAATAACCCCTAGCCCTAATTATCAAATTTTTCTCCTTAATTACTTATATAAAGTAACTCGATAATCATTATCATTTTAGTTACTCTTATAGCTCCTAATCCTTAAAAACCTTATACTTTCTAACCCTTGTAACCAATAACACATGAACATAATAAAATTTAGTTCTAACCCCTATAATTTGTAAACACTATAACCACTAACACATAACCTATATATAAGTTTTATTAATTGACCCTTTACCACTAACACCCATTTTACTCATAAAATCCTAACCCTTATCACATATAACCCATGTAAACCTTATACAATATAATGCATGTAACCTTAATCCCTAACCACCACCACATCGAGCTAGAAGACATCCTTCAAACCCCAATCCATAGACAACAACATCTACAACCATATACCTATATAAGTTGTTAACCTTAACACCTATGAAGATAGAACCCGTATTCCTTAAATAGCATAAACATTATAACCCTTAACCTATATAATCCTAACATCTACCCCTTATAAAGCACAACCATTAACCCTTATAACAATTTATGATTGTTAACAAATAGAACCCCTAATGGGTATAAACTCTAAAGAAAATAATCCTATAATATTCAACATTATTCCTAACCCCTAGAACCTCTATAAACAATATAGCCACTAATTCATGCTACCTCTTACAACTCCTTACCCCTTAAATCATATGACCTTAAAACCATTAATCTTTTTAACATAAACTTTCAAACATAATTAGATTAACACCTAGAATGATATATATATATATATAGTATAGTGAACGTATCCGTTCACTAAGTTAATAGTCGAATCCAACTCTCATATTGGATAATAAGTAAGAATAATATATTAGATGATGAATATAAAATTACAATAAGATTGCCTTTATATGGCTTTGAGGAAGCATAGTGAAGGGTTATGCCCTTTCACTAGTAACCTAATAAGCTATTAATTTATAGATAATAATATTAATTAAATATTCACAGCATTGCCTTCCCCTTAGGAAAGCTTTGTCCTCAAAGCTTGATTATTTTCCTAATGTCGCACTGATGACTTGAGAGGTGCGATTTTGATTACGACCATTGATTCCTTTTGTTTCTTTTGCTTCAGAATCTGTATTAAATCTATATTTGGTGAAGTTTCGTTTATGTTTTTACCGCTTGCTTAGTTGTTACTTTTAAATATTTTTGTTCTTGATTGAATAGACTCGATCAACTTTCCCATGATAACTATTTTCATGTTGTTATTCCGATTAACCTTATAGGTGTTCTTATTGATGTTCTTTATAGCGGTCCTTATGATGACATCTTCTCTTCGTGTGTTTATGTTTGTGACATTCTTGTTGACGTATTGATCTTCATTACTACCCTTTTCTTTCGTCTTTACCAAAAGTTCCTTTGTATTTTCTTCCTTTGTGCATACAGCTTCCATCAGATACTTAACTGCATAATTGGCTTGCTTCTTGCTGCAATTTTGATCAAGATCCATACTCTCTTCTTGGTTGACATAATAGTTTTTTGTATCTTCCTCTTTATCATTTTTATGTTCTTTAACTGGTTTTTCTTCTGGGCTTTGAACATCATATTTAGATTTAGTTTCAGAGTCCTTATCTTCAGAGGCCTTCGGGTTGCTTTGTTGGCTTATTTTATTGAAGGTGTCATCAATAGCTTTTTTAGTAGCTTTTACAACTTATTGTTCCATCCAATCAAACATTTCATCCATTTTCCTATGAAATTGATTGGAGATCTCATCCAATTCTTCCCACATTGACTTCATGGCTAATTGTAAAAGTTTTCAAGAGAGAATCAATAATATATCAATAATAGATGATAATAATAATTATTATTTTAAAAATAATAATATTATTATACACATATATAGTTTTCAATAGTTTTTTTTTTTAATATAATAATAATTATTATTATTAATAAAAATTATTATAATATTTTTTTGAAATCCCGTGGAGGGAATTAGGGTTTCAAGCCCTATCGTGAGGAGGGAGTATGTGGATGAAGAATGACGTGGAATATATGGAGGGGTGATGGGAATGGATGCAGGCGAATGGAAGGAGATGGAGGTGTTGAGGCAACCGATGGGAATGGATGAGGGTGAATGGAAGGAGATGGAGGCGTTGGAAGGGGAAAACGATGGGAGGAGGTAGCGCGAGGTTGCTGGAAGTTTGGGGAAGCGGAGGTGTGAATTGAAATGTAGGGAGGCATGAGGGTATGCAGTGGAGTTGTGCGGGAATGGAAATGTTGGAAGGGAGACGGGAGAGCATGCAGTGCAGAGCAGGAGGGAGCCAAGGGAGAGTATGCAGCGTGGAGCAGGAGGGAGCCAAGGGAGAGGAACGGGGATGCAGCAGGAGAGAAGGAGGTGGCAGGAGGGAAGAGGAAAAGCAGGAAGGCGCAGCAAGAGGAGGGTGTGCAGGGCGTGAAGGAGAGGGAGCCAAGAGATGGCAGGAGCGAATGGCAAGGAGAGGACGCGGGCTGCGGGAGACGTGAGGAATTGGGAGTGGAGTTGGAATGGTGTGGGGAAGGCGGATGGGGGTGGAGCATGCAGGGGGCACGAGGGAATGAAGAGGAGAGGGAAAGTGTTGAGGGAGAGCTGCGGGAAAAAAGGATAAGTGTGGACGTGATTGGGAGGGGGTGCTACAGATGCGAGCAGGACGAGAAGAGATAGGATGCAGTGAATGGGGAGATGTGAGGATGGGGGAGGAGTGAGCGGAGGGAGGAGGAGGCTGGGCGAATGGGAGAGAGTGGGATGAGCAGCGGAAGGAGGGGAAGGATGGCTGAACAATAGCTTGGAGATCAGAGAGGGAGGATGAGCCGAAATCGTGCGTGTAGAGTGGAGTTGAAATAATGTGAGTCGAAACCGTGCTCAACAACCGTATCCAGTTGGACTTGAAGGGAGAGCCGAAACTCAGGTCGAAGGAGCCGAATCCGAGATTTGATACCAAATACAGTGAACGTATCCATTCACTAAGTTAATAGTCGAATCCGACTCTCATATTGGATAATAAGTAAGAATAATATATTAGATGATGAATATAAAATTACAATAAGATTGCCTTTATAGGGCTTTGAGGAAGCATAGTGAAGGGTTATGCCCTTTCACTAGTAACCTAATAATCTATTAATTTATAGATAATAATATTAATTAAATATTCACAGCATATAGCCTATTTAATCCCTAAATATTATAATCCTTAACTATTATAACCCTTTATCTCTAACCCATCAAATATTATCACATATTATGCCTAACTTGTGTAACCATTAAAATCCTTAATACTTACAAAAAATATTATAACGCCTAACTACTATACATTCCAATTATAAATTTATATAGTCTCTATAATTGTTATCCCTTATAACCCTCAACAATTAACCCTTATAATTGATAACCCCCTAATTATGATAACCCAAACACTAACCCTTAACTTTTAACTCATATTATCCATACCCTTAACTATTATAAACATTAAACTCTATTAGCAGTAACATTATACCCTCTAACATTAATAACCCAAGTACTCCTTCTAAGTACTATAATCACCCCTAACCCTAAACCACCATTAACCCTAACCACGAACCCTTATAACCTTAGTTAACTTAACTTGCATCCCTTATATAACTATTTATCCCTATAACCTTTAAATTTATCACACACCTTATAACCACTTACCCCTGACTTACGTCTAACAAATATATCTTTCACCCCTTTAACATATCAAGCCTAGCCCTTCTAAGCACTTATCACATAATTTTATAGCCACTTCAAGGATTCCTTTCTTCCATTAATGAGATCATATATCCATATCAAACATGACATTTCTGATCCCCAAATGTTCTGCATCTGCTATCCATGTTTAGCAAGTGGTGCAAGCATGACACCTTAATTATTTGTGGTCAATGTGACACGTAATCATTAGGGTAGGAGAAATGAAAGCATGATAATGAAAATGACTGCAATGTCACCAACGATGGTGTTGAAAATGATGATTATGGCGATGACAATAATCATGATCATGATGATGACAATGATGATTATGATGAAGATGACAGTGAGGATGACAATGGTGATGATGGTGGTGACAATGAGGATGACTATGGTGATGATGATGATGATGACGACAACGACTATGATTGTGAAGATGACAAGGAAGATGACTGTGATGACGTTGGTGATGAATATTATGAAAATGAAGATGACGATGATTTAATTATATTACAATGATGATGGTGATGATGATGGAAATGATGGTGTTGATTATGATGATGACCCTTAAGCACATATACTTGATGATGATTATGACAACGATGACAACAACAACGATGATGATGATGGTGTTGGTAATGATGATGTTGATGATGGCGACAATGATGATCATGATCATGATGGTGTTGGTAATGATGATGTTGATGATGGCGAAAATGATGATCATGATCATGATGGTGATGAAAATGATGAGAATTATCCATGACCAATTCCCTACTTGCATTTTTTAAAATATAAATGTTATTTCCAAGTAGCCAAGAGGTTAGTGTGTCACTTAGGTGCACAATGAAATGTGTCAATATGAAATAAAGTATTGTACTCTAAAAAAATTCATAGACGATAAGGAGAGACAATTCATTTCCCTAAATAATATTTTTTGAGGGAAACAAGAAATTTGTCTTCATGTATGAGAGTATGTTTCAATTTCACAATGAATTAGAGGAATATTGTCCCTATGCTCCCAATGTAAATTTAATTTCTAGAATTAGTAGAACCATAGTATTCTCATAAATCCCACATAAAGCCATTGAAGATTCAAGTAGAGGCTAGGTCACACATAGGTCTCCTTTTATTTGAATGCACTCTTCTATTTAATTTTACAGACTCTAGTATAGGAATATTCAATTCTAGGACTGATATTTTTGTTAACATTCCACCAATTAGGAAAAAGAAACACATTAGTCATTTATTTTCTTATTTTTATTATGTTTTTTAGAATGTTTCAATGCATAGTTTTCAAGAATCAATACAATTTACAAGACTCCTTTGAATCTGAACAAAATAAGGTGATTAGAGTATGTCTCCACTTGCCATTGAGTCTAACTTGGCATTGAATATAATTATGGATCGGATTTGTAAGTAATTAAATATTTCCCTAAATAAAATATTCATAAATTGATAGATCTCCACAATGATATATTCATGCATTCATTAAGATCCACAATGAATTCTCAATCATGCTTTGGATCTATAGGGTGGGCATGTAGGAACACTACTAGGGTTTGGATCATACACTCAACCCTAAGGATATTTCTCTTAGATGGTATCACCTACCATAATTTTTGTGGTCCACTTAGTGTCACATCCCTTTCCACTGGGGTTCAAAGATTGGATTATGGTATGAGGATTTACAAAAATAATATTTTAGGTATTCTATTAGCCAAAAGGGGATGATCCAATTATTCCTTGCTCAATGTTATATTCTAGGAGATGATGAGTTGAATTTATTGTCCATCAAAGTTTCACTACATTATAGTGTCTCCCCTAGTTTGAAATTCTTGGTATGGTTTTCAATATGTGAGGGGGAAATACCACTATGTTACCATTCTTGTATAGTTTTCACATGGATTAAAGCATGCCCAAAATGTTTCACCACCCTACCTCTTGTATACTTAGCTCAAACACATATATGGTTGCTTAGGATTCACTCATAAGTTGTCAAGGTTTATGATAGGTAAAGCAATTCTATTCCAATTTTCTTAAAGAGTATCTCCAAGGTTCTAAGATCCTTTCATATTTCCACTTTGGAAGGGGTATCCATCTATGTTGAGCCCTATTTCGCTTCATGATAAATTATTATGTCATCATCATCATTTCCATCAATGGAATTATCATCACCATCCTCAATGTTATCATCATCATCGTCTTCCTTGATATACTCATCGTCATCATTGCCATCGTTTCCATCATCATATAATGTGTGTGTACGCACACGTGCGCACACACATTAAATTTGTGTTTTATAGCTTTGCAATCCTATTCCTAACAATACATGAAGGGGAAATTGGAAACCATGAATGACAGTAAAGCCACTAGTGTTGAATATATGATTTTATCATAAATTGGCCATAACATCAATAATGTTTTGGTATTATGGAGGACTGCCAAATCCCAATGATCATCAAAACAAGGTGTAATGGCATGGCATGGAGGAAGGGATCGAGGTTTTACTTGTACACGTAACAATGTTTGAGTTGTATCTCGCTTAAGTTATGAAGTGATTCAAGTAACAATTATGTGTCACTTATAAATTAAATGACTTAAGATGCAAAATGTATGTCACCTGCTCTATAAGGTGTAATACATTGGTGTACCTCATATAAGGTGTAACACATTGGTGTACCTCATGTGTTGTATTCTAAAGCTTTTTAATAAGATCATAATTATACAAAAGATCGCATTTAGAAAATATAGAACTCAATAGATGACATAAGCCTAAACAAATGACATAAACTTAATGTTAAGGTTTTTATATCTTATATATCGTATTCTTATAAATAAAGGCTCCCCTATGTTATGGTGCTCATTATCTTTTCTTTATTAATATAACAAGAGCTTCAAAGTTATTGTTCTAAGTGTCATCTCAATGTATGGAAATTATACAAATATCATATTAACATCCATTTTAACTCATTTTCCTTGCCTTACTTAGAAATATAAGTGCCTCTCATCGTTAAAAATAAGTTTGTCTACTTACGGTTGTTGGTCCATGGACATAACGATATAATAAAAGAGCTGAATTGCCGAGTGTGTAAGCCGGGCAGTCAAACGGCCTCACGTATAGATCAAACACTTATATATCAAATTAAGATTGTATTCAAACATTAAAACTTAATGGAGTACAAATTTACTGAAATTATATTTATAGTCGAAGTAGCATGAGAAACCATTACAAATAGAAAATGCGTAAATAAATTTGATAAAATTAATCATTACAGAGTTCGAATGGTGAAATTTTATAGTTGAGATTGTATGTTTAAAATGATCTTTTAAATGAATGTATAATATGAACATTTTAAGTAAATCTTTTATATGTTTTTAAAATACATTTTAATAACCTAAATATAATATTTATAATAGGTTGTTCTTTTTAATCCATTCTGCATCCCAAGGATATTTTAGGCTTTTTCAACATACTTTCAAATTAACTAAATTTTGACTTGCTTATTACTCAGAAAATACCATGCACTTAACATTCCAAACATCCAATTTGTAAAGAGGCTGTCAAGGTCCTTTCAAGCTAGTGAGGCCAAACCTCACTCGGCCTAATTGATCCACCAACGAAAACCAATAATTTACTCTTATCCTTTTAAAAATATGCTTTATGTGTTTTTTTTTAAGGTTTTGATCATGTAAATTTCAAAGTTTATAGATTTTTAAAGAGTTTAGTACAAGATCATATGGAGCTATAATCCATGAACCAAAATTTTCACAGAGTCAAAATTTTCTGGAGCTATAATCCATGAACCAAAATTTTCACTTAGTTAAAATTTTCTTTCAAAAAGGATTGCATATTTTGAGCACCTTTTATTTTAATCTTTGTACACACAATTAGTTTGATGGTTAACATTATGATCAGTCCCTCAAAAACATCATAATGGAGATTTACAATCATGAAGTTCTTAAGAGATGGATAATCAATTTTTCGATTAACATTATCCATCAAACAATGTTAGTCAATTGTCAATGGACTCCATGATGAATATGAACAAACATATTGTTACTCACACCATTGAAGAAAATGAACAATGAAGTTGTTCATTATTATGTGGATCTTGGGGGTTTAGAAGTAGATGTTGTACGTGGTGAAGAACCAATTGAAGGAGACATTATAGATGGATCACAACTCAAAGTTGAGATCTTCATAATTAACAAGTAACACACCGTTGAAGTCATTCCTATGGATGCCAGTGGAGAGAGTGGTGGAAAAATAAATGACAAGATCAACAGATGTTCTTTGCTTAAGTAGAATTTCATATTTAGTCACTTTAGATGAATAAATTTCACTATGGGTTGTGGGAGAACAAAAGAAAAATGACATGCAAGAATTGAGAGAGAAAAAGAAGGATCTTGCAAATGAGAGAAGGGTTGCGAGGATTGTTTATGTCCAACAACGAAGAATTGCAAGGCTTCAAAGAGAGAAATACAGGTAAGAAAAATAGCACCAAACAACTAGCAAGGTAGGAAAAAGAACAAAGAAAGCCACAACATAGAGTTCAAGAGGAGTAGAGTGGGAGGGCAGAGTAGATGGTGTCCAACTCAGTTGATCAAATTGCATAGAATACATGTTTATTCAAAGACGTTATAAACATCCAAAACCCCCAGTATCACCTGGTTGGTCCAATGCCCCACTTTATTCCTACCATTGCAACAATCTGATATATTCATTTACAACTTCAATTAATCCAAGGGTGTTGGGCACAAGTCAGAACTATGCATTTTCAATTCCCCTTTGGTTGTAAGGAGCAAATTGGCATCAAAAAAATGCAAGAAAATCAACCCATTATGATCAATCCAATGCAAGAAGTTTAACCTATGTGGCTAAATCAAAAGTAGGGAACCCTACAAGATTGGGCAATGGATATAGTCATCATATTCATGCATGAATCTATTTTATGCTTATTCCTAACCACATGCAATGTGGATTTTGTTAAATCAGAAACTTTTTATTGTATTTAGTCCCAAGTGAAAAGGGATTTGGCACCTACTGAATCCTAGGTCCTAGTCTTCTCTACACCTCGAGGCATTGTATTCAAATACTTTTAATATAAACGAAAGTTTTGTCACCCTAATTTTTTTTTTCTATATCAAATAGGAAATGAAACCCACAATGCACATTAAGTTATGAGTGCATATTATTTTCCTCGAGTTCCATTGGTTTACAACATTTGACCCATGTGTAAAAGGAACCTATGAATCTCAAGCCTGATTTGTTTTCAATTTTAGAAACATGGTCTTATTATAAGTTAGAAGAAGAATACTAGTTATATAATCAACATGAAAAATATGTAAAAGGAACCTAAGAATCTCAAGCCTGATTTGTTTTCAATTTTACAAACATGGTCTTATTATAAGTTAGAAGAAGAATACTAGTTATATAATCAACATGAAAAAATATGGTAAGTAAGGAAGAGCCAACCTTTGATTGTTCAGAAAATTGGGAGTTGAATCATATCTTTTCTAGCAGTCTAATGTTGTCACTAAATTGATGCTAACTTGGAGTTGATTTCAAATTGTGTTTAATCCATGATTTCTATCTACTCATTTTCTAGAATTAAAGAGTGTTTTTATAGAAGTTGTGTGCCCATTCAGCTTGAATTTGGAGGCAACAACTTGCATTTCTCCGAGACCCTCCGACAACAACCACCACAGAAATCTTGCTACAATAGTATTCTTGTTAATTAGCAAATAAGACAATTTCAAATACATTGAAGCTTTTCAAGCTACCAATCCAAGTATGCGAATATTTGGGACGCTTATAAACATCCAAATCCCCCAGTATCACCTGGTTGGTCCAATGCCCCACTTTATTCCTACCATTACGACAATATGATATATTCTTTTACAACTTCAATTAATCCAATGGTGTTGGGGACAAGTCAGAACTATGCATTTTCAATTCCTCTTTGGTTGTAAGGAGCAAATTGGCATCAAGAAAATGCAAGAAAATCAACCCATTATGATCAATCCAATGCAAGAAGTTTAACCTATGTGGCTGAAGCAAAAGTAGGGAACCCTACAAGATTGGGCAATGCATATAGTCATCATATTCATGCATGAATCTATTTTATGCTTATTCCTAACCACATGCAATGTGGATTTTGTTAAATCAGAAACTTTTTATTGTATTTAATCCCAAGTGAAAAGGGATTGGGCACCTACTGAATCCTAGATCCTAGTCTTCTCTACACCTCGAGGCATTGTATTCAAATACTTTTAATATAAAAGAAAGTTTTGTCACCCTAATTTTTTTTTCTATATCAAATAGGAAATGAAACCCACAATGCACATTAAGTTATGAGTGCATATTATTTTCCTCGAGTTCCATTGGTTTACAACATTCGATCCATGTGTAAAAGGAACCTATGAATCTCAAGCCTGATTTGTTTTCAATTTTAGAAACATGGTCTTATTATAAGTTAGAAGAAGAATACTAGTTATATAATCAACATGAAAAAATATGGTAAGTAAGGAAGAGCCAACCTTTGATTGTTCAGAAAATTGGGAGTTGAATCATATCTTTCCTAGCAGTCTAATGTTGTCACTAAATTGATGCTAACTTGGATTTGATTTCAAATTTTATTTAATCCATGATTTCTATCTACTCATTTTCTAGAATTAAAAAGTGTTTTTATAGAAGTTGTGTGCCCATTCAGCTTGAATTTGGAGGCAACAACTTGCATTTCTCCGAGACCCTCCGACAACAACCACCATAGAAATCTTGCTACAATAGTATTCTTGTTAATTAGCAAATAAGACAATTTCAAATACATTGAAGCTTTTCAAGCTACCAATCCAGGCATGCGAATATTTGGGACGCTTATGTCTTATCAACCAAATAATACATGGTCACATGTCAACAAGAAAAAATTAGAAAGTTCAAACAACAAATCCCTATATTAATCAACTCAAACCCATTTACATATATTTATACTTGGTCATGAACAAAAATATTCATGCTAAATATCTCCTTGAGACATAACATGATTCCAACGTCTACATAACTAATTATATTGGGAACCAACTCTCTTAAACACTCTTTCTATTATCATACAATCTCATAGGTATTATCATACAAAACTCTTTCTATTATCATACAAGCACTCACAAATAGAATTATATCATACAAAACTCTTTCTATTATCATACAAGCACTCACACTCACAAATAGAATTATAGATAGGAGAAAGTTCCTATGTTGGCGACCTAGTAGTTTGGCATGGAAGCACTTTAGATTTATAATAATAGGCATGTAAGCTATTTGGATAAGACTTTGATATGATTTTTCTTAGGCTTTGTATATCAACTTAGAAGTGGATTAAGGATATATATATATATGTGTGTGTTTTAGCAATTTGACACTCAATTTATTGCATTTGCTTTTCGAAACTATAATGAATTCGAACCTGTCGGCATTTGCTCAAAGTTAATGCACAAGCACCAGCACGTGGTGGACTTTCTAACGGTGCTATGTCATACGCCACGTTCGACTATAGGGTGGATGCCACAATGACGCATCCCTCCCCTATACCAATTATGATAGTTAATTTTCGATTAAGACATTATCCACTGAACAAGATCATGCCAAGTATGAAGTTTTCAAAGGGGTTGATAATGCTTGTCCACTTTGTTGTGTTCATACAGAATTTAGTATATGTGAAGGTAAGCTAATCTCTAGATGATTTGTATTTTTTGTCGGCAGTTTTGATTGGAATTTGGTGAAGAAATTATTGAAATTATAATTTTGGTTGCTAGGATAACACCCCAATTATGCAATTCCAACAACCCTAAACTACAATTTGAAGAGTTTGAACCGGAATTTGGCCAAAAACATATTGCCAATTCAAATCCTCTAGAGTTTAACTCACGCCTATTAATTACATATAGCAAGTCGTAAGTGGGGCATTAACTTATTTATTTCAGTGTCTTAGTTATGAACCTGATGCCAACCACATCGATTAGTTATTATCATGTCCTGTAAGTTCTAGAACATGCACACCTATATTACATATTGTTTGCTTATTGTACATGGCGAAGACTAACCATTGAGCTACAGAGCATTAAATGCGGTGGCTCAGTGGTTAGTGACCGTTAGATCTGGAGATTCTCCAGATCTAACGGTCACTAACCACTGAGCCACCGTATTTAATGCTCTACAGCTCGGTGGCTAGTTTTCACCATGTATATGTCTCTAGATTCTTAATTTACAGTCTCTATTCACATAATATTAGAGCAAGAGACACCTATTTTGATGGTACTGTAATACCTTACAGATTTAACCTGTCGCATACTCTATTTGCGCCTAATTGAGTCCCTGCACATAGTGAGATTAGGTACCGTACTGGTACTACTGATGTATGTAGTATGGCGAAAACTAACCACTAAGCTGTAGAGTATTAAATGCGGCGGCTCAGTGGTTAGTGACCGTTAGATCATATAAACGAGACTAGATGTTTCACCAAGAAATACACATCAAAAACCTATCTAAATTACGAAGAATACTTGGCTCAATACTCGTTGATATTGCTTTTAGGATCAGAGTCTGAGTTATGGAATCTATATTAAAGAGCGTACCCCCAATCCTTGGTGTACATAGGAAACCAATAATTAAGTTTTACTGAGCTTGCAGTGCAGAAACTAAAAATTAAGTTTTACACCTTAGGATGTGAATCTGTGATGAGGAGTTGTTGGAAACTAGCAAGGACAAAGATAGTAATTTAAAAACCAATAATTAAGGAAATAAGTTAAAAAGTTAAGATATATATATTTCTAGTTAATTTTGTTGGAATTTTGTCCCATATTTGTTTTGCTGAAATCATTGTTTTGGTTGTTAGAATTGCAATTTTAATATAGAAAATGATTCAATGTCTCATAAAACATCAATCTTAATTATACAATTTCAACAATTTAAATAGGATTTAGGTCGATAGAAATCATAAGATTGTAAAAGTTCCGAGTATTCATTCAAAATAAGTTATGTTCCTAGGGGTAATGGGAAGAATAAGCTAACATAATTATCAGTCCCGAGGTGAAGAGGAATATTATATATATCTCATGGACTTAGTTTGGAAGATTTATAATAGATTCAATTATCTCATGGACTTAGTTTGGAAGATTTATAATAGATTCAATTATCTCATGGACTTAGTTTGGAAGATTTATAATAGATTCAATTATCTCATGGACTTAGTTTGGAAGATTTATAACAGATTCAAATATGTACATCTTAGGTTGGGAAATCAAGAGATCGAAATATATAGTTTGGGATGGAAAATAAGTTAAAGAAAAATAATAAGTATGAAGAATATCTTAACCCTTTAAGATAACATAACTATGGACAGAAGGTCACTAACGTATTTAAATAAGATGACCACGTAAAGGAGCATTGAAAATAAGAGAAGCTATCCATTACAATTAAGTAATGTCACATTATGTATGTGTATGAACTATGAAGTAATTAATCATCTTTTATCATGTCAACTTTATAACAGATATAGAAATAACTAGATGAAGTTAATTATTTTAAAAGTGGAAATGATAGTATTACATTACACTTCAAATTAATGATTATACATAATATTTACATATATAATTGATAACTAACGGTAGTGAGGTGTTTTTAGTTTAGTATTAAGAAAATATTAATTTAAATGAGAAGAATAATAAATAAGTAAAATTATTGCGCGTATATATTTATCCAATTTTAAATTTTATATAAAAACAAAAAAAAATTAAAAATAGCATATATCTATGTTAAACTTTAATTTATGAATCAATTTTTTTGAACTATAATATTTTTATCTTAAACTTTTTATATATCAATAAAAAAAATCAAATTTATTAAATTTGATTCATATCTACACTTAATATTACTTGATAAATATAAATTTAAAATGAATCTATATTAATATGAATATTAGATTAACAAAATTTAACAAATTTAAACTAAAATCAAATTATCAAAATGCGAAAGTATAAAAACAAAAAAATCCTTAATATATTGTACAGATTAATTTATACTTAATAATTTTATTGATAATTAAAAATTCCACTACACATTCATGACAACAACAACGAATGAAATGCTATGACGTTATTTATATGTTCTAACGGAATCCAAAGAGAACTCTTACATAATTTAATTCGATATGATACAAAGAGGACTCTTATAGATCATTTCAACCAAGCATTTGGAACAAATCAATTTTCAATATAAGAAGCTACTTGTAAACTGAGGAGTGATAAACATTTCAATCACCCATCATTGAATAATCGAATAATATTATCTTTGTAGAATTCCATGAAAATGATGGTATTATCTCAGGAAGTGTATTGTGCAATGTTTTCATCTCACTCACCTTTTTATGCATTTTTAATGAAGACGAAGTTTTAATTGAGATTTTATATTGATAGGTGTTTATATTTTAGAATTTAGGGTGAACTAGCACCTATGCTTTTCTTATATTGAACAAAGATGAGACAAGTGTATTGTCTACAGTGATTTTATGGTAGTCATTTCACATTCGAAATAAACAATTATAAAAGAAAAAAGAATATAAAAATAAACAGGTAGTTGATGCATGGATAAGAGGCTTTGTGGCATACAACTAGAAGAAGGTAAGTGATAACATGTAGTTGAGGCATAGACAATGGGTGATTACAACTATGCATGGAAATCAAGTAACACATAACATATTGTTTATTTGTGATAATCTATCGATGTTCACCGACCACAAGTTAAGTGACCAAGTAAATACATAATAGAAATTGCTTCGTAGCCAAAATTCAACATCATTTGCACCTAAACAAACATTCAACGGCCATTTTGAGATCAACTTATATTCCTTTGGATATGCAATGGGTGAAATTTTATTGTGCTAGTATGAAATAACCATTGTATACAATATCTATACTTTCTATTCCTTCAGATATGCACTGGGTGAATTTTTTTTGTATTAGTATGAAAGACCCATTTATATTATTTTTGTATTAGTATGAAAGAGGCATGGAAAACAAGTAACACATAACATATTTTTTATTTGTGATAATCTATCGATGTTCATCGGCCACAAGTTAAGTGACCAAGTAAATACATAATAGAAATTGCTTCGTAGCCAAAATTCAACATCATTTGCACCTAAACAAACATTCAACGGCCATTTTGAGATCAACTTATATTCCTTTGGATATGCAATGGGTGAAATTTTATTGTGCTAGTATGAAATAACCATTGTATACAATATCTATACTTTCTATTCCTTCGGATATGCAGTGGGTGAATTTTTTTTGTATTAGTATGAAAGACCCATTTATATTATTTTTGTATTAGTATGAAAGACGCATGAAAAACAAGTAACACATAACATAATGTTTATTTGTAATAATTTATCGATGTTCACCGGCCACAAGTTAAGTGACCAAGTAAATACATAATAGAAATTGCTTCGTAACCAAAATTCAACATCATTCGCACCTAAACAAACATTCAACGGCCATTTTGAGATCAACTTATATTCCTTTGGATATGCAATGGGTGAAATTTTATTGTGCTAGTATGAAATAACCATTGTATACAATATCTATACTTTCTATTCCTTCGGATATGCAGTGGGTGAATTTTTTTTGTATTAGTATGAAAGACCCATTTATATTATTAGGGGCATTGGAACGGTTGGATTGTTTTTGTGATGTTATAGGTATGGTGGTAATTGAAGCAAAGTCTTGTTTTTTACATTATGGAATTAAAGAGGGTGTTCTCTTTCATATTGGATGATTTTTTCCTTTTAAAAAGTGGATTTTATGGATATCGGTTTTTAAGTGTTTAGGGTATTTTATTAAACCAAATAATTATAGGAACGATGATTGGTTGTGGATGGTTAAGAAGATGGAAAAGAGGATTGGAAATTGTTGTTTCCATTCGTTGTCTCTAGCGGAAGGTACATCTTTGTAAAGTTTGTCTTAGAGAATATTCTTTTGTATTGGTTATTTATGGCTAAGATTCCTAAGTCTATTATGGAATTAATTTGAAGCAGGGTTTTCATTTTTCTCTGGTCGGTAAACAAAGATAAAGAAGGATTTCAGTTGGTAAATTTGGAAAGACTAGACAGATTGAAAAAGACGGGTGGATGGGGGATGAAGAATATTTTTCTATTTGGACAAGAACTTGCAGCAAAAAATCTATGGAAAGGTTTGTTTCCTAATAGTATTCGGAGTTTGGTTCTTAGAAGGAAATATATTAAGCATTAGACTATATCTAATTGGATCAGATCAAATATTAAATCTTCAGTGTATGTCTCAAATATTTGGAAATGGTTATTAAACTCTTTCACTATTTTGGGTGATTAGTTGGCTTGGAAACTAGGGAATGAGCATTGTGAAATCTTTTTTATTTATGCAAGCAAGGTGAAGAAACTATGAACCATTTTTTTATCCACTATTCTTTTACTAAATTAGTTTGGCTGGGAATTAAAAAATACTTTAAGATAGCACAAAATTGGGTATTTCAAAATTTAACTTTTAGCTTTCAAAATTTGATTAGTGGGGCATTTCTTTGGAAAGAATTACCATGTTTTTTATTTGTTGGGAAATCTTGAAAGGTAGAAATCGTTTGATATTTAAAGGGAAACAAGTTGATATTGTGAAGATTGGCTTGAAGGACATAGTGTAAAAGGTGATAGAGTAACTACAACACCTAAGTTGAGTGATTTATGGCTTATTGGTTTTTTTGATGATGTCTCTCAAGAGAGGGGCTTAAAATGTGGAGCAGGTTTTCTTTTGAAATTGAAGGATACATATGTTTTCAAATTAAAGATGAATTCTGGAAGAGGTACTAATATAAGGGGAGAATTGGTTTCTTCATGGGGTCTTTTGTATTTTTCTTATACAAAACATATCTCTTATTTATAGATTGTTAGTGATTCAAAAATAATTATTGACTAGGTTTTGAACAAAGCTTAATTACAAGTGGCTTCATTAGAGGACGTCAAGATCAAGAATCTCCAATCAACTTTTACAGGTCTGTAGTTTCAGCATATATATCATGAATTTAATGAGAAAGTATATCATGTTTCAAATTTAGCTTTGACTTTGGAGGAAGGTTATATTTACAGTATGGTAATAGTGAATCAAAGGGAGATAAGTCATGGATATATCTAACTTTTTTTAATTTTGGATCTTTTAAATTCTTATGTTTGTAAAAATGTTGACATACCTTTATCGAGTGGAAGAGCCTTTATTTTGTAGCATTGCCATGTAATGGGTTAATTTCTTTGATGGGGGGATTAGTTTTCTATTTTTTTGGAGAATGGCATGGTCATACTTTTAGTGATTTGGGTTCAAGGGATGTATATGCTATGTTATACTTTAATTATAAGTATAATATTTTTTTAAATTGAAAAAAGAAGCATTACGGGTGTTAATTTTTTAAATAAATATTATTATTTACAATAATCATAGCCTCTTTAGGTATTCTAAACATAGATCAATATTTAGAATGCATACCATTTGGATTAGATCACATGTTTATGATTGTTCAATCATGATTAGGTATTAAAACAAATTCATAATAAATTTGTAGGTCTTCTATGGTGACTACGAATAATTGAATTGGTACATTTTGCATAGTGTTCATAATTTGGTTATACCATCCATAGTTTAGTTTTTGTATGAAGACGAGGTTAGGGTTTGTGAACGACTCCTGCCCTATTAGGGTTTCAGGAAACCTCCTAGGCCATGCTTGAGCCTCCAGCTTCGGATTCGGAGGAGGTTTCGTCCCTTAATGATTGGCTTCGTCGAGCCATCTCTTCAGTGGCTATGGTAGCTCCCAAAATCAGGACTTCTCGGGACTCTCGCTTCGTGAAACTCGCTTCGGCTCCCGAGGTCAAACTCTCGTCATCCTCATTTAAGCACAAGATTATAGCGCTCTCAGAGAATGGTTTGATCGGGAATTTCACTGGTATGTGTCCATCTCCAAAAACCATTGAAGCTTGGCTCAATAAAAAATGGAGACCACTAATTAAGGGGGAAGTCATCCAAAACTTCTGTGGTAAGGGATTTTTTGTCTTCCTATTTGAACATAAAGAAGATAGAGATCTGATTTTTTGAAGTGGCCCATATTTCCTTGGCCCAAGAGTAATTTATTTGAACCATTGGAAAGCCTCCTTTGACCAAGAGAAAGACATCCCGTTAGTCATTCCAATTTGGGTTAAACTCCCCCACCTTCCCTTGCATTGTTGGGGCGATGAGGATTTGCGGTCAATAGGGAATTCTCTGGGGAAATACATCAATAGGGAGGAACCTAGGCCTCCTCTCTTCTCTTGCACCCGTATTTGTGTGGAAGTCAACCTGGAAAAGGGCCTTCCAGAGAAAACTAATCTCTTAATGGACAAATGGAATCATTTTTAGAAATTTGATTATGAACAGATTCCTTTTAAATGCAAAGTATGCCATGAGTACGGGCACTTCGCCAAAGGTTTTCCCAAAATAAAGGAAGAGGAGGAAGAGAAAGATGAAGAAGGAGAATGGAACAAGGTAACAAAAAAATGAAGAACAGAAGAAAAACCACAACATCCCATGGAGAATTCCAACAACAACATATTTCAAGTCTTAGAAACACTAGAGAATGGACCTAAAGAAGAGGGAGAAATAACCGAAGAATCCCCAACAAAATAGGATAGTGAACTTTTGGTAATAGAGGAAATAGGAAAGAAGAAATTCGTTCCCATCTTTCCCAAAAAACCCTTTATTGAGGTAAGGTCATATCACTCTAGATCTGAGGCATCTGGGTCAGTGACAAGATCCAGATCAAAATTATCTCAAGAGGAGTGCTCAGAATACAAAGAAGAAGAAAATGAGGTAGCTGGTAAGAAGGGAAGAAAGCCAAACACAACACATAGAGAAGAGTAGGTGGAAAAGGAAAAGGTGAAAGGGAAGCAAACATGTTTAGATCAGCATCTAAGATCTCTAGCTAAGCACGCGGAATTGGCACATGAGAATCAGAAGGTCAAGCCCGACCCTCACCCAATCAAAAAATAATGTGGGTAGTCTCCTGGAATTGCAAAGGATTAGGAGGTAAGGACAGACTGGAAGCAATGAAATCCATGATCAAGAATGAAAAAATCTCTATCCTTTTGATCTAGGAGAACAAGATGTCTGGAGAATAAAACGTAATCTGCACGAAAAAAAATATGGAAGAATAGTGATGGAGTTTTCATAGGCACTTTGGGTAGTTCTGGAGGAATTTATATTTGGTGGAACAAGAATAGATTCAGATCTATCACATAATGGAGAAACACAAATTGGATAATGATGGAGCTCAAAGACAAGGAAGAGAACAAGAATTTTAAAATCCTTAATGTCTATGGTCCAACAATGTACAATAAGAAACAAGAATTCTGGCACTCCCTTGAGGAACTCAAAAGGCAAGATCTCCATCTTCAAGCTATAGTCACTAGTGATTTCAATGCCATAATCTCAAGAGCAGAAAGGCAGGGAGGGTCAGATGTTAGAGACCCCTCCAGGGAGCATCTTGAGAACATGATGGCCACCTAGGATCTTACTGATATCAATCCAAAAAAAGGAATCTATACATGGAATAATTGAAGAGTCGGTCCAGGATACATAGCAGCCTGTCTCGATAGATTCCTAGTAAGTAGTCTCTTTTTACACGACCCTTTCATTCCTTCTTCTCGTATTCTATCCTTGGTAGTTACGGATCATGGGCCAATACTGCTTGAATTTACTGTCCCCGATAATTTAGGCCCTCTCCCCTTTAAGTTTCTCTCTTCATGGATAAGAGAAGAAGAAGTACCCTCTTTAGTATCTAGTTCTTGGAAAGTCTTCATTTGGGGCTCCCCAGGATTCATTTGGGAATCTAAACTAAAGGAAACGAAAGAAGTATTAAAGGAATGGGCTAAAAATATAACTTCTATAGGGAAAATGAAGAATATCGCAAAAAAGGATCTCAGTGACCTTCAAGGCTCCATGGAGACTCGTGGAATTACCAAATCCCTACTAAAAAACAAACAAGAGTTCAAAGTTATGAAATAAAAGAAGAGGAGGAATGGAGGATCAGGTCTAGGATCCTTTGGCTGTTCTAGGATCCTTTGGCTCAAAACTGAGGACCAAAACACCAAATTCTTTCGCAATCAACATAAAGAAAGAACGAGACGCAACACCATTTTGGAGCTGGAAAACGAAGTGGAAGGATTCTTGACCTTAATGCCACAGATCAAAAATGCAATCTTTAATCATTATCAAACTCTTTACACTGAAGAGGAAGAGATGGTGGAATCGTTATCAGATTTCTTCTTTCCAGGAACTCCCAAGCTCATCAATAGTCAATCAAACGAATTCCTGACCCAAAGCATCATGGAGGAAGAGGTTCAAAAATCAATATGGTCCTTGTACCCTGATAAAGCTCCTGGTCCATACGGGTTTCTAATTAGCTTTTACAGGCACTTTTGGAAAATCATAAAAAGGGATCTCCACAGAATGTTGAATTGATCAATGGGTAGAGATAAACTGGGAGGAGAAAAAAAATCTTCCTTCATCGCTCTTATCCCCAAAGATCAGAATCCAACTTCTTTGGACATGTACCGACCTATATCTCTTTGTATTGCTTCCTATAAAATTCTAACAAAAAGTATTGCAGGAAGGCTAAAGAGGATCCTCCTGAAGCTTATTTCGGAAAATCAAGGAGGGTTAATGTCGGACACACAATTAACGGATAATATTTTCATCATGCAAGAGGCTATTCATTCAAGCTACACTAGAAAAGAGAAAGGGATGGCCATCAAACTGGATTTGGCAAACACTTATGACAGAGTAAGACACTGTTTTCTTTCCAAAGTTCTGCACGCCTTTGGATTCTCTCCTCCCTTCATAAACTAGACCAGGAAATGCATTGGAGGACCTTGGATCTCTCATCTCTTCAACGAGATACCTACATACTTCTCCAAGGCCTCCAAAGGTCTTTGGAAGGGGTGTCCTTTCGCCCTTCTTGTATATTTTGGCAGTAGAGGCCTCTAGCAGAAAACTTAACAGTTATGTGGATTATGGTTCGCTCCCTGGGATAACTATTGTTAGGGGAGTAAGGCCAGTTAACCATGTGCAATTCGCAGATGACAAAATCGTGTTGGGGAAGGCCTCCATATAATCCTTCAATCTCTTCTCTAAAACTCTCTCTGACTTTATCAATATCTTAGCAGGGGAAACCAACAAAGGGAAATGTTGTATATACACTTGGAATTGCTCAAATAGCCTGAACATAGCCATATCTAGGAAAATGGATTTCAAGGTGGTAGGAAAGTGGAACTCCTTCAAGTATCTGGAAATACCCATTTCCATGAAGGGCAGGACAGAAGGATGGGGGGAGATAATAACCAAAATTAAGAACAAGGTTCAGTCTTGGCGTGCCAAGTGGTTGAATCTTGTCGGGAGAATAAATCTTATTAATTTGGTTCTCAACTCCATGCCCATTTACATAAGCTCCATGATTCTTGCTCCTATTGGAGTAATGAGAGAAATAAGCAAGGAAATAAGAAATTTCTTATGGAAAGGAGGACTCAACGGTGGCAATAAATTTGATCTAAGAAAGTGGGAAACAATTAGATGTGAAATGAATAAATGGGGCTTGGCAATAAGAGAACCCATATTAAACAACATAGCTATGGGAGCCAAACTCCTATGGAGGTTAGTCACGGGGAAGAAAGAATTGTGGAAGGAGATTCTAGTTAAAAATTATATAAGAAAGAGAATACTTCGATGTGTTAATAAAGACATTTTAGGGGCTAGAACCAAGATATGGAACCTATGCAAATCCTCGGCCTCTATCATAAGAGAATTTTTTTTTTGGATTCCACGAAGTGGAAAAAGAATCAATATCTAAGAGGATCGGATAATGGGTTTTCATCCTCTAAAATATAATGAATCCTTTAATTGCCTTAGGAAGTGGTTTCAGGGGGGGAATATATCAAAACATCATGATCTTTCCGCCTGGGATGAAAAGGGGCAGTGGCCGGGTTGGAGGGACTTTGACCTACCTATTTCCCTTTGCAACAACCTTCGAGAGCTCCATGCTTCCCTCAATGGTAGGCACCCCAAATATGTTCGTGATAAGGACTCGAGGGGGTGGGGGGGGAAGAGGATTTTACAGGGTGAAGGATGGTTAAAAGCTGATTCTTGCCAATTCCCCTGGTCCCCATTTGGATGGAAAATGAAAGAAAGTGTGGCAATGCGATTTCCCCCCAAAATTTGTGCCTTCTCCTGGATACTTTCTCAGCAAAAAATCTTAATTACGGAGAACATTAGAAGACGAGGCATTGTGGGCCCATGTAGATGTGTTATTTGTAAAAGTGAGGAAGAATTGGTGCCTCATTTGTTTTGGAAATGTAGTTTCACTCTCCAAGTCTTGGAAGACATGGTTAGGGATATAACGATCGATATCACCCTCCCCAATCAAATAAGTGGTTTCTACAAAGGTTGGGGACATTGCTATCCTGGGTCAACAACCAAGAATTTTTTTTTAGCCAATCTTTGGAATGCTCTCCCAAAGTATATCAATTGGAAAATATGGCTTACTAGGGACATGGAAATATTTGAAGGGATACACCCAGATCCGGACAAAACTATAAGAAATACCAAGTCACATATGAAGGAATAAATATCATCTCTAGGATGCTATTG
Organism: Larix kaempferi; assembly: GCA_027924585.1. Classification (NCBI taxonomy): domain Eukaryota; kingdom Viridiplantae; phylum Streptophyta; class Pinopsida; order Pinales; family Pinaceae; genus Larix; species Larix kaempferi. The sequence continues at coordinate 7,720,017 of BSBM01000616.1, forward strand.
TTATCACACAACTTGTAGTTGTTCCAAAAGGTGATCCTATCCAGGATGGTAGAGGTGTTGGAAAGTTAAATAAGTGACCCAAGAGAGCCATGATTGCCAAGGATAAATGGTTGTCACGCTAATCAAGGCACTCTTCACTTTAGATCAGGAGAAAGCATGATCAAGGGGGAGACTCTAGCTGACCAATGGAGGCTAGTGAACCTCCTATAGACCTTCTAGGGAAATGTGAAAGTGAAAAGGAAGAAGGATCAACAATAAGTGGATCTAAATCTAGGGAATATAAGTGAACAAATGGAGTTAGCGCTTGGTTGAGGAGGCTTATAAAAGGGACAAATGCTCAACCATGCATTAAATATGCCACTTGTCAGATTAAAAGGGTAGATCTAGATAGATCTAATGCCAAAAAAATACCCAAGTGGGGCCTACCATTAAATTAAGGAAAGTGAGTGAAATGGGGCCCACAAAGTGAAGTTGAAGTAGGAATGGGACTAGGAGGGTGGCTAAACTATAGATCTGAGGTTTTGAAGACAAAATAACATGACCCGGGTGATAAATCTGGAAAAATACCACTAACCCACAAGTGCGATTCAAACCAAATTTGGTCTCTAAGGTTCTCTAATTAATTGAGAAGTGGGTTTTGGTTATTAAGCTTAAATTATCACCAGATCTATCAGATCTATAAAACAAGGGTTTGAATAGTGAGGGTTTGAAGTGGCCAATGGGTAAAATGCATGAAAACCAATACGTACCTTGTAGACATTACCTTTAAATATTGAGGTCACCTTGCAAAATGATAATCTTTCCAAAATGAGGCAATCAAGAGTGAGATCCATCTTCCCCAAGTAAAATCATTATCTTTCCAGAGTGACCAATGTGCCCTTCCCTACTAAAAACGATCTATAATGAGAATCGATCAAGTATGAAAGTAACTATACTAGAGAAAAGATGAAACAAGTAGAATCAAGATGTCCAAAAGATACAATAAATATACTCCTTGAGACAAAGTTTGATCCCAGAGAGAGATATGGGGTTTCCCCACAATAATGCCCTCTTCAATTTGCCCTCCTCTTCAACCACACGACCTACCTGTAGAAAATGTTTGGAACAAGCTAGATCCACAATGATAACACAAAGAAAATATTGTATATCCACTTGCAAGAGCATTCGTCAAAGCCAGAAGAAGTAGATTTGCAAAATAGTATTTTTATTCCAATCATTCTAGAGCCAAAAGGTGCCTTTACAATGAGGGGGTATCTTCCTTAAATAGGAATGAGAGAGACCAAAACCATAACCAGTTTATGAATGATTGGTCGATATAAACATATAAACATAATACAATCGACGGATATGATGAGCCAGGGCAGTAACACATGGATCAACTCACTAAAGGGGGTTGCGCACTCACTAGAGAGGCCCTAAGGGGGTCGCACCACATAAAATATAACTAGGAAAAGTGTAAGGAGCACATGGTGGGGCTAGGATTATTATTATCATTCACTAGAATCACCCCATGGCACAATGACATAATTTATGACTCAATACTAGTACACAGTGACCAAATCGTGGCCCCCCTCAATGACAGAATAATACATCAAATAACAACCTGGAGAATGTGTGGACCCCATTGAGTGCTATAAGCTGAGCTGGAAGATGTGGGATGCATCACAAATGACCTCTGAATAAGCCTCATGCCAATTCCTTGCCTCAATTTCCCAAATCAATTTCCTCAGTGACCTTTTTATCCCATTTTTATTCCCTAGAAAACCACCGGAAAATCATCAAAATTCCTGTAGCTCACTTTCTAGTGTCCCGGACACAAATCTGACTGCACCACAATGTCTGGAGATGGGTTAATATGGTAATAAAAAGTGGCTGGTCACCCCATCTACTCAATAGTGCCATAGGAGAACGTGCTAGATCAATGCAACTGCTGCACATGCCATTTACGCATGGCACAAAAAGTGGAAATAATAACCATAAAAAAGTACATCAACCATCATATGAAACCTGTGTCCACTATATGGAATCATCAAAGGTGTATTAAAAGACCATAAATCATCATCCTCGAACATCATTGGTCCAACTCATCTCGAATACCCATGGTTGACTTGGTCAAACTAGGTTTGACCAGGTCAAAACTGGTCAAAATATGACCCAGGCTAGAAATGTCTAATGTTGCAAGTGAAAATGGTTAAATCATGCTCTATTAACCATTCTAATAGCAAGACTTGAAGTAGTAAGCATCATTTCACTGGAGGTTAATTAATAATTATATCATGTATAAGTTCAAATAATCATTTACTCAAAATAGAAACACAAGAATATACTCATTCTGTACACGTGAACATTTTGCTAGCAAAGGGTGATAGTGAAGAAGGAAAGGATAGGATAAGGGGATGACTTGACTGAATCAAAACTGTGAGACTTTGGATAAGGGAAAGGGAATACACACTTAAGCACATGCTGGATAAAAAAAACACACAAGGAATGGCAGTGTCTCACAAATGGAATAAGTTGTTTAGAGAAGTGCTTATTTAACCTTGGCAAATGTCCACATCTCACATCCAAGCTGAAACAACTCTGCGAGGATCTTTTCTAGAACTGCCATGGCTGGGTTCCCGGATAACAGTAACTTGAGGTTATAGGGGGCACTTAGAATTAGTTGTCCCTTACTCCATCTCACATCACAAACCGTAGGCTCCGTGAGAAATTTAATCAATGCATTTAATTCATGGCCAACAACCTTTGGATTTAGCATTCATTTAACCACAACTTTTTTTAGGCCTTTATGACCCTTTTTGGATTTTGCATGTGCTTAAAAGCACAACTAGTTGCAACTTACATCCAGGGTACTTTAACATTTCAATTTCCATAGCCCTCTTTCATTGTGCTGAGAAGCACAGTTTTTTTTTTATTTGTTTCCATGGGCTTGCACAAAAGATAAGATAAGAGTTTCCATATGCATGTAATGATGGTAGTACTATTTGCTTCAGGTTTTAGTCAACACAACTTGTAACATCACCAATTTTCACAAGAATTTAATTTTTTTTCTTATTAGTATATATACAAATTATTTGTTATGCGGAAGATATTCTTAATGAAAACTGTCTCGATAAGGACTATTCTATCCTATTTATGATGTTGTACTTGAATTTATTAATGCACCATCTTGATTCATCTTAAACTATCGTAGTGTCATAAATGTTAATGAAGTTACTGTCTGGAAATAATCGTTAAGACTTAGGAAATTTTATCTCATAAATGAATGTCGTTCCTTTTTGTCTCAAAAGCCTACACCATTAATGTGTCGACTTTATTTTTGGATCAACACTTAATTTAACATTAGCAATGTAATGGAATATAATTTTTTTATAACTACTAACCTTTTTATTTTCTCTGATGAAAGGGTCCTATGGATTCCCCGAGGCTTACTAAGCTATTTACATAGCTAATACTCTTACTCCTATTTGTACATAAATTGTAGGTGAGGTTATTATCATCAGTTGAAGATGCATTTAATGTACGTTAAACATAGTTGTTGTAACTACCCTATACTTGACTTTAACGATACATAAGGGAAAAATCCTACTATCTGACCTAGGGTAAGACCTACCCTAGCTTATGATATTATTTTCATTTTAAAGCTTGGATATACATTTACAAGTATAAAAAGAATCTAAATTACCTTTTTGCATTAGACTTTGTTATGAAGTTCTCCATTTAAAGTTTGACATGTGATAATTCGTATGGGATTCACGATGACTTAATAATTCCATTGACCCTTTGTTAATATTATTGTGTGATCATGATTAATATCATATAGTCGAATCTCAAGTATTATATGGCACTTAAATGTTTATACTTGTATGTGGCATGGTATTAACCTTGGCCACGATTAAAATTTTAAACCTGAGCATGAATGGACTCTTGTAAGTGATAATACGACCATGAACTACAACCATGCACTTTTGGAACTATACTATGTATAGTCTTCTTGTATGATCTCGTAGTGGATCCTTCGCTGGCATGATGGCAAGTGACTCTTTAATACAAACTTAAGTGAAGTTGAAGTGGAAAGCCTAACTGGAAACCCATGGTAGTTGCTTCACATGACAACCTTGGGTTTTGGGATAAATCCTAACCGAGAATTGAATGACCATCAAACCCTTCGAAAGTTCATTTCGCTTTGTTCATTATGCAAGGTAGGTGGTGGAGGTTGACAACCTTCCGAAATGGTAGGGTTTGAAAGCTTCAATGTTGTTTTAGGGTTTCCATGGTGGTATGCACTGTGAAAAATGGATGCTTGGTTGAAGGCTCTTACAGATAGGTAATGCCATAACTCATGATGCAATGTATTCGTCGCTTTTATTCATCCTTTATAACTTATTACTAAAACCTGTTTATTGTTGTGATGGTCATGGACTGACAGGGTTTATCAAAGCTGGGTTGCTACTAACTCCCTGGAAACTACTCCATTGTGGATTCCAATGATAGGCACGGGTAAGCCTCAGTGATTCTTTAACACCCTAAGTTGAAACTTTTGAAAGACCTTTTTAAGGATTAATAAAGAAATTATTTTCAAGAGAATCAACGTATGGTTTGATTCACATCCAGAGGTATGCTGTCGGCATTTTCGTTATTTTATTAATTGAATATCTTGTGATGCAAGTTATAAGTGCTTAGGGCTACGTATGTCTTTTTAAATCTATTAGCAAAAACAGTTTCTGTTATTTAACGGTAGTAGTCATTCCAAAACGAATGGCACGCAAGCTTGAAACCCTATCTTAATTATTTACAATGTTGATTATTTAGTATTTTAATTGATAAGGGTTTTGAACCCCAACCTTAAAAATGCATTTCATATTTATGTTGATAGTTTAATGAATTAAGGGTGAGTCGAAACTCGAACCTCACACCTTTGTGTTTCTACAATACCTGTATCATTCATTTATAAATTTTATAAAACTAATGACCATTAGGGTGAGCCTTTACGGTCTCGAACCCTAGACTTGTATTAGTTCTTTTAGAGTTTATGTATCGCATTCTTATAAGAGTAAGCTTCTTTAAACCTTGATGATTCCATTCAATGGCTTGGCCCGTGCTGTACTTACTACTGTGTTGGAAAATATGAAGAAGTAATCGTGTGTATACTATCTTATGAAGGGTTTAAAGAGTACAAAACTAATGAATATTTCCATCTCTGTGATTATTATGGTATGATACAACTACCAGAGTTTATTCCTGATAATGGTTTGCTTTTAAAAATTATCTTGCATTAATAATGAAGGGTACTTTTAGGTTTTGCAAATACATTGTTTATAAACCTAAGGGTTTGGTTTTGAATAGGTTATTTTTATCATTTAAATGTTTAATTGATTACTATTACTTATAAATGAAATTGCTATGCTTTTATCCTAGGTTCTGTTATGAGTGTGAAATTTATTTGAAGACTATTACCTCTATAAAATGCAATGCGATGCTATGTAGTGAGATACTATTTAAATATTCTATTTACTAGATGAATACTATGTTTTCTGCATTTAGTACAGAAGATATTTACTGAAATGTACACATAAAGGTTGTACTAAAATAAAATAGGTTTTTATCTATGATGATCAATCATTCAAATCTATGTATAATTTGACTTTTCTGTACTAGAGTACGGCACATAACGTGTGTGGAAAAATAAAGAAAAGTATTTTAATCAATCATACTGCATTCCTAATTTTATTTTTTTAGTCACAGTACAAAATCACATTTATAATTAGCTCTTAAACTAAATGGAATAACTCTGAAGATTTCTAGAATACTTAAACATTTTCAAAAATAGATATATAGTAAAAATAAATACATAAGAAAATAAGAACCTGAAAATTGAAGAGGGAAACAAACACCCAAGGGATTCTATTCCTCCCAACCTACTCCTGAAGATAGCTAAATCACTTCCCTTAGGACCCCCGAGCCTGCTCACTGAACCACTAGGATGAAGATGGTCGGTGGATGCAAATGTTGTCCTCTACAACTCAACAGTGATGTTGACAATACTCCAGAATGAGACTTCTACTTTTTGGCAATATTGAGTTCTGCATAAAGCAGTACTAATTGAGATTAAGAGTCTTATCTCAGTCAATCACTCTAGCTTTCCCCTCATTGAATTCTCTTGTTCCCTAGTTGGAAATTCATCACAAGGTAAAAAGTGAGTAGCCTCCTATTCCCATTCGATGGTGTAATAGATTTCCTAGGTCTTTGGTTAGTTTTACAATTATTGAGCCACCTGCTCTATTCCACTTTCTTGGGGAACATGACCATTAATGTAGGGAAGTTTCCACCTGCAACAGCTAGAGGTGCATTGATGATGCTACAAAGTGTCAATTTTCTCTTCACCCCAGTTCATTCCTCCTAGTGGGTCAGTGAAAACTCTTTCAATAGTATCCTTGGGATATTTGTCTCCTCTTTTATTTATAAATAATAAAATATTAAATTAATTAATTACAGTCATCCTTGACCCCACTTGGTCAATAATCATAAAACTTTACAATAACATATAACATAATGTTTTTCTCATGAAATAAAATATTCAGAATTTGGGTATGTGACAAGCACCCCCTCTTAAATTCAACATCATCCTCGATGTTGCTTTATTCGTCATCCTCTACATCTTCCTAGAATAGAACTGGATATGCCACCTGCATATCACTTTCATCCTCCTAGGTTGCTTCGTCGGGACTAAGGTGCTTCCATTGCACCTTGACATATACAATGGCGCGATTCTGAAGCAAAATTTTCGTCTTGTCGAGGATACAATTTGGTTCCACCAGAAAATCTCCTTCTAGTTCCACTTGTACATCATTCCAATTAATCACATGAGTAGCATCATGCACATACTTTTTCAAAATAGAAATGTGGAATACATTATGTACTTTAAGGTTTGGTGGCAAGGCTAACTGATATGCCACTAGTCCAACCCTAAACAATATTTCAAAAGGTCCATAATACCTTGCTTCTAGTTTAGCACAGCTTCCTAATTTTAAGGAACTATTTTTGGGTTTTCCATTGATAAAAACATGCTCACCAACCTGAAACTCTTTCGGAGTTCTTTTTAGATTTGCATGACTTTTCTATCAATCTTGTGCAATTTTTAAATTGCCTTGTACCTGTTTCACTGTTAGTTCTATTTCTTTCAATAACTCTAGTCCTAACATTAACCTGTCAATTGGATTACTCCATGGAATAGGTGTATTACATTTTCTACCATTTAATATTTCAAATGAACTGAGTTTTGCTGAAGCCTGATAATGATCATTATAAGCAAATTCAGCTAAGTGCAAAAAATCTTCCCACTTACCTGGATGATCTCTAACATACATCCTTAACATATCTTGTAGAATTTGATTTACTCTTTCTGTTTTCCCATCCATTTGTGGATGAAATGATGTACTGAAATTTAAGGTAGTATCCAAACCTTTAAACAAAGACTTCCAAACATTTCCTGTAAATTTAGAGTCTCTATCAGATATTATGACTTTAGGAATTCCATGTAAACGAAAACCAGTATGAAATGGACTGCTTTACTAAGCTTGTCCGCAACTACCATTATAGAATCATTATGTTTCTAATTTTTAGGTAAACCAGTTATAAAATCAATACTAATTATTTCCCACTTCCAATCTGGAACTGGTAGTGGCTGCAATAGTCCACTTGGATGTTGGTGCTTAGCCTTTATCTACTGACATTCCATACACCTAGCAATGTATTCAGCTACCTCACTTTTCATATTTGTCCAAAAATAATCCTTCATCAGCATGGTTATCATCTTTTAGTAACCGAGATGTCCTGAATAATGAATTTTATGTACTTCATTTAAAATCAGCAGTTTAACTTTAGGTACATACAGTCTATTTTTATACATCATTAACCCTTGTTCATTCAGACTGTAATCTGTTATCAAATTTTCTGATATATTTTCAGTAACTCTTTGCTGTAATTTTAAATAATTATCATCTAATTTTATTCCTTCTTCAAGCTGGTTTTCCAAATCTGTTGTATAAGTGTTGATTGCTGCTACAAAATTTAACCTTGCATTTTTGCTTAAAGCATCAACAATTTTATTTTCTTTTCCTTTAATGTGCTGAATCTCGAAATCATATTCGCTAAGGAAATCTAGTCACTTAGCTTGCCTTGCATTCAGATTTGGTTGATCCAACAAATATTTTAAACCCTTATTATCTATCATTAGTGAAAACTTCCTTCCGATTAGGTGATGGCGCCACATTTTTAAAGCATGTATCACAACAACCAATTCTAAATCATAAGTAGGGTAGTTCTTTCCATGAATTTTTAGCTTTCTAGAATAATAAGCTATTACGTGACCCTCTTGTGTTAAGACTCCACCAAGACCATCGTTGCATGCATCCGTGCATACAATAAAGTCTTTGTTTGGGTCCAAACAAATTTCTTACCTTTCTTTTACAAGGAAGTTTTAGGATTAGCGATTCGCGAGAATCCTTCTATAAAATTCTAGTTGTAACCTATAATTCCCATGAAAGATCATACACCAATTACGTCTTTAGGGGTAGGCCATTCATTAATTGCTTTTATCTTGTTTGGGTCCACTGCACTTCCATCCTTGGATATCACATGCCCTAGATATTGTATTTTATCTTTGAAGAAATCACATTTGCTAAATTTAGCATAAAGTTGATGTTCTCTTAACACTCGTAAAATTATCTTTAAGTGTTCGTCATGTTCTTATTTAGTCTTAGAATAAATTAAAATGTCGCCAATGAAAACAATTACAAACTTATCTAAGTACCGATGTAAAACATTATTCATACGACACATGAAAATTGTTGCAACGTTGGTTAGCCCAAAAGGCATAACCACAAATTCGTAATGCCCGTAGTGGGTTCTGAAAGCAGTATTGAAGATGTCCCTATCTTTAATTCTAACTTGATGGTACCCAAACGTCAAGTCTATTTTAGAGAATATCGTCGCTACGCATAGCTGATCAAATATATCATTTATGAGGGGCAGAGGATATATGTTTTTAATGTACCGTCCTTCTGTTTAACAAAAATAGCAAGTGCTCCCCATGGAGACACACTGGGCCTGATGTAATTTTTATCAATCAATTCTTTTAATTGTGATTTAAGTTCGTTAAGTACCAGAATATTCATTATGTAAGGAGCCTTTGAGTTTGGCACTGCCCTCAGTACCAACTCAATGGTGAAATCTAATTCCCTTTTCGGAGGTAGTCCTGGAATTTCTTCTGGGAATACATTAGAAAATTCTTCTAGAATGGTTATGTCTTCCAACTTTAACTGATCTTCCTTAGTTGAATGTTCATCATGAATTACATTTACAGCACACATTTTCAACCCTTACAAACATCGCTTTTAACTTGCAAAGCAGAAATTTGTCTAACTGAACTGTGTCTAGGAATCCCTTTTGTTGTTACTATTTCAAATTCATCATTTAAGCAAGTAAAAGATTTTTCAAAACAATTTAATACTACCTGATGCTTTTCCATCCAATCCATTCCAATCAAGACATCATATGATACTAAAGGTAGTACATTTAACTTTACTTGAGTTCTAAATTGATTCATAAGCAATTCACAGTTATTAACAAAATCAACTACCTTTCTTTTTGTACCTGTAGCTAGTTGAACCAGCCAGGATTTGTCAAACTTTCCTACATGCAGTTTACATTTTTCATTATACCTAGAGATACATAACTTAAGCTTGCCCCTAGATCAATCAAAATAGATATAGGTTTATTTTTCAGCGTACCTTCTACTTCAACCATGGAAGTTTGATGATCAACTTGTCTGTTTTCCAATGTTGCATTAATCTTGGGAATTTCCCTTGCAAAATCTCTAACTGTTGCTTCTCCTTGTACAATATGTATGTTGTTGACTGCTCTCTTTCTGTTCAGGCAGTTTGATGCATAGTGAGGCCCCTGACAGTCCCAACATTTTACAGTTTGCTTTTGTTTGTTGCCTTTAACATAATTATTAGGTGGATCTATGTTTCTTGCAGCTATAAAATTTGGTTATATATTACTTCTTGAATTATTTCCTTGAAATTTTCTATTAGAAAATTTTTGTGAATTATTATTTATGAAATTTTGATTAAATGAGCAATATTTCTTTCTTTGTTCAAAATTATTAGGCTTCTTTGCCTTCCAGCTTGGTATTCCTTCCCTCTTTCTGTTCTGTTCATAACAGATATTTACCTTCCTCATGGCCTCTTCATGAGTTCTAGGATCGTCATACTCAATTCTATACTTTATATGAGAGGGTAGATAGCTCAAAAACCTCTATACCTTAGGCTTTTCTTCTGTAATGTAAGGAACATACCTTAATAAATTCAAAAAATTGTTGCTCAATTCCTTCATATCCATGGAACCTAACTTTAATTCATAAAATTCTTTAGCTCGTTCTTCGTAATATTTTTCCAACATAAATTTTCCTTTAAAATACTTTTAAAAACTACTCTAGTTTACATTTCTCTCTTTTAAGCCTTTTACTCACTTCAAATCTTGCCACCAAATGTCGGCTTTACCTGTCAGATTATAAATTGCCATTCTAGTTTTTAACTGACTTGAGTAGTTGCAAATTTTGAAATATTTATTCATACCGGATAGCCACGCTTTGGCTTCCTCACTCGTTTATGTTTCTCTATTAAAAGTTGGTGGTTTGATCTTCTTAAATTCTCCAAACATTTCTTCATATGGTTGATATTTATTCTTTTTAGTCTGGCAGTCACTTTTGCTACTATCACTGGAATACTGATGCTTCTTCTGATGCGATTTAAAATTAATTTCATTAGAAGAACTAGTTCCATAATCAATGAGTTTTAGATTTTTACTTTTTCGTTGGTAAGGCATGATTTCAGATTCATAATTATTTTATGTTCTTTCATTCTTATCATTATTATGGAATTTTTCCAACAGGATTTGTTTCAGTCCCTCTTGAGCTTTTAGAATTCGTTCGTTCTCCTCCTTAACAATGTTTATTTCTGTTTTTAAACCTCTTACAGTTCTCAATAATTCCAATGAGTTCTCGTTAAATTCAACAAATATATTCCTTGCATTAAGGTGTTCCTATTCATTATAATTTTGATCATTAGGGTGGGACCTGTCTTCAGCTGACTCTTCTGGTCCTTCCATACCTGCAAATTTAAATAAGTGTTGAAATTGAAGAACAAAATTAGTCTATGTACTTTTTGTTCTGAATTTTATTTGCGTGAGTTGAGCCACTTTCAGGCCTAGAGTTTGAACTTGCACTCTGATACCACATGTAACATCCCCAATTATCACAAGAATTTTTAAAAAAATTATTAGTATATATACAAATTATTTGTTCTGCGAAATATATTCTTAATGAAAGTTGTCTCGATAAGCACTATTCTATCCTATTTATTATGATGTACCTGTCTTTATTAATGCATCATCTTTATTCATCTTAAACTATCGTAGTGTCATAAATGCTAATGAAGTTACTGTCTGAAAATAATTGTTAAGACTCAGGAAATTTTATCTCATAAATGTATGTCACTTCTTTTTGTCTCAAAAATTTATAGCATTAATGTGTCGACTTTATTTTTGGATCAACACTTAATCCAACATTAGCAATGTAACAGAATATAATTTTTTTATAACTACTTTTTATTTTCTATGATGAAGGGGTCCTATGGATTCCCCGAGGCTTACTTAGCTATTTACATAGCTAATGCTCTTACTCATATTTGTACAGAAATTGCAGGTGAGGTTATTATCATCAGTTGAAGACACATTTACTGTATGTTAAACATAGTTGTTGTAACTACCCTATAGTTGACTTTAACGATACATAAGGGAAAAATCCTACTATCGGACCTAGGGTAAGACCTACCCTAGCTTATGATACTATTTTCATTTTAAAGCTTGGATATACATATACAAGTATAAAAAGAATCTAAATTACCTTCTTGCATTACACTTTGTTATGAAGTTCTCCATTTAAAGTTTGACATGGGATAATTCTTATGGGCTTCACGATGACTTAATATTTTCATTGACCCTTTGTTAATATTATTGTGTGATCATGACTAATATCATATAGTCGAATCTCAAGTATTATATGGCACTTAAATGTTTATACTTGTATGTGGCAAGGTATTAACCTTGGCCACGATTAAACTTTTAAACCTGAGCATGAATGCACTTTGGTGATAATACGACCATGAACTTTTGGAACTATACTAAGTATAGTCTTCTTGTATGATCTCGTAGTGGATCCTTCACTGGCATGATGGAAAGTGACTCTTTAACACAGACTTAAATAAAGTCGAAGTGGAAAGCCTAACTGGAAACCCGTGGCAGTTGCTCCACATGATGACCTTAGGTTTTGGGATAAACCCTAACCAAGAATTGAATGACCATCAAACCCTTCGAAAGTTCATTTCACTTTGTTCATTATGCAAGGAAGGTGGTCGAGGTCGACAACCTTCTGAAATGGTAGGGTTTGAAAGCTTCAATGTTGTTTCAGGGTTTCCATGGTGGTCTACACTGTGACAAATGGACATTTGGTTGAAGGCTCTTGCAAATAGGTAAGGCCATAACTCACGATGCAATGTATTCGTCGTTTTTATTCATCTTTTATAACTTATTACTAAAATCTATTTATTGTTGTGATCAACGTGGAGTGACAGGGTTTCATCAAGGCTTGGTTTCTACTAACTCCTTGGCAACTACTCCATCGTGGCTTCCAACGATAAGCAATGGTATTCCTTGGTGATTCTTTAACATGCTAAGTCAAAACTTTTGTTATGAAAAGGTGATGCGAGTCGAAGAAGTCAGATGGTACTATGATGAGATGAAGCTTTCTCCGGTGTTTGATTTTATACAATTTGTTTTAATATTTTAAAATCCGAATGGAATTTGTAACCAGAAAGGCTGGAACCTTGAGCCTTGGTTTGCGTTGGTTTCTCAACGTTTTTGTTTTATACAGTTCTGTAAAGACCTTTTTTAAGGATTAATAAAGAAATGATTTTCAAGAAAATCAATGTATGGTTTCATTCACATTCAAAGGGATTCTCTCGGCATTTTCGTTATTTTATTAATTGAATATCTTGTGATGCAAGTTATAAGTGCTTAGGGATATGCTCGTCATTTTAAATCTGTTAACAAAAACAATTTGTGTTGTTTAATGGTAGCATCCATTCCAAAAACAATGGAACACAAGGTTGAAGCCCTATCTTAATTATTTACAATGTTGATGATTTAGTATTTTAATTGTTAAGGGTTTTGAACCCCAACCTTAAAAATGCATTTCATATATATTTTGATAGTTTAAAGAATTAAGGGTGAGTCGAAACTCGAACCCTACACCTTTGTGTTTTTACAATACCTGTATCATTCGTTTATAAATTTTATAAAAGTAATGACCATTAGGGTGATCCTTTACGGTCTTGAACCCTGGTATTGTATTAGTTCTCTTAGATTTTATGTATTGAATTCTTGTAAGATCAAGCTTCTTTAAACCCTGACGATGACATTCAACGGCTCGACCCGTGCTGTAATGACTACTGTGTTGGAAAATATGAAGAAGTACTCATGTGTATACTATCTTATGAAGGGTTTAAAGAGTACAGAACTAATGAATATTTTCGTCTCTACGATTATTATGGTATGATAGAACTACCAGAGTTTATTCCCAATAACGGTTTTGCTTTTAAAAATTATCTTGCATTAATAATGAAGGGTACCTTTAGGTTTTTCAAATACATTGTTTATAAACCTAAGGGTTCGGTTTTGAATAGGTTCTTTTTATCATTTAAATGTTTAATTGATTATTGTTACTTATAAATGAAATTGCTATGCTTTTATCCTAGGTTCTGTTATGAGTGTGAAATTTATTCGAAGACTATTACTTCTATAAAATGCAATGTGATGCTATGTCGTGAGCTACTATTTAAATATTCTATTTACTAGATGAATACTATGTTTTCCGCATTTAGTATAGAAGATATTTACTGAAATGTAGACAGAAAGGTTGTACTGAAATAAAATAGGTTTTTATCTATGATGATCAATCATTCGAATCTATCTATAATTTGACTTTTCTGTACTGGAGTATAACACATAACATGTGTGAAAAAATACAGAAAATAATTTTAATCAATAATACTGCATTCCTAATTTTATTTCTTTAGTCATAGTACATAATCGCATTTATAATTAGCTCTTAAACTAAATGGAATAACTCTGCAGATTTTTATAATACTTAAATATTTTCATAAATAGATATATAGTAAAAATAAATACATAAAAAGATAAGAACCTGAAAATTGAAGAGAGAAACAAACATCCAAGGGAGCCTGTTCCTCCCAACCTACTCCTGAAGACAACCAAATCACTTGCCTTAGGACACCCGAGCCTGTTCATTGAACCACTAGGGTGAAGATAATGGGTGGATGCAAATGTTATCCTCTGCAACTGAACAGTGATGTTGACAATACTCCAGAATGAGACTTCTACTTTTCAGCAATATTGAGTTCTGCATAAAGCAGTATTAACTCAGATTAACAGTCTTATCTCAGTCAATCCTTCTAGCTTTCCCCTTAGCGAATTCTCTTGTTCTCCAGTTCAAAATTAATCACAAGGTAAAAATTGTGTAGCCTCCTGCTCCCATTCGATGGTGTAATAGATTGCCTAGGTCTTTGGTCAGTTTTACAATTATTGAGCCACCTTCTTTGTTCCACTTTCTTGGGGAACATGACCATTAATGTAGGGAATTTGCCACATGCAACAGCTAGAGGTGCATTGGTGATGCTTCCAAGTGTCACTTTGCTCTCCACCCCAGTTCATTCCTCCTAGTGGGTTAGTGAACACTCTTTCAAAAGTCTCCTTGGGATATTTGTTTCCTCTTTTATTTATAAATAATAAAATATTAAAGTTATTAATTACAATCATCCTTAACCCCACTTGGTCAATAATCATAAAACTTTAGAATAACATATAATATAATGTTTTTCTCATGAAATAAAATATTCAGAATTTGGGTATGTGACAAATACCCCCTTTTAAATTCAACATTGTCCTCGATGTTTCTTTATTCGTCATCCTCTACACCTTCCTGGAATAGAACTGGATATGCCACCCGCATATCACTTTGCAAATCCCAGGTTGCTTCTTCTGGAGTAAGTTGCTTCCATTGCACCTTTACCTGTCCAATGGCATGATTCTAAAGCAAAATTTCTCTCCTGTCAAGGATACAATCCAGTTCCACCAAAAAATCTCCTTTTGGTTTCACCTATACATCATTCCAACTAATCACATGAGTAGCATCATGCACATACTTTTTCAAAATATAAATGTCGAATACATTATGTACTTTAAGGTTTGGTGGCAAGGCTAACTAATATGCCACTGGTCCAACCCTTGACAGTATTTCAAAAGGTCTACAATACCTTGCTGCTAGTTTAACACAACTTCCTAATTTTAAGGAACTCTTTTTGGGTTTTACCTTGATAAAAACGTGCTCACCAACCTGAAACGCTTTCTGAGTTCTTTTTAGATCTGCATGACTTTTCTGTTGATCTTGTGCAATCTTTAAATTTCCTTGTACCTGTTTCACTGTTAGTTCTATTTCTTTCAATAACTCCAGTCCTAACATCAACCTGTCAAGTGGATTACTCCATGAGATAGGTGTATTACATTTTCTACCATTTAATATTTCAATTCGATTGAGTTTTGCTTAAGCTTGATACTGATTATTATAAGTGAATTCAACTAAGTGTAGAAAATATTCTCACTTACCTGGCTGATCTCTATCATACATCCTTAACATATCTTCTAGAATTTGATTTACTCTTTCTGTTTTCCCATCCGTTTGTGGATGAAATGATGTACTGAAATTTAAGGTAGTATCCAAACCTTTAAACAAAGACTTCCAGAAATTTCCCATAAATTTAGAGTCTCTACCAGAAATTATGACTTTAGGAATTCCATGTAAACGAAAAATTTGTTTCATAAAATTGAGGCAATGTTAGCAACCTTATAAGTGGTTTTAATGGGTATGAAATGGGCTGCTTTAATAAGCTTGTCCACAACCACCATTATAGAATCATTATGTTTCTAATTTTTAGGTAAACCAATTATAAAATCAATAATAATTATTTCCCACTTCCAATATGGAACTGGTAGTGGCTGCAATAGTCCAACTGGATGTTGGTGCTCAGCCTTTATCTGTTGACATTCCATACACCTAGAAATGTATTCAGCTACCTCACTTTTCATATTTGGCCAAAAGTAATCCTTCTTTAGCATGGTTATCATCTTTTGGTAACCAGGATGTCCTAAATAAGGACCTTTATGTACTTCATTTAAAATTAGCAGTTTAACTTTAGGTACATTGGGTACATACAGTCTATTTTTATACATCATTAACCCTTGTTCATTTAGACTGTATTCTGTTATCAAATTTTTTGATATATTTTTAGAAACTCTTTGTTGTAATTTTAAATAATTATCATCTAATTTTATTTCTTCTTCAAGCTGATTTTCCAAATCTGTTTTATAGGTATTGATTGATGCTACAAAATTTAACCTTGCATTTATGCTTAAAGAATCAACAACTTTATTTTCTTTTTCTTTAATGTGTTGAATCTCGAAATCATATTCGCTAAGGAAATCTAGCCACCTATCTTGCCTTGTGTTCAGATTTGGTTGATCCAACAAATATTTTAAACCCTTATTATTTGTCATTAATTAAAACTTCCTTCTGATTAGGTGATGGCGCCACATTTTTAAAGCATGTATCACAACAGCCAATTCTAAATCGTAAGTAGCATAGTTCTTTTCATTAATATTTAGCTTTCTAGACTCATAAGCTGTTACGTGACCCTCTTGTGTTAAGACTTCACCCAAAACATCGTTTCATGTATCTATGCATACAATAAAGTCTTTGTTTGGGTCCATTATTTTTAAAATGGGTGTAGTTGTTAACAATTCCTTTAATTTCTTAAAACTTTCTTCACACTTTTGATCCCAAACAAATTTCTTAACTTTCTTTTGCAAGGAAGTTATAGGATTAGCGATTCGAGAGAATCCTTCTATAACCTTTTGGTAGTAACCTGTAATTCCCATGAAAGATCATACACCAGTTATGTCTTTAGGGGAAGGCCATTCATTAATTGCTTTTATCTTGTCCGGGTCCACTGCAATTGCAACCTTGGATATCATAAGCCCTAGATATTGTATTTTATCTTTGAAGAAATCGCATTTGCTGAATTTAGCATAAAGTTGATGTTCTCTTAACACTCGTAAAATTATCTTAAGTGTTCGTCATATTCTTCTTTAGTCTTAGAATAAATTAAAATGTCATCAATGAAAACAATTACAAACTTATCTAAGTACCAATGTAAAACATTATTCATAAGACACATGAAAACTGCTGGAGCGTTGGTTCGCCCAAAAGGCATAACCACAAATGCGTAATGCATGTAGCGGGTTATGAAAGCAGTCTTGAATATTTCCTCATCTTTAATTCTTACTTGATGGTATCCATACCTCAAGTCTATTTTAGAGAATATCGTCACTCATCATAGCTGATAAAATAGATCGTCTATGAGGGGCAGAGGATATATGTTTTTAATAGTCATTTTATTTAGCTGACGGTAGTCTATGCATAAAGGGAATGTACCATCCTTCTTTTTAACAAAAATAAAAGGTGCTCCCCATGGAGACACACTAAGCCTTATGTATTTTTTATCAATCAATTATTTTAATTGTGATTTAAGTTCGTTAAGTTCCAGAATATTCATTCGGTAAGGAGCCTTTGAGTTTGGCACCACCCCTGGTACCAGCTCAAACGTGAAATCTAGTTCCCTTTTCGGAGGTAGTCCTAGAATTTCTTCCGGGAATACATCAGAAAATTCTTTTAGAATGGCTATGTCTTCTAACTTTAACTTATCTTCCTTAGTTGAATGTTCATCATTAATTATATTTACAGCAAACATTTTCCAACCCTTATGAACAGCACTTTTAACTTGCAAAGCAGAAATTTGTCTAACCAAAGTGCGTCTAGGAATCCCTTTTACTATTACTATTTCAGATTCACCATTTAAGCAAGTAAAATATTTTTGAAAACAATTTAATACTACCCTATGCTTTTCCATCCAATCCATTCCAATCAAGACATCATATGATACTAAAGGTAGTACATTTAGCTTTACTTGAGTTCTAAACTGATTCATAAGCAATTCATAGTTATTAACAAAATCGACTACCTTTCTTTTTGTACCTATAGCTAGTTGAACTAGCCAGGATTTGTCAGATGTTTCTACATGCAGTTTACATTTTTCTACTATACCTGGTGATACATAACTCAGGCTTGCCCCTGAATCAATCAAAATAGATATAGGTTTATTTTTCAGCGTACCTTCTACTTCAACCATGGAAGTTTGATGATCAACTTGTCTGTTTTCCAATGCTGCATTAATCCTGGGCATTTCCCTTGCTAAATATCCAATTGTTGCTTCTCCTTGTATAGTATGTATGTTGTGGATTGCTTTCTTTCTGTTCGGACAGTTTGATGCATAGTGAGGCCCCTAATAGTCCCAACATTTTACAGTTTCCTTTTGTTTGTTTCTTTTAACATAATTATTAGGTGGATCTCTATTTCTTGCAGCTGTAAAATTTGGTTGTATATTACTTCTTGAATTATTTCCTTGAAATTTTTTGTTAGAAAAATTATGTGAATTATTATTTATGAAATTTCAATTAAATGAGTAATGTTTCTTTCTTTGTTCAAAATTATTAGGCTTCTTTGCCTTCTAGCTTGGTATGCCTTCCCTCTTCCTATTATGTTCATAACAGATATTTTTCTTCGTCATGGCCTCTTCAAGAGGTCTAGGATCGTCATACTCAATTCTGTCCTTTATATGAGAAGGTAGAAAGCTCAAAAGCCTCTGTACCTTAGGCTTTTCTTCCGTAATGTAAGGCACATACCTTAACAAATTCAAAAACTTGTTGCTCAATTCCTTTATATTGATGGAACCTAACTTTAATTCATAAAATTCTTTAGCTCGTTCTTCCTAATATTGTTCCGACAAAAAATTTCTTTTAAAATACTTTTTAAAACTACTCCAGTTTACATTTCTCTCTTTTAAGCCTTTTACTCGCTTCAAATCTTGCCACCAAATGTCGGCTTTACCTGTCAGATTATAAATTGCCATTCTTGTTTTTAACTGACTTGAGTAGTTGTAAATTTGGAAATATTTATTCATACCGGACAGCCACGCTTCGGCTTCCTCACTCTTTTATGTTTCTCCATTAAAATTTGGTGGTTTAGTCTTCTTAAATTCTCTAGAAATTTCTTCATATGGTTTATATTTCTTCTTTTTAGTGCAGCAGTCACTTTCGCTACTATCTTTGGAATACTGATGCTTCTTCCTATGCAATTTAATATTAATTTCAGAAGAAGAACTAGTTCCATAATCAATGAGTTTTAGCTTTTTACTTTTTTCGTTGCTAAGGCATGATTTCAGATTCAGAATTATTTTCTGTTCTTTCATTCTTATCATTATTATGGAATTTATCCAACAGGATTTGATTTAGCTCCTCTTGAGCTTTTAGAATTCATACGTTCACCTCCTTAACAATGTTTACTTCTGTTTTAAAATTTCTTAGTGAGGCCCCTGACAGTCCCAACATTTTATAGTTTCCTTTTGTTCGTTTCTTTTAACATATATATTAGGTGGATCTCTATTTCTTGCAGCTGTAAAATTTGGTTGTATATTACTTCTTGAATTATTTCCTTGAAATTTTCTGTTAGAAAAATTATGTGAATTATTATTTATGAAATTTCGATTAAATGAGCAATGTTTCTTTCTTTGTTCAAAATTATTA
Source organism: Larix kaempferi (assembly GCA_027924585.1). Taxonomy (NCBI): domain Eukaryota; kingdom Viridiplantae; phylum Streptophyta; class Pinopsida; order Pinales; family Pinaceae; genus Larix; species Larix kaempferi. The sequence continues at coordinate 7,739,913 of BSBM01000616.1, forward strand.
GGCTTCTTTGCCTTCCATCTTGGTATTCCTTCCCTCTTTGCGTTCTGTTCATAACATATATTTACCTTCCTCGTGGCCTCTTCATGAGTTCTAGGATCGTCATACTCAATTCTATACTTTATATGAGAGGGTAGATATCTCAAAAACCTCTATACCTTAGGCTTTTCTTCCATAATGTAAGGAACATACCTTAATAAATTCAAAAACTTGTTGCTCAATTCCTTCATATCCATGGAACCTAACTTTAATTCATAAAATTCTTTAGCTTGTTCTTCGTAATATTGTTCCAACATAAATTTTCTTTTAAAATACTTTTAAAAACTACTCTAGTTTATATTTCTCTCTTTTAAGCCTTTTACTCGCTTCAAATCTTGCCACCAAATGTCGGCTTTACCTGTCATATTATAAATTGCCATTCTAGTTTTTAACTGACTTGAGTAGTTGTAAATTTGGAAATATTTATTCATACCGGACAACCATGCTTTGGCTTCCTCACTCGTTTATGTTTCTCTATTAAAAGTTGGTGGTTTGATCTTCTTAAATTCTCCAAAAATTTCTTCATATGGTTTATATTTATTCTTTTTAGTGTAGCAGTCACTTTTGCTACTATCATTGGAATACTGATGCTTCTTCTTATGTGATTTAAAATTAATTTCATTAGAAGAACTAGTTCCATAATCAATGAGTTTTAGATTTTTACTTTCTCATTGGTAAGGCATGATTTCAAATTCAGAATTATTTTCTGTTCTTTCATTATTATCATTATTATGGAATTTATCCAACAGGATTTGATTCATCTCCTCTTGAGCTTTTAGAATTCATACATTCACCTCCTTAACAATGTTTACTTCTGTTTTAAAATTTCTTACAGTTCCCAATAATTCAAATGAGTTGTCGTTTAATTCAACAAATATATTCCCTACATTAATGTGTTCCTGTTCATTACTATTTTGATCATTAGGGTGAGACCTATCTTCAGCTCACTCTTCTGGTCTTTCCATACCTGCAAATGTAAATAAGTGTTGAAACTAAAAAACAAAATTAAACAAAATTAGTCTATCTATTTTCTGTTCTAAAGTTTGTTTGCATGAGTTGAGCCACTTTCAGGTCTAGAGTTTGAACTTGTGCTCTGATACTACATGTAACATTCCCAATTTTCACAAGAATTTAAATTTTTTTCTTATTAGTATATATAAAGATGATTTGTTATATGGAAGATATTCTTGATGACAACTGTCTCGATAAGGATTATTCTATCCTATTTATGATGTTGTACTTGTATTTATTAATGCATCGTATTGATTCATCTTAAACTTTCATAGTGTTATAAATGCTAATGAAGATACTTTCTGAAAATAATTGTTAAGACTCAGGAAATTTTATCTCATTAATGAATGTTGCTTCTTTTTGTCTCAAAACTTTACAACATTAATGTGTTGACATTATTTTTGGATTAGCACTTAATCCAACATTAGCAATGTAACGGAATATAATTTTTTTATAACTACTAACCTTTTCATTTTCTTTGATGAAAGGGTCCTATGGATTCCTTGAGGCTTACTTAGCTATTTACATAGCTAATGCTCTTAGTCCTATTTGTACAGAAATTGTAGGTGAGGTTATTATCAGTAGTTGAAGATACATTTACTATACATTAAACATAGTTGTTGTAAGTACCCTATACTTGACTTTAACGATACATAAGGGAAAAATCCTACTATAGGACCTAGGGTGAGACCTACCCTGGCTTATGATATTGATTTCATTTTAAAGATTGGATATACATTTACAAGTATAAAAAGAATCTAAATTAGCTTTTTGCATTAGAATTTGTTATGAAGTTCTCCATTTAAAGTTTGACATGGGATAATTCTTATGGGCTTCATGATGACTTAATATTTTTGTTGACCCTTTGTTAATATTATTGTGTGATCATGATTAATATCATATAGTTGAGTCTCAAGTATTATATGGCACGTAAATGTTTATACTTGTATGTGGCAGGGTATTAACCTTGGCCACGATTAAACTTTTAAACCTGAGCATGAATGGAATTGGTAAGTGATAATATGACAATGAAATTTTGGAACTATACTATGTATAGTCTTCTTGTATGATCTCGTAGTGGATCCTTCGCTGGCCCGATGGAAGGTGATTCTTTAATACAGACTCAAATGAATTCGAAGTGGAAATCCTAACAGGAAACCTGTGGCAGTTGCTTCACGTGACGACCTTGGGTTTTGGGATAAACCCTCACCGAGAATTGAATGACCATCAAACCCTTCGAAAGTTCATTTTGCTTTGTTCATTATACAAGGCAGGTGGTGGAGGCTGCCAGGCTTCCGAAATGGTAGGGTTTGAAAGCTTCAATGTTGTTTCGGGGTTTCCATAGCGGTATGCACTATGACAAATGGACGTTTTGTTGAAGGCTCTTGCAAATAGGTAATGCCATAACTCATGATGCAATGTATTCGTCGTTTTTATTCATCCCTTATAACTTATTACTAAAACCTGTTTATTGTTGTGATGGTCGTGGACTGACAAGGTTTTATCAAGGCTGGGTTGCTACTAACTCCCTAGAAACTACTCCATCGTGGATTCCATCTATAGGAACTCGTAAGCCTCAGTGATTCTTTAACACCCTAAGTTGAAACTTTTGTTATGAAAAGGTGATTCCAGTCGAAGAAGTCGGGCAGTACTGTGCTGAGATGAAGCTTTCTCTGGTGTTTGATTTTATGCAGTTTGTTTTTATATTTTAAAAGATGAATGGCATTTGTAACCAGAAAGGTTGGACCCTTGAGCCTTGGTCTGTGTTGTATTCTCAACGTTTTCATTTTATACAGTTCTGTAAAGACCTTTTTTAAGGATTAATAAATAAATGATTTTCAAGAAAATCAACGTATGGTTTGATTCACATCCAAAGGGATGCTCTCGGCATTTTCGTTATTTTATTAATTGAATATCTTGTGATGCAAGTTATAAGTGCTTAGGGTTACGCCCGTCTTTTTAAATATGTTAGCAAAAACAGTTTGTGTTGTTTAATGGTAGCAATTGTTCCAAAAAGAATGGGACATAGGGTTGAAACCCTATCTTAATTATTTACAATGTTGATTATTTAGTATTTTAATTGTTAAGAGTTTTGGACCCCAACCTTAAAAATGCATTTCATATATATTTTGATAGTTTAAAGAATTAAGGGTGAGTCGAAACTAGAACCCTACACCTTTGTGTTTTTATAATACCTATATCATTCGTTTATAAAAATTTTAAAAGTAGTGACCATTAGGGTGAGCCTTTACGGTCTCGAACCCTAGTCTTGTATTAGTTATTTTATAGTTTACGTATTGCATTCTTATAAGAGTAAGCTTCTTTTCTGTATTTTCCCACACTCTTTAAACCCTTCCTAATTTTATTTCTTTAGTCACAGTACAGAATCACATTTATAATTAGCTCTTAAACTAAATGGAGTAACTCTGCAGATTTCTATAATACTTCAACATTTTCAAAAATAGATATATAGTAAAAATAAATACATAAGAAGATAAGAACCTGAAAATTAAAGAGGGAAACAAACACCCAAGGGAGCCCATTCCTCGCAACCTACTCCTGAAGACATCCAAATCACTTTCCTTAGGACCCCCGAGCCTGCTCACTGAACCACTAGGGTGAAGATGTTGGGTGGATGAAAATTTTATTCTCTATAGCTCAGTAGTGATGTTGACAATACTCCAGAATGAGACTTATGCTTTTTAGTAATATTGAGTTCTGCATAAAGCACTACTAACTCATATTAACAGTCTTATCTCAGTCAATCCCTCTAGAGTTACCCTCATCATATTCTCTTGTTCTCTAGTTCAAAATTCATCACAAAGTAAAAAGTGAGTAGCCTCCTGCTCCCATTCAATGGGGTAATAGATTTCCTAGGTCTTTGGTCAGTTTTACAATTATTGAGCCACCTACTCTATTAAACTTTCTTGGGGAACATGACCATTAATGTAGGGAAGTTGTGTTGAAATATTGTAACTTCAAAGAATATTATATTTGTATATTATTCCAGAGATGTTCCATACCTCCGATGTGATTATACTATAAATCCGGAGATGTTTATTCCTCCAAGTTGGTTGTGGTAACTAGGGTTATTAGACCCACCTAGTGGGGGTCGGCCCTGTATGTGTCATGTGGGTCAAAGGGTTATTAGACCACCCTAGAGGGGTCGGCCCAGTTAGTTGTAGTAGGGTATTTAACCCATTGGTTAAATACGAGCCTATGTGTACCTGTGTAAAATACATGTCAGTGTAGTGTATAAATAGAGGAGGTGTGTTCCTCATTTGACACACTCACACACTTGAGGATAGCGCACTTGTGGAGGAGAGGTCTGCTATTGTGGAGGAGGAGATCATGTCTCAGGGTTTCATCTTTGTATATTGCTGGTCATCTATATTGAGGAAGCTTTGCTGGGTTTTCTACCCCATGAGGGTTTCCCAGGATAAATCTCTGTCTCTTGTGTTTATGCTATGCTTGTTGTTTCTTCAGTGATCCTGTATATGCTATTATTGTGAAATGGAATGTAATGCTGCTATTTTATGTCTTAGCATATTAAATATTAACATGGTATCAGAGCTAACCTGAAGGAAGACAAGGTATGGCACTAACGACACTTGCTTTACTTACGACAATTTGAAGGTTAGGGTTTTACATAGCAAAAACCAGTCATCGAAGCACTTTCGCTATAAATCCGTTTTGGTGAATTTTTCGGATCTGAAATTGTTACAGGTCGAAGATAACATCCCCAGGTACCTTGTGTCCAAAGGGAACCCTCAGATTCGTTGTAATTTATGAGTTATGATCAGTACAAGTTAGGGTTTCTGCCTCTTCCAGATCTCAGTCAAAATCAGGTAACCTTGGAAAAAAGGTCATAACTTGGGCTAGGAATCTCCAAATGAAATTTCGTAAAAGGTGACAGGTAGTACACAGACTGTACTATCTCAGAAAACTTGTTCAGAGGCCGAAGATGAACCAGTGACACGTGGCACGCCGTACAAGTTCGCTCTCCTGTTTTATCCCATAAACAGGTCACGTTGCGACACTTGGCATAACTCTCTCTCAGAGAGTCCAATTGAGGTCAGACATATCAAGATGGAAAGATAACAGGGCGAGCTATCTCAGGAAAAGTTTTCAGAGGCCGAAGTTCAAACAGTGACACGTGGCACGCCGTACAAGTTCGCTCTACTATTTTATCCCATAAATAGGTCACGTTGCGACACTTGGCATAACTCTCTCTCAGAAAATCCAATTGAGGTCAGACCTATCAGGATGGAAAGATGACAGGTCAGGCTACTGCAGAAAAAGGGTTTCAGACCCTGTGGAGCAAAAATTTCAGAGTTATAGCAGAAACAATCAGGTGCATATTTCTGTCAAAACAGAATTATTTTTCGAGCACCTTTATTCATGGCTTTCGGAATTTAGGGTTTCGGAGAAAGTTAGAATTTTTGGAATCGGAGTCCACGGCTGAATGATACTCAGGAAAATCGAAATTTAGAGACCAAGATCGAATTTTTTGGTTGGGTGGAAGACCGGGCTTGATCAAACCCCAGTTCGGGATTTTGATCAGAAAGATGGCAAAATTAGGGCTTCAGCAAAAGTTGGAATTTTTGAAGTCTGTAACCTTGGCTAGAAACTCCTCAGAAAAATAAGAGTTTAGAGCATTGGATCGAACCTTTTGTTTGGGCAGAAGGGTGGGCTTCATCAAACCCTAGTTCGGGATCCTGTCCAGAAGATCCAGAAGTTTCAAAGGCAATTTTGAGGGGTCAAATTTTGGAAATTCCAAAATTGAAGTATGCTAGTTTGATCAGCTCAACAAGACATATTCTTTCATCCATTCAGAAGTGTGAAAGTCAAAGATTGAATTTTTAGGGTTTCTCTAGAAAACCCTAATCAAGCTCCAGATCAAGTTTCAGGGGGAGTTGAGGCTAAGGCCTTACATAAGAAGACTACAAGAAGTCTCGACAGGTATGACTTAAGGAGGTTCAGGTATGTCTTGAAATCTGATTCTTGATTAAGTTCATAATGTGTTTTGTCTTCATGTTATTTATTAGTACAATCTTGATTAATGTTAGAATTGTCTTATCACCCTAGTAACAGTATGAATGCATGTGAATGATCGAAGACATTCATTGATTAGGGCTATATGATTGTACTAATGCATTATGGTGTTGTGTGAGGTTGATGTTGTCTGCTAACAAGATATAGGTACATCACAAAAGACAAATCAAGTTCCATGACCATGACCACATGAATACAAAGACTCATCCATAATCTTTGTTCTACTTACGAGGTATGTATGAACTTGTTATATTATGCTTAACCTATGAGACATGCAGGTTCTAGCTCAGGATCTCTAAATCAATGAAGAGATTGTTTAGGTATGTTGCACATAACTAAGCAGGTATACTAATCCAGGTATGTTTTCCTATGTCATGTTAGAAACTTACCTTGTGATTAGGATCCCTTATATAAGTATACTTGGTATGATTGGTTATGCTTATTCATAAAGTTAGTAATCAAGGGTTTATGCATATCATGTCTCTTATCTTGGTTGATTATTTAACTAACTAGATCAACCAAGAATATGCATAAGTAAAGGAAGACTTCCCTGAAACCTTGAATATTATCTATAATCATGATTATACATTTTCAAGATTATTTAGAACTATAATGTTTTGATAACATTGAGATTATACTAATGAATGTATGTTTGTGTATGAGATCATGATGATGACACTAGTGCACATTTGAGCATGCACAGTGGTACAGAATGAATAGAAGTTCAAAAGACATACAGAAGATCAAGCGGGAGGCAACCACACAAACATAAAAGATAAGTATTTGAGTTGTTATTTGAAATAGTAAATGATATTGCTTGTAATAGATTGTATGCATATTTGTATTCCTATAATATATCATGCTGAGTGTAAATATTCATAGAACATTGAACAGTATACTACTAATATGCATATGATTGGTAAGTTGGACAAACATTCCATTGTTGCTTGTCTAGAATGAAACCTCTTTGCTGACATGCTAAGAGTTGTGCACACTCTCGATAGTATGTTCTGGTAGAGATGGAAGGCATCTAGATAGCCACTGTATGCATACAGGATATGGGAAAGTGTTGTGCCAAAGTATTGGTCAAAATAGTTGCATCACTATGTAAATGATATCTGTATGCATAATAGGTTATCATGTCAATATGATTTGATGATTATGAAGTATTACTAATCATGTACTTAATTTTGATTTGTAGGAAAGGTCATGAAGAATGATGGACACCATACAAGTGGTGGATGTTCAAACAAGAAGATTTACAAATCAAACAAAATATAGAAGGCTCATGGCTAGAAGATTCTCTTAGAAAGGGGAAGAGAATCATGACAAGATGTTTGCTCCAAGTATGGTGTAATTAAAGAAGAAGTGTGAATCAGGTTCTGTATAGGTACCTAGGATCGATAATAAATTGATAAGCTTAATGATCACCATGGGTGATGTGGATCTCAACCTTTGCTACAAGGTTGAATATGATTTCTATACACATATGACATGGATGCAAGAAGGAACTCACCACAGAGTTCGAATGATATTGAGGTTCATATCAGTAGACCCATCTAACGAGAGATGGCACAGATAGATATGCAGAAGATCATTCAATGCAGAAATGAAAATGAAAGATCTCAAATTGATGCTTTACTTCCTAGGTCTGGAAGTATGGCAAGGCTCAGAAGAAATATTTCTCAACCAGGGAAAGTATGATGAGAAATATGACTTGAGGTGTTGGAATGACCACTCTTATGGATTCCAACTTGAAGCTGTTAGGGGATAACTCATCAGAGTTAGTGGATATAACTCTGTACATTCAAATTATTGGGTCATTGATGTATCTAACATATACTAGATTAGATATATGCTTTGTTGTGAACACCTTGAGTCAGTATCTAGTGGAAACTAGATGTGTTCACCTGATAGTTGCAAAGCATGTGATGAGGCACATAAAGGACACGATAGAATTTGATCTATGCTATCTTGAAGATCATGACTTCAGATGGTTATTCAGATTCTGATTGGGCAGGAAGTGTATCAGACAGGAAGAACACATCGAGAGGATGTTATTGTCTGGGATTAGCCATGATCTCATGGTTTAACTGGAAGCAGTCTAGTGTGGCTCTCAGCACAAGCAGAATATATGGCTGCTTGCTCTGCTAGTTGTGAAGAAGTTTGGCTTCAGGATTGCTTGACTTAGAGATAGAACCAACTGTGATCCTATGTGACAAATAGAGTTGTATCAAGATGACATAGAATCCAGTGTTCCATGATAAGCCAAAGATCATAGGGATCTAACAAGATATGACACAGAAATGAACTATAAAGTTTGAATTTGTAACAGGTTACCGATGTACTAACCAAACCTCTACCTCAAGTGAAGAAGTTACCATCATACTAACCAAGCCTCTGTCTCGAGTGAAATTTGAATACTTTCGAGACAAGCTTGGTGTAGCTCAAAAGGACCCTCCTCGAAAGGGGGAGTAGTATAGTCACTGATGATGAAGATTGTCTCATCGAACAACAAGGTCGATGATGAGGTAACCTGTTCTCTACACCTAGATACTTAGAAATATTTAGATTTAGGACTCATATACTTAGAATACTTAGTTTTACTTATACATGCTTTTGATGTTATATGTATTAGTAAGAATACATGCTTTTGATGATAGATGTATTGGTGAGAATACATGCTTTTGATGATAAGATGTATTGGTAAGAATACATACTTTTGATGATACATGTATTGATTAATGTACTTGTATGGTTGAGGATACTTGTACTTGTATTGATGAGAATACATGTGAGGATTGTATCATCCTTGAACACTTGTTCTAAAGAGAGCCGTAGACGTGAGGTCTCCGAGAATGAAGTCCTTAGTGGACTGTTGAGGGGATTGGATCATCCCTGGACTTTCAGTCCTAAAGAGAGCCGTAGACGTAAGGTCTCCGAGAATGAAGTCCTTAGCGGATAGTTGAGGGGATTGGATCATCCCTGGACTTTCAGTCCTAAAGAGAGCCGTAGATGTGAGGTCTCCGAGAATGAATTCCTTAGTGGACAGGTGGGGATTGGATCATCCCTGGACTTTCAGTCCTAAAGAGAGCCGTAGACGTGAGGTCTCCGAGAATGAAGTCCTTAGTGGACAGTTGAGGGGATTGGATCATCCCTGGACTTTCAGTCCTAAAGAGAGCCGTAGACGTGAGGTCTCCGAGAATGAAGTCCTTAGTGGACAGTTGAGGGGATTGGATCATCCCTGGACTTTTAGTCCTAAAGAGAGCCGTAGACGTGAGGTCTCCGAGAATGAAGTCCTTAGTGGACAGTTGAGGGGATTGGATCATCCCTGGACTTTCAGTCCTAAAGAGAGCCGTAGACGTGAGGTCTTCGAGAATGAAGTCCTGAATGAACAGGCAGGGGATTGCATCGTCCCCGGACTGAGGTCCCAGAATAGAGCCGTAGACTGGGTCTCCGATAATGAAGTCCTGAATGAACAGGCAGGGGATTGTATCATCCCCGGACTGCGGTCCCTGAATTGATCCGTAGACGTGAGGTCTCCGAGAAGTGGGGATTGTATCATCCCCGGACTGCGGTCCCTGAATTGATCCGTAGACGTGAGGTCTCCGAGAAGTGGGGATTGTATCATCCCTGGACTTCGGTCCCTGAATTGATCCGTAGACGTGTGGTCTCCGAGAAGTGGGGATCGTATCATCCCCGGACTTCGGTCCCTGAATTGATCCGTAGACGTGTGGTCTCCGAGAAATGGAGATTGTATCATCCCTGGACTTCGGTCCCTGAATTGATCCGTAGACATGTGGTCTCCGAGAAGTGGGGATTGTATCATCCCCGGACTTTGGTCCCTGAATTGATCCGTAGACGAATGGTCTCCGAGAAAGTGTTTTCTTATTGATGATGTGGTTACTTGTATCGGTAGGATACTTGTATTGATGATGTGGTTACTTGTATCGGTAGGATACTTGTATTGATGATGTGGTTACTTGTATCGGTAGGATACTTGTATTGATGACGTGGTTACTTGTATCGGTAGGATACTTGTATTGATGACGTGGTTACTTGTATCGGTAGGATACTTGTATTGATGATGTGGTTACTTGTATCGGTATGGATACTTGTATTGATGATGTGGTTACTTGTATCGGTAGGATACATGTATTGATGACATGGTTACTTGTATCAGTATGGATACTTGTATTGATGATATGTATACTTGTATTGGCATGAATACTTGTGCTAATGATGTGGATACTTGTATTGTTATGGATACTTGTATTGATGACGATGCTGATGATCGTGTGATGACGATGCTGATAATCGTATGATGACGATGCTGATGATCGTGAGATGACGATGCTGATGATCGTGTGATGACGATGCTGATGATCATGATATGATGATGCTGATGATCGTGTGATGACGATGCTGATGATCATGATATGACGATGCTGATGATCGTGTGATGATGATGCTGATAATCGTGTGATGACGATGCTGATAATCGTGTAATGACGATGTTGATGATCGTGTGATGACGATGCTAATGATCGTGTGATGACGATGCTGATAATCGTGTGATGACGATGCTGATGATCGTGAGATGACGATGCTGATGATCATGTGATGACGATGCTAATGATCATGAGATGACGATGCTGATGATCGTGTGATGACGATAATCGTGAGGATCCAGATGATGATATTATTGTAGCTGTTCAAGTGCTACAGAAGATAAAGACTCAATACTGAAGATGTCGATGTTCCGGTAACTGCTTGAGTTACTGATGATGTTGAGAAAGCTTCCAATGATTTATAGATGTATCATGACTCCTTGCTCGTGCAGATACTGTTATAATATCCTTCTCGTTAAGGGGGAGTGTTGAAATATTGTAACTTCAAAGAATATTATATTTGTATATTATTCCAGAGATGTTCCATACCTCCGATGTGATTATACTATAAATCTGGAGATGTTTATTCCTCCAAGTTGGTTGTAGTAACTAGGGTTATTAGACCCACCTAGTGGGGGTCGGCCCTGTATGTGTCATGTGGGTCAAAGGGTTATTAGACCACCCTAGAGGGGTCGGCCCAGTTAGTTGTAGTAGGGTATTTAACCCATTGGTTAAATACGAGCCTACGTGTACCTGTGTAAAATACATGTCAGTGTAGTGTATAAATAGAGGAGGTGTGTTCCTCATTTGACACACTCACACACTTGAGGATAGCGCACTTGTGGAGGAGAGGTCTGCTATTGTGGAGGAGGAGATCATGTCTCAGGGTTTCATCTTTGTATATTGCTGGACATCTATATTGAGGAAGCTTTGCTGGGTTTTCTACCCCATGAGGGTTTCCCAAGATAAATCTCTGTCTCTTGTGTTTATGCTATGCTTGTTGTTTCTTCAGTGATCCTGTATATGCTATTATTGTGAAATGGAATGTAATTCTGCTATTTTATGTCTTAGCATATTAAATCTTAACAAGTTGCCACATGCAACAACTAGAGGTGCATTGATAATGCTTCCAAGTGTCAATTTTCTATCCATCCTAGTTCATTCGTCCTAGTGGGTCAGTGAACACTCTTTCAACAGTCTCCTTGGGATATTTGTCTCCTCTTTTATTTATAAATTATAAAATATTAAAGTAATTAATTATAGTCATTCTTGACTCCACTTGGTCAATAATCATAAAACTTTACAATAACATATAACATAATGTTTTTCTCATGAAATAAAATATTGAGAATTTGGGTATCTGACACAACTCAAGCAACAACTCAGAGCTGAGACACAAACTAATAGGGATTATATCCAACATAGAGGCAAAAGTGGGGAGGTCCTCCATATCACAGGCTGATGTGTAAGTCAGGGTGAAAACCAAATTTGGGAGAGAGAACGGATGGATGGGGAAAGTGAAGGTGGTTCCTAAGCTAGCAAGCCATAGATGGTGGAAATGATCACATCCACACTACTAAGAGAGTAAAACCAACGAGTATAAACATTAGATTCTAGTTCTGAGTAATAATACCATTTAGATAATCATTAACAACAACATCCATATCATACATATATACCACTAGCTCATGACCATTAGATACTAAGTCAAGCTACTAAAATTACCAAAAGGGAAAGACAATTATAACCAATGCACACTATATAGCTACTGGTACACATACATGTACCTTCCATTTGGATCATCTATAACTACTGGATACACTGTTGCTAAAGCTCTGGGCACTGCACTGCTCTGTATCGAATAAAAGGTCACCTCGGTCATCAAATATGAGGTCACGAGGCTCAGTCTTAGAATAAGGTTCACTCCTGTTTCATCTAGGGATAATCTGATATGTGAGTGATCATCAAAAGTACTACTCATCAAATGATGAACTCATCAAAACTGTGTAAAGACCTGGCTCAAAAATGTACAATGAACTGCTCTGCAATCATGGTAGCCCGACTACTATGGATGTGATAACAAGTATCTCAAGTAGGATTCATTATCCCCTTCTTAATACATGTGGGCCTCAAAAATTTTAGTTCTGAACTCTCTTCAGTACAAAACCTTCTCCAACCCCTCTTGGGCCCTAAATTTATCTCCAAAAGACTTTCAGCATTAGAGGGAACATCATTCTTATTTGGCACTCTTCTTCGATGGAGCTTCAAAAGGAAATATAGGGGTGGCAAGTGCGGGAGGGTTCATTTATGATCCTGGAGGAAATAAGTTATTCCAGTATGATTGGGGATTAGGAAGGAGAACTAACAATCAAGCTGAATGGGAGACCTTGCTTCAGGGGGTTGAAATAATGACGTCCTTGCAAAAAGACCACTATTATGTCTTTGGATACTCTAAGATTGTCATTCAAAAAATGATCAACATACAAAAATGGCACGATAAGAAGCTGAATAGGATCCAAAAATGAATTGTTTCTGTAACATCCCAAAAATCGCAAAAATTAAAAAAATTTGATATAGCCTAGATCATAAGAGAAATGCTATCTGGGGAATGAAAGTTATTTAATTAATAGATGATAACAGCTTCATAAAATCATCATATTTATTTTTAAAACATAAAAAGATACTTAGTTATAAGTAAGATGCGATAGAACAATGTTTATTTCGTTATGTGTATAGATCTGGTAATAATACTGATGACTTGTTTGCATATTTCTGAAGGGGTTCCTACAGGGTGCCCTTGGGTTTAATTAGCTTTGATAGCTAAAGCATTGGATTCTTTTCTTTCGCAGATCTGTAGGTAAGGTAATAGAGTAATTCTAATTTTTCAAGACAAGTTATAAGCTTCATCTAGTCATATTTGTTTTTGAGATAAATATATATATACTGTCGTGCATGAAGATGTCGATGGTATGTAAATTTGGTTTATCTTCATCAACTTGTATCATTTTTATGATATCATTGGTATGTGTTGCTATGAATGTTTTACACTATACTCCGTTGTATCAGTGGTATTACAGCTTAGACTATCAGTCTGAAAATGCGACAAGGTTGATCGATTAATGACCCCGAGAAGATAGTGCCACCATTAGATTAAAGTGGAACTCCTGAAAAATGACCTAGCTATTGTAATCGTAATGCATGTTTATTAAATGCATGATTTTAAATGTTAAATTTAAGGTAGCACCTACAATACTAAGACATTGTATCGATTTCTAATGTATGCTTGATATAAAAATATATCAAGTCCTTTGATTTGGCAACATATGAAAACTATGCGAATTGAATAGCATTGGGAAACACTATATGCAAAACCCTATGGTTCGAATTGAAATGCATATATGCTATGTGAACTAGAACATGGTTAATACCTATAGCGTGAATGTATTATTGGGATATAATAATGTCTAATGGTTGAAACTATACAACTGTTGTATTTATGGCAGTGGTAATGTATTAACCTATGGTTTGAATACTATGCCACGGTTTGTAATACAGTTGTAATGTAGTAGTGATACAATCCCGAGATTTCGCTGTAACCATATCTCGATGTTGACAGGAATTAAATGCAGTTGCAGGTAAAGGCCTGGCATGTGATATGTAAATCCCAACATTAAATGTAATCCTGTGTGATGGTAGTGGTATGCTTTGATGGCTCTTACATGTTACTGGTTCCACATGATATAGTGGTAAGATTGGTGATAGTTCGCCAAGATGTAAGCTCAGCGTTGGTGATATGGCACTCCAACTGTGCTAGTTATTAAATGAGGTTATTAATGTTGCTTGTTCATATCTCTGCCTTGGTACTATTGTGGCTTTGTTGGCTAAGTCTTGATCATTAATCTGTTGCCTCGATCACTGAGATACGAAACCCTAAGGAAGTCTCGCAATATCATTTGTTGTTTTCCTTAACATGTTCATTTGGTGTTTTTGTTTGGGGAAGAGGCCGACAAGCCGCTGGTTAGTAGGGCTTGACCTTGGGTGGTTTGTAGATGGTTCTGTGTCTCCATTCTCTATAATTTTATTGTGAAACCTACTGTATAAGTTGCTCAAGTTTACTGAGTGTAAAGCAATGAAGCCCTATGGCTTTCGTCATGTGACAGTTTAGGTTTTTGGTGGGGTTTGACATCGAGTTTGGTTAAGGTTCTGTTGCATGCTGCTTTGTTGCGATGGTTGGAGGAATAGGAAGCTTGAAGAATTCCATCCGTCTATCAAGGTGAGGGTAAGTCAACTCGAAACACTGTTTAAATAATATAGTTTTGCTTTAACAACATTTGTTGGAACTCGTTAATAACTTCTTACAGTTTTGTGTGGCAGGTACTGCCTTCATTATGGATTTACAGTGCTGGGTTTGATGGCAATGGATGGCACGCTATAAAATGGTAAGCCCCGGTGGAAAACCCTCTATAGGTTCTCCTGGCAGATGTGTGGCAAAGGTTTGAAGTTGTAACATTTGTTCTGGAAATCGTGGTTCGAAATCTGTGTTGCTTCGTGTTATTCCTATGATAGGTTACTTCTCAGTTTGCAGAGTTGATGTAATAGTTTGTAGTGTTATTATACAGTGTTTGGGTTCTGAGTTTTGAACTGGAAAATGTTCCTCCATTAAAAAAGGTTTCAAACTCTGTTGAGTTGATAATATAAAAGAATATTTGCAAAAGCTTATGTTGTTGTGACTATTTTGTGTTTGTTGTTTTGGGGCTTGGCCCGTGAACAAAACATGTGACTTGTCGATTTATAAAGTGGAAAGAATTTGTGTTTTAACAGCCTCTGTGTTCGAATTTAATGTAAAATGATAATGGTTGTGCAACCACAACTAGGTTTGAACACACCTATTGCTATCATTTTCTTTATGGACTGTGAACTCATGAAATGTTTAAACATTGGGAAAAGAAATCGTATGCTATGTAAGAAAAGTGAAAATGCTGCTACTATCTTTTAAACAATGGTTATATGTTTGTATTACATAATAGGCTTCGGCCTATATGCAGCATCGTCGATTTGTAACAAATGTGGCTATGTGTCAAACTTATGAATATTTCCAGGATTAGGGTTTAGTCTTCATTTTGGAATGTATAGATGTTGTTGTTTCTCTTCGATAATATATCAACATCTAAGTTTGTCTTTCTCGTTGGTTCTGCTGTCAAAGTAATGATTCTATATCTTGGATAAATTCGTATAACAGATGGATATAGGTTTTAGTCAAGTGTTTAGGGTTTGACAATCTGTTTCTAAATAAGAGAAATACAAAGTGTTTATACAGTGCTAAGAGTAGATGGTTCTGTGCATGAATAATTTGCATTTATTACTATGCATTATTTATAAAAGAAATTGATATCAATATGCTGTATGTTTGGATCTACTCTACAACTATACGATATAGAAAATAATTCATATGATTTTCAGAAAGGAAAATTATTTATTTCTAAACAATCTGATATTTATAAAATATAGAAAACATACTGTAAATTCTGAGAATAATTGTTTGTGCAGAAAATAACAAGGAAAAATACTAATATAGGTAAATATAGAAAATTTACAGTAAACAGTAACTTAAGAAAATACATCATTTTCATAGTCTCATTCTCATGGCTATCTTGCCTATCATACCTATCTATTTTAATCTGTCTCTATACTAGAGTACGATGTTGTTCCTATTTGCATGGGGAAAAATGCAGAGGCTATTTCATTCATTCAAATCAAATTCATACAGAATTTTTAATTTACTTAGGAAACTAAAATAAAACTTATAAAATAAACAGTAAAAGTTAAATAAACAACAGAACTTTAAAATATACAGAATAGATAAGACAATAGAACCTATAAATGATGATAGAGCCGACAAACACCCAAGGAGGCCTATTCCTCCAAACCTGTTTCGGAAGAAGCAACTCAACTACTGGCTTCTAGTGAAACCCTGAGCCTAATTACTGATCCAATAAGTGGGTGGAATCTGTGTAGAAGCAAGGCACTCAAAAATGCCTTCTCCACTCAGCATCAACCTCTTGAAATAACATGCCGTCTCCACTCAGCATCAACCTACTGAACTCACAAAGAGTTTGGCAGACTCACAACATGATCAACAACATAGTATATCCCCTCATCAAATCTCTTGGGTGCAAACACAGCAAAACCCCAAGGTAAATTTCCTGGTCAGGAAAAGTGATTAACCTCAGTTCACAATTTGATGGCTATTATATAAAATGCCTAGGTCTTTTAGTGGTCAGTTTGGAATAAATGAGCCTCAAGCTCCAGTCCCATATTTTAGGGCACTATGACCACATTTCAAGGGAGTTGTCCCATACCAACAGCTAGTTAGTTGCATCATGATACTGCCACTTGTCCATTGCCTTCTACCCCAGATTCCATTCCACCTAGTGGATCAGTAACCAGAGTCTTTCAACAGTCCTCTTAGGTGTTTGTCTCCTATTTTATTTATTTAATAATAATATATTGTGCAAATTACAGTCATCCTTAGACACGTGTCCAACATAAAACTTTACAATAAAATTTATAATAATGTTTGCTAACACAAAATGTTTTCCAGCTAAAAGGGTATGTTACAGTTTCCATCATCCAGGATCCATTTTTTCCACATTATAAGGCACAACAATAGTGCAGATGATTATATGGAAAATCAAGGAGTTATCTTAAAACAAGGTTATATAGCCTTGAATCAAGATCCATTACTCATAAAATGGTCCCCTTGCTTCTAATAAATCACCCTACCCTCTCCTTCCCTTGGGAGAACATGTAGTGGCCCCCTCTGGCGCACTTGACAGGTGGTTTCTATTGAAATATTGTAACTTCTAAGAATATTATATTGTGTACTGTATTATTTCGGAGATGTTTCATTCCTCCGACGGGACTTTGTTGTATATCTCGAGATGTTTATTCCTCCATGGATAATGTGGTAACATGGGTTATTAGACTTCCCAAATGGGGATCCACATTGTATGTGTTATGTGGGTTAAAGGGTTATTAGACCACCCTAGTGGGGTCGGCCCTATCACATTATGTAAAATGGTTGAGTTGGGGATGACCTAGCTTGTGTAAAAGACAAGTCGGAGTTGTGTATAAATAGAGGAGGTGTGTTCCTCATTTAACACACACTACAATCACTTATGATTGACACATAGGTGAGGGAGAGATATTCTATGGAGGAGAAGGAGCTCATGTCTATGGTTTACATCTTTGTATTTTTTGGTCATCTATATTGAGGAAGCTTTGTTAGGTTTTCTACCCCATGAGGGTTTCCCAGGATAAATCTGTGTCTCTTGTGTTTATGCTATGCTTGTTGTTCTTTCAGTGATCTTGTATACAATATTGTGGTGAAATGGAATGTAATGTTGATATTTTTTATCTTATAATATTGAATCTTAACATGGTATCAGAGCTAACCTGAAGGAAGGCAATGTATGGCACTTACAACACTTGCTTCACTTGCAACAATTTGAAGGTTAGGGTTTTATATAGCAAAAACCAGTCATCGTCGTACTTTCGCTATAAATCCATTTTGGAAAAGGTTCAAGATCTGAAACCTTTACAAGTCGTATATAATATCCCCATGTACCTTGTATCCAAATTAAAACCTCATATTCATTTTAATTTGTGATTTATGATCAGTACAAGTTAGGGTTTTTGCCTCTTCCAGATCTCAGTCATAAATAGGTGACCTAGGAAAAAAGGTCACAACTTGGGATAGGAAGATCCAAATGAAATTTAGTAAATAGTGATAGGTAGATAACGGACTGTAGTTTCTCAGGTAATTTTTTCAGAAGCCGAAGTTGAACCGGTTACACGTGGCACGCCGTACAATTTTTCTCTCCTATTTTATCCCATAAACAGGTCACGTTGCGACACTTGGAATAACTCTATCTCACAGAATGAAATTAAGGTCAGACCTATGTGGTTGGAAAGAAGACAAGTTGAGATACCACCGGAAGAAGTTTCAGAACCTGTGGATTCGTAATTTCGGAGGTACACCAGAAACAATCAGGTGCATATTTCTGTCAAAACAGATTTGGATTTTGAGCACATTCATTCTTGAATCATCACTGTTGTGGGAAATTAGGGTTTCAGAGAAAGTTGAAACTCTTGGAATTGGAGATGATGGTTGAATGATCCTTAGAAAAATCAAAAGTTAGAGACCAAGATCAAAATTTTTGGTTGGTCAGAAGGCTGGGATTAATCAAACCCTAGTTCGGGATTTTGATCAGAAAGGTGGAAAATTAGGGCTTCTGCAAAAATTAGAATTTTTTAAGTCTATGACCATAGCTGGAAGCTCCTCAGAAAAATTGAATTTTAGATCTTTGGATCGAACCTTTTGATTGGGAAAAAGGGTGGTCTTTATCAAACCCTAGTTCGAGGTCCTAATCGGTGAATCCAGAAGTTTCAAAGGCAATTTTGAGGGGTCAAATTTTGCAGTTTTCAAAATTGAAGTATACGAGCTTGATCAGCTTAGCAAGCCACATCTTTCCATAAATTTAGATGTTTGAAATTCAAAGTTTGAATTTTTAGGGTTTTTCTTACAAACCCTAATCCAGCTCCAGATCCAGTTTCAGCAAATCAAAGTGGATTGGGTTAAAAGCAATCCTGCCAGGTATGACTTCAGGAAATACAGGTATGTTTTGAAATCTAATTCTTGATTAATTTCATGATATGTTTGTCTTCATATTATTGAGGTTAGTACAATTATGATTGTTTCATAATGAATGCATGTGAATGATAGAATACATTCATTGATTAGGGTTATGACACTTACGATTGTACTAATGCACTTCTGAGGATAATGTTGTCTGCTAACAATATACAGGTACATCAAGAAAGACAAATCAATTTCTATGACCATGATGAAATGAAGACAAAGATTCATCCATAATATTTGATCACATAGAAGCTCTACTTAAGAGGTATGTATGACTTTGTTCTACTATGCTTAACCTATGAGATATGCAGGTTCTAGCACAAGGTCTCTAAATCATTGAAGAGAACAAAGAAGATATTGTTTGGGTATGTTAAGACATAACCAAGCTTGATAATCCAGGTATGTTTTCCTATATCAAGTTAGAATCCTACTTTGTTAGGATCTTAGGTAAGTATACCTGTGTATGAAATAATCATGACCATACATACTTAAGATTATTTAGAATTATAATGTTTTGATAATATTGAGATTATACTAATGAATGTATGTTTGTGTATGAGATCATGAGGATGACACTAGTGGACACTTGAGCATGCATAGTGGTACAGAATGAATAGAAGATCAAGCGGGAGGCAACCACACAAACATAAAAGATAAGTATTTGAGTTGTTATTTGAATCTATGAAATAGTAAATGATATTGCTTGTAATAGTTGTATGCATATTTGTATTCCTAGAATATATCATACTGAGTGTAAACATTCATATAGCATTAAAAAGTATACTACTAATATGCATATGGTTGGTAAGTTGGACAAACATTCCATTGTTGCTCGTCTAGAATGAAACCTCTTTGCTAACATGCTAAGATCTGTGCACGCTCTCGATAGTATGTTCTGGTAGAGATGGAAGGCATCTAGATAGCCCCTATATGCATACAGGATATGGAAAAGTGTTGTGCCAAAGTATTGGTCAAGATAGTTGCATAGCTATGTAAATCATATCTGTATGCATAATAGGTTATCATGTCAACATGATTTGATGATTATGAAGTATTACTAATCATATAATTAACTTTGATTTGTAGGAAAGATCATGAAGAATGATGAACACATATTTCATTAAATTTGGAATTAAACAGTGGATCTAGAATTCTAAAATAACAAAAAAAATCAATTCTAACATTATTCTTGTAATAAAATCTTTCCAATTTTAATGAAATATGTGTTAAGTGATGGATGTTCAACAAGAAGATTTACAAATCAAACATACTATAGAAGGCTCGTGGCTAGAAGATTCTCTTAGAAAGAGGAAGAGGATCATGACGAGATGTTTGCTCCAAGTAGCTAGATAATACTTTTCTCTCAATGGTGTGATTGAAGAAGAAGTGTGAATCGAGAAAACTCCCAGGATTCAATTGAAGAAAGCTCTGTATGGGTACCCAGGATCGATAGTTATTTGATGAGCTTAATGATCACCATGGGTGATGCATATTTCAACCTTTGCTACAAGGTTGAAGATGGTTTCTATATACTGATGACATTCTTCTCTTAAATGGATGCAAGAAGGAACTCATCACAGAGTTCAAATGATCTTGAGGCTCATACTAGTAGAAGCATCTGACGAGAGATGGCACGGATAGATATGCAGAAGATCACTCAGAGTGGGAATGATGTTCAATCACACAGGGAGAATTGACAATTTATTGACAAGCTTGGGATTTACCAGAAGTAAAGCTGATCCTAACCTTTACCTTAAGGTTATGGATGATACTATTATTGTGTATGGATGATCTCTTTCTAACAGGGAATGAGAAACAGATCATGGAAAGCAAGAAGAAGCTAGCTATAGAATTTGAGATGAAAGATCTCGGATTGATGCATTACTTCCTAGGTCTGGAAGTATGGCAAGGCTCAAAAGGAATCTTTCTTAACCAGGGAAAGTATGCTGTGGAAATCTTGAGAAGATTCGATATGTTGGAATGTACAACCATGGCCACTCTCATGGGTTCCAACTTGAAGCTATTAGCAGATGACTCATCAGAGTTAGTGGATGTAAATCTGTATAGACAGATTATTGGGTCATTGATGTATCTAACGAACACTAGGTCAAATATATGCTTTGTTCTGAACACCTTGAGGCAGTATCTAGTGGAAACTAGACGTGTTCACTTAATACCTGCAAAGCATGTGATGAGTTACCTGAAGGGTACGATAGACTTTGGTCTATATTATCTTGGAGATCATGATTTCAGATTGTATGGCTACACATGCTGATTGGGATGGAAGTGTATCAAACATGAAGACCACATCGGGTGGATGTTATTGGCTGGGTGGATTAGCAAGAAGCAGTATAGTGTGGCTCTCAGTATAGCTGAAGCGGAATATATAGCTGCTTGCTCTGCTAGTTGTGAAGCGCTATGGCTTCGGAAGTTGTTATCAGGATTGTTTGACTTAGAGATGAACTCCACTATGATCCTGTGTGACAACCAGAGTTGTATGAAGATGACAGAGAATCCAGTATTCCATGATAAGTCAAAGCACATAGAGATCCAATATTTCTATATATGGGATATGGTGCAGAAAGGAGCTATCAAGCTCGAGTATGTGAGCACTAACGAACAAGTTGCTAATGTATTGACCAAACCTCTATCTCGAGTAAAGTTTGACTATTTCCGAGAAAAGCTTGGTGCAGTTCAGAAGGACCATCCTTTAAAGGGGGAGTGATATGGTCACTGATGATGAGATTTCTTATATCGATGGCAAGGTCGATGATGGGGATACTTGTATCGATGATAAGGATACTATATCGATGATGTAGATACTGTATTGATGAGGATACTGTATCGTTGATGTGGATACTTGTATTGATTATGAGGTTACTTGTTCCGAAGATGAGGTCAATGATGAGGTTGCCGGTTACGAGGATAAGGTTGATGCATGGTCCTTAGACTTTGTCTAAGTGGACGAGGAGGGATTGTATCATCCCCGGACTTAGGTCCCTGAATTTATCCATAGACATATGTCTTCGAGAAGTGGTCCCTAGTGGATGAGAGGGATTGTATCATCCCTGGACTTCGGTCCCTGAATTGATCTGTAGACATATGTCTTTGAGAAGTGGTCCCTAGTGGACGAGAGGGATTGTATCATCCCTGGACTTCGGTCCCTGAATTGATCTGTAGACTCTTGTCTTCGAGAAAGATGTTGGTGAATGATGTAATGTGCGCTCCTGGACTACTCAACAGTGGGTGATCATTCACGAAACCTGTAATGATGTAATGTTTGCTCCTGGATTAGCAGGTGATCATTCACAGGTTGTAAATACTAGATTTGATCTAGGTCACACCCTAGTTGAAATAGTATTGGCTTTGTGGTTGAATGGAATGACGTAATGTTCGCTCCTGGACTGCTCAGTGTAGCAGCAGGTGATCATTTCCAGGTCCTGTAATGATGTAATGTTCGCTCCTGGACTATAGCAGGTGATCATTCACAGGTGATCAAATCCTAGATTTAATCTAGGTCACATCCAGTATGAAAAAGGACTAGCACTATGGTCAGGATTGCATCATCCCTGAACGCTTGGTTCAAAATGTACGTGATGGGGATTGCATCATCTCGAAACCACTAGTTCAAAATGTACATGATGGGGATTGCATCATCCCAAAACCACTAGTTCAAAATGTACGTGATGGGGATTGCATCATCCTCAGACTTCGATCCCTGAATTGATCCGTAGACATATGTCTCCGAGAAGTGGTCCCTAGTGGACGAGAGGGGATTGCATCATCCCCGGACTTCGGTCCTTGAATTGATCCATAGACATATGTCTCTGAGAAGTGGTCCCTAGTGGACAAGAGGGGATTGCATCATCCCTGAACTTCAGTCCCTGAATTGATTCGTAGACATATGTCTTCGAAAAAGATGTCCTTAGACTCTATCTAAGTTGACAAGTAGACTGCATCGTCCCTAGACATGTTATGGTGTCTTAAATGGATCATGTGTATTGTAGGGTATGCTGCTATGATGTTGTTGATCGTAATGGTCTAGATGACGATGCTGCTAATCATGATGATCTAGATGATGATGCTATTGATCGTGATGATCTAGATGATGATGATGTTGATCGTAATGATCTAGATGACGATGCTGCTGATTGTGATGATCTAGATGATGATGCTATTGATCGCGATGATCTAGATGACGATGATGCTGATCGTGATGATCTAGATGATGATGCTGTGGATCGTGATCATTTAGATGACAATGATGTTGATCGTGATGATGATGATGTTGATCGTGATGATCTAGATGACGATGATGCTGATCGTGATGATCTAGATGATGATGATGTTGATCATGATGATCGTGTGATGACGATGCTAATGATCGTGTGATGATGATGCTGATGATCGTGTGATGGCGATGCTGATGATCGTGTGATGACGATGTTGATGATCATGTGATGACGATGCTGATGATCATGTGATGATGATGTTGTTGATCGTGAGGATCCAGATGATGATGTTGATCAAGAGATCCAGACAATGTTGTTGATCGAGGGATCCAGATGATGATGTTGATTGAGAGATCCAGACGATGAGGCTATTGATCGAGAGATCTAGATGATGATGTTACTATAGTTGTTCGAGTGCTACAGAAGATGAAGACTCACTACTGAAGATGTTGATGTTCCAATATTGAAGCTCTTGAAAATGTTCCAGTAACTGTTTGAGTTACTGATGATGTATAAAGAAATCTTCCAATGATTTATAGATGTATCATGTATGATGTTGATGACTCCTTGCTCTTGCAGATGTTGTTATAATATCCTTCTCGTTAAGGGGGAGTGTTGAAATATTGTAACTTCTAAGAATATTATATTGTGTACTTTATTATTTCGGAGATGTTTCATTCCTCCGACGGGACTTTGTTGTATATCTGCAGATGTTTATTCCTCCGTGGATAATGTGGTAACTTGGGTTATTAGACTTCCCTAGTGGGGGTCAAACCTGTATGTGTTATGTGGGTTAAAGGGTTATTATACCACCCTATTGGGGTCGGCCCTGTCACATTATCTAAAGTGGTTAAGTTGGGGCTGACCTAGCTTGTGTAAAAGACAAGTCAGAGTTGTGTATAAATAGAGGAGGTGTGTTCCTCATTTAACACACACTACACTCACTTCTGATTGACGCATAGGTGAGGGAGAGATCTGCTATGGAGGAGAAGGAGCTCATGTCTATGGTTTACATCATTGTATTTGTTGGTCATCTATATTGAGGAAGCTTTGTTGGGTTTTCTACCCCATGAGGGTTTCCTAGGATAAATCTATGTCTCTTGTGTTTA
The DNA here is from genome assembly GCA_027924585.1 of Larix kaempferi. NCBI lineage: Eukaryota > Viridiplantae > Streptophyta > Pinopsida > Pinales > Pinaceae > Larix > Larix kaempferi. Next base: position 7,764,448 of record BSBM01000616.1, read on the forward strand.
TGTTGTGCTTGTTTTTCTTTTAGTTATCTTGTATATGCTATTGTTGTGAAATGGAATGTAATGCTGATATTTTATGTCTTAGAATATTGAATCTTAACAGTTTCCATGAGAAAGGGGTCTTTAAGGCTCATCATTGGGAAGTGAGGTGGTAGCTACGTTTTGAATATGGAAGCATGCGAGTTTAAACCATTCTCTCGAGTCTCCCATTCACATGAGATGCGGCTAGTGGAAAGGACATGGTTTAGTATGAAATTGTTCGACAATGCAGTCACTGCATTTGATTTTTATTTTCCACCCAGCGTTAGCTATCATCTTCCTCTCTGCTGTCTCTCTGTCATCAGAAGAGGAAATATGGATAAGTTGATAGAGGAGGTCCAAGAGATAAAGGTCATGCACTAGGATACCAGGAAGAACACCCACAACTCCTTTGAATTTTCCAAAGTCATGTTGGAATAAAGCAAACAGATAGGTCTTGACATATATCGTATGGATTCCTTCCTAGAAGATGTGGAAACCAATGTTCGCATCCATGTTGGTGAGTTGGAAGAGCTGTAGAAATAGGTGAAGAGCATAAAAGAACAACAGCAAGTCAATTTCGAAGGTCTCAAGCAATTCATGTTCGCTGTGAAAGGACAGTTGTTCGGCTCTCTGCAGAAAGGTAATGAAAATTTGGAGCTTTGTTTGGACCAAATGGAAGGTGTGTTGAATGACCTAAATCATGAACTCCAGAAGTAGAGCGAGCCATTGGATCCTGAAGCTCAGCAAGAAGGCATCTCCTTAATGGAAGATGACTCTCTCATGCAAGAAGAAACTCCACTAGCCCAGAATCAGGAATGAAGCCATGCTCTTCTCCTATCTTTTTGCTGAATTTTTTTTTGTATTAAACTTTGTAATCAGTATGTTAGGATATACACTGTAAAAGGTAGATTCAAGGGACATAAATAAAAAATAGTTACAATTTTTTAACAGCTTATGATATCAAACCTGGAGGACTTAATGGATGGGTTATGGTTTACCCTTCAATGAAGGGATTTTGTAAATTATCTGTTGTTTAAATATATCTCCTTTTTTGCTTTTCTGCTAAAAAAAAATTTTAATAATTTGGCTGAACAATTCCAAAGAATATTGCATGTTGCATCCAAAGTTTATACATATTGAAATAATCTTGTAGAACCCAATGATAGCACTATCAAATCAAGAACTCAATGACCATTTATTTAATGACAATGCATTTGATGTAGGTAGGTGGCCCTCCATAAGAGAGTTGATCCATCATCAAAACCCATCTATGAGAAGAGTGCACCCCTTGTTTCCATGGCGTATAGCGAGATAATCATTGATGTCTATAAATTTCCATCCTTTAGGTTGTGCACATTTTTTGTTTATCATTTTCTCCAAACTATTGGGTTTTATGCATTCTTGGGTAGACCCATTGTAATTTGTTATAAAGGGCATCAACCAAGCATAATAGAACAAGTCATTTTTGCAATTAGATTTAATATTTCTCTTGTTGATTATTGTTTCTATGTTGTTTCTGGTTCCATATTATAAACATCTATTGAAGAGGTCATTTTCTTTATCTAAGTTTGTGTAAGGCCTCGCCTGAAATCCCTATCTAAAATTTAACACTTACAAATCCTATGAACAAATCCCGTAAGTGGATCAACTGTTTAGCTTGAATAGGTTCCGGGAAAAATAAATTTCCACATATTAACAAAATGCATGCGAAGACCCCAACGCATTGCTTGCATGGGATCCGAGATCAAAAGATTCGATCACTATAATAATATAATTTTTTACCATAACTACAATTTAAATCATTCCAATGGTATATGCACACATAACCCAAGATAAAAATAAAATTATTCCTCTACCATAATGTAAGATACTTTAGTAAAACATCAATTCATTCAATGTATTTCTTTCACGAATTTTACAAGGATAAAGTAAAATAAAACAAAATTAGTTCTATTAATCAATATATATATAGCAATCAAAAGAACTTGTCTAGATGAATACTCAAGCAATTTGACGAAGTTCCCGAAGTAGGTTTTTGCACGATTCGATCAACTGCTAATGAAATCAACGGCTGACCCCTCGGTTGACCTCCCTACCATACCAGGAGCATTCTTCTTCCTCCCATTCCCCCGAGCAAATACGAGGTCACAAGAACATACAAGCCTAAACCTTAGATGAGATATCCCAATCCCCAGAGCAGTTCTCAACCAAACTCACATGGACCACACTTAATCTCAAACTTTCATTGACAGAATCCATCCAGTATTAGGGACTAAGAGATCCTTTTATCTTCATTCTCCCTTTCTTAAATATAAAAGTCTTGGACAACATGTGTCGTCTCATTCAAAATTTAATTTAATTTATAAATTATCTATTATTCATTCTCATGCAAGCAAGTGTCACTCTGACATACTAGTGCACATAAGTTCCTCAATTCTCTCTTAGTTGTCTTCCTAGTCTAAAATCCCAATCCCTGGATGAATGGGTGCATGTGGAGTTAAACTCTAGATATTTTCTAATCTAGATTTTCTCCAAAATCAAATATCTCTAATTTATTTATTTCTTATTTTAATTTAATGCATGTCTTCCTAAATCAATGTATGTACATAATTTCTATCTCAAATACCCCCTTCAATAATTTCTCAATTTAAAATACTTTTTCATTTAATTATTCTCAATTTAACATTAACATATGCAAAATTCAATATTAACCTAAATGTTTTAGTGTAAGAGTGCAAATATTTCCATTTCCTCTCATTGTCTAGGAACCACTATGGGTCCTTCTGACAACTTCCTTTCTCTTGACCTCGTGTGGGGAGTACTATGTAGCGATTAAGAGTCGTTACTGTAATCTTCCGACTACATTTCCATGGATACTAATGGAGATTGAGGAATAATATATTTTTGAGTGTGCACCCCTCAACACATCGTACACTACCAAATCGTTGTGGCATCTCCCGTAAGACACACACTTCCTCGGGTGAACTGATAGAGCTTCTAACCCGTGCGTGGAATTCTTTTTCAAGGTTGACAGTCTGTCATCGTACCCCTATGCATATTTCTCATTCTTTACGACCCACTTTTATTCCATTGAGAGTGAGTCGGTAATTCATTTTACCTGCGACTACACACACTCAAAGCACACATTAGTAGTGCTGCACCATATAGAGTATATCAGCATGCATTTTCATCTTTATTCAATTCTATTTAAACAAATGGCATATATTCACATCTATGGAATCAAAGGCATCACTTCTTTCATTTATTCATAACATAATCATATTTCTCAATCAATCAAGCATAATCATCATTTGCTTGTCAATCAACAATTTTCTTTCAATAATAATAAATCATAACACATTGTTACAATTTATTATTCGGGTCGCTCCAATACGAGTGCCCTCAAAGTCTAGTATTTATATAATACTTTTAATAGAATATTCACAAATATATCCTAAATATACATAAGCATTTATATGGATGTGAGAGTTTGCACATAGTTATTAATAAATATTTTAATAAAATAGTATTAAATTAAATGATATTTTTATTTTATCTCTATTACACTTACACTGAATATTCCATGAATTAAAGTTGTTCTAGATTTCCATACATGAATTACCAATACTACCAAATTATATTACTAAGAATTTATCTTTATATACCATATACAACAATGCCAAGTACATTTATAATATAATTGTACAATTACAACCTACTAACAACAATACAGGTATGTAAACTATTTAATTTTCAATTATAAAGAGCTGTCATCTCCAAATTTCTCTTTAATCACGAAACAGAATACCAACCTACTAACAGCAGTGCATTGATGTAATTTTACAATGCGAACCTACGAACATATCACGCAACACAGACTGTGCACCACCAGCGGCCATTCCGAAAAAAGAGAGCAGATATTTCTTAATAAAAGTATTAACAAAGCAAGTAGCTGCAACATCTAAATCAGTGATCTACTTTTGCTTTCTAATTTCGTGTTGCAGTGGCAGACTGCGTAAAATTTCATGTTAATGTCGCATCTGCTCCAACCAATCGTTCCTTATTTCCCAATTTGCCTTCGTTGTGTAGTCTTTATAAAACCCTAAATTTAAGCTTTCTTAACGTGAAAGAAAAAGTAATTGACTTGGCTGGTCTCAGAGTTTGTTAAAGATAGACAGAAATATGTACTCAAAATATTTTGATATTACTTGAATTTTCTTTTCGAAATTTGGGACGGGTATATACCAGAATTGTAATTGAAATTACACAATCAAGTTGCATTAAATATATAATATTTTATATCCTATAATAATCGAAATTTTATAGCCTTTTTACTACATTTTTTTTATACTTATTTTTTACTACATTTTCCTCCAGAGTTACGTTGCGTCGAATTTTGAATAAGTAAACAGATATTAATTAAACATTTGTAGCGGGTCGTAAGTATTTGTCCGACAAGGGTGTTAACCGGAAAATTTGAGTCGCCGGTTGGCCTTCATGTATATATTGAAGTATTTTGTTCACATTTGCTTCGAATATATATGTCATGAAGATATATTCATTTATTTTATATTTATATAAAAATATTTATCAAACATTTTGAAAATTTATATAAGAATAGATAAACATTTTAAAAATTTATATAAGAATAGATAGAAGGATATATACAGATCATATCATATCTTTTTCTTCCTAATAACAAGTATCCAAAATAGTCGGAATAGATAAATGGGTCCACAAAGATAGAAATCTTTTCTACCAAAAATTGATGGTTAACTTCTTGTGGCCACATCGAAAAAAATGAAGAAGTATCCAAAATAGTAGGAATACATAAATGGGTCCACAAAGATGGACATATTTTCTACCAAAAATTGATGGTTAACTTTTTGTGGCCACATCGAACAAAATGAATATAGTAAGCTGACTTTATTAGTAAAAACTCGCTTACAATTAAATTTTCTGAGAATAAATAAAGTTGTGATCTTCAAACAAAGCTAAAGCTTAATAAGTGCATAGAAAATCTTATTGCCCCAATCATTAAATAAAACAGAATACTAACAAATATGGTAGTAAAGAACCCCTCGCATTGACCTTGAAGGTTAACAAAATACCAACAAATAACAAATATGGTAGTAAAGAACCCCTCGCATTGACCTTGGAGGTTAACATAATACCAACAAATAACAAATATGGTAGTAAAGAACCCCTCACATTGACCTTGAAGAAACCTCCAACACTGTTTGACATAGTGACACTCCCAAAAGATGTGCTCACTATTTTGGAAGGCTCACAAATAGTAGAAAGGGCATTAGAAACCCTTGAGCCTAGTTTTGGATGTTGAATATCATAATTATTCTCATTATTTTGTTTTAATGAAGTAGCCATATAAACACTTAGGTTTGGTCCACATATGGGTCCAAGTATTTTTTCATTCACTAGTTAGTGGAGAAGACATGGTTAAAAACCCTAGCATTTTGTATTGCCTATATTTTCCAATCTAATAGTGAGAAGTGCACGAGAGATGCTCTATAGTATAGTGAGAATACATGGTACTGGAGTAGGATTAAGCCTCTTTAAAGAAAGGAAAGTATATTGGAGTAGATCATCTACGTGAGGTTGTGGGTGTCTCTTCACACCTAGCTCACCCTTAAGGGGAATTGAACCCGAGTCACCCTACTGAAGAAACCCACACCTTAACTGAATGAGCTAGTGGGATTTGACCATCTTGATCCAACTTCAAATGAACTTAATAGTTTTATTTTGATTTTCTTGTGATGGAGAGGGCGCTTGGGTTGCATCGTGCATATAAATCTCTCCCTGGGATCTTGTTGAGGTTAAAGATATGTTTAGATTCCAATTTCATAATATTTTTTCTCATTATCATTTGATAGATGGGGTGATGGCTTGTAGGCATGCTTTCTACCATGTGCCCCCCAATAAGGTTTCTTGTGGTGATAGGGACATGTTAGGAAAACAATTTTCAAAGAAAGAGTTTGTTGTTGCATTGTATTCTACGAAGAATAGTAAATATCAAAGTGTGGATGGGTTTCCTTATGAGTTTTACAAGGCCATGTGCGATACAATTGGTGATGAGTTTTACTCTTTGGCCTCTAAAGGTTTTTCTATTATTAGACTACTTGAGTTTCTCAACCAAGGAATGCTCAAGCTTATTCCAAAGAATGCAACCAAGGATTTTATTGGTGGATGGTGCCCTATCAAATCGCCCATGGTTGCATATACAATTATGGCAAGGCTATGGCATTGCAAACCCACTAAGTGGAAAAGTATGTGGTTCATCGAGAGAAAACAAGATTTGTTCAAGGGATGTTCATACTTGATATTGTGGTTTTTGCATGGGAGGCTATGGGGTTGGTGAGGGAGACTCGGCTACAAACTCTGATCTTGAAAATTGACTTTGAAAAAGAATATTTTATTTAATCAATTAGTGTTTTATTTTCAATATGTTGAATTGTTTGGGGTTTGGGCCTTGGGCCTTGGTCTGTTTCCATGGTGAAAAATCTCTTCACTAATGCTTCATTTTTTATTTCGGTTAGTAGGGCCTTGCCTCTTTGGATTTAATTTCATCATTATATTTTCCAAGGATGTCCTTTGGCCCCTTATTTACATGTCTTGACTACAAATGTTCTAGGTTATTTGTTAGAGGTATCTCATATTTGTGGTCATATTCATGGTATTCTTCTCCCAAATTTGTATAGGATAGTTAACAACCACTTTGAAGATGGAAAAAATTTTCTAGTCAAAGTGAAAAGGAAGTTTGCTGATGAGGTCATTTCTTGTTTAGACACGTTTTTCTCTGCCTCGTGTGCTATAGTCAGTGTTCATCAAAAATGAATTTGGTATAAGGTTTGGATAGCCCCCAAATTAGATCACTGCTATTTGGTATTATATTCAACCTAGGGTTATTTCACTGTATTTGGGGATTCCATTTGGATTTGGGTTGTCACTAGTTTCCATGTGGGATTAGTGGTTGTAGAGGTTGAAGAATAAGCTTCATATTTGTCATAACAATGACCTTCCATTCATAGTAAAGTTGACTATTTTTGGGTGCCACATCACCATTACAGATGTGACAAATCTCACCCACTTGGGATGTAGAAACACAACAATGAAGTAAAATAGTTATTCCTGATATGCATGACATAGTTATATGAAGTTTTACTTTCTCTTTATATATATATATATATATATATATATATATATATATATATATATATATATATATATATGGGGATGTTGATTGAGTGTTATGGAGGGTTCCACCCTTCCCCTCTCGATTATTATTTAAGGGTCGAGTCTCCCAGATGCTAGATACAATCAGGGAACGCGTGAGGACAACAAATCCAAATCTTTATAAGTTAGTATTAAATGCAACTTAAATTCTTTTCCTTAGTTTGATGTGTTTAAATTCTCGGGCATGCAGGCTTAGATGTGGAAACCCTCCACTAGTTACACCCAATAAAATTGAAGTAATGAAAAAACTTAATAGTGCCAAAAGGATACTTTGTGCTAGTTCATGTGTTGGAAGCTATTCAAGTTTGAAACCTATATGAGGAATCCTTAACCAATAGATCTAGCTCCTCTCCTCTGGTTGTTGAGATGACCTTAACTGATGATGGAGTTCCCTTCCTTTTTTCATTATATATATATATATGCGACAAGTGGCTATAGAAAGCGCTTCTTTGAGGCAATTATCAGTGTCACCAATTTTAATTCTAATTTTAATCCTACAGAAGTGGTTTCATTTCTCACTCAGAGTGAATGATTAACAAAATTCCATCGAATGTGAGGGTCAGTGCCTCTATAGTTATAAGTGAAGGCACGCGAAAATAAAATACATTAATAGGATTGCACAAAGCATGTAGTTGTCAAGAAACACATCAATTACCTTACTATTATTGTGGTTATGGTTTTCATTTCTTTATGCACCATGTTATAGAATTGGGATGCTATAAGGTCTCAACGATGAAATGGTACTACCATATAGAATAATGGCTTCAAATATATTTGTTGCATTAATATTAAAGCATAAATGTAGGTATGGGAGCACAATTGATGTAAATTTATGAGATTCATGGACTAGGGGAAAAGGTGAGAATTAATAAAAATGTCTAATTTTTACATCAAGATGAAAGTTTAAAATTGAGTTCTAAGAATGAAGGGATGAATTAATAAATTTGTGGATGTTGGGAAGGTAGAACCAGACACCATGATAGTTAAGTTGGAATTGATGTGGCGATAGGCCAAGACTGTGTCAATTCAAGCAATTGAAGAGTAAACACAAAAAATTCCATGGTTACGAGCATTGGGTGGAAAATCAATAGGGCGGTATCATTACACCACTTGTGAGGCCATGAGTCTTGTTTTGTAAATTGGGACAAGATCTCCAAAGAGGGTAATCCATAGGGAAGTATTGGTATACCGCTTCAGTGCTACCGAGGTCGGTAATGGAAGTGTCTCCCAATATTTCAAGACATTGGATGTTTTTGCATGCATTTAGGTAGTAAACCACTTCGGAGCTCTAGAGCCTACTATTGGAAACTCTCTCTTTATCTTTGGACATGCTATATGCTTTCCATGTGCTTAGGTTGTATACCACTTCTAAGAGCCTAGGGGTGATCTAAAGGAGGGAATCGTAGTCCCATTGACCTTGAGAAACATACCTCAGGGAAAATTTCGCAAACTCCATAAGCCTCAAGCCCCCATATTCTCTCTCTCTCTCTCTCTCTCTCTCTCTCTCTCTCTCTCTCTCTCTCTCTCTCTCTCTCTCTCTCTCTCTCTATCTCTCTCTCTAGGGGTGCATATGTATGAAGTGGAAAAATCTTATGGCTCATAGGAGTGAAAAAACAAGATCACACCAACCCCTATTTAAGTGGAGCATGTGAGCAAGTAAAGGTGACATGGAAGGTTTGAGAAGGGATACGCAGAATTTAGGTAGACCCCACATCACTTTCCGCATATGCACATGAAACGTGGAAGACTATGTCAACATAAATTATATTTTTTAAATCATAAGTCTAGAACAAAATTCTTATTTTGGGCATAATTGAAGCATAGGGAGGATTGAGCTGAAATTTTAGGTGGGAATCCATAGTGACGATGCCTCTGAAAGAATCTTTGACCTTAGATTTTGATATTTGACACAAAAAATAAAAATAAAATAGCAAATAGAATTTTTTGAAGGATAGGGCCATGCTTACAGTCAGTAACTTCATTGATGATGAAATTTGGATAATAAAGAATATGCGTAGATATGAGGAAACCCAAAGAAGAATTGGATAGATTAATGATGTATACTTGGACTCTATAACATGGTAAATCCTAGGTTAGAGAGGAAGGGCACCAACCAACGTAAAAAAAAAAAAAAAAAAAAAAAAAGATAATGTTCAATAACAAGAATCGAAATAAGAACAATAGAGAGAACATTTTTTTCTTTGGAAAGAAATGAATTAAACTTTCTTTGGAAGACCAAATAATATTATATAGAAATTAAAAGTATCCACACAAGATGAAAAAATATGAAAATACTAATGCATGAATCCCCAGAGATAGGAAGATGCATCTAGATGTCCTCACACAATTACACTCAAATCAAACAAGAAATGGAAATGAGGAACTCTCAGTGGTTACTAAATTGTTAGTTAGATAATGTTGTCTAGGTGAATGGATTCTTCTCGGGTATTATAGAATGATTTGGCACATCACTTTATTCCATTACTGATGGGCCAACATCAAGAGACATTTGCAAGTTAATCCAACTCAATATACTCTAAAAAATTAGGATTTGCGGGGTAAATGTGCCCTTCCATTGGGATTGATATTTAGGCTTTTACTCATACTTATTTCCATTAGTATGCTTCACGATCCCATTGTAGCATATAGAGGAGGAGGAATCAATTCACCTTGCAAATATCGATTAGTTAGAAAGAAGTTCCCTTGGTAATGATAATGCAAAACATTACTAACAAAAGGTGTCAGCAAGGATGTGTGAGTATTAATAATAAAGTTGTTGATTGAATCACCCTTGGCCTCTTCTTGAAAAATGAAGGCATGTTCAAGCATCAGTAATTGTTGGGAAATTTCATCATCAATCTACTCATTCTATAGTGACACTGGTGTTTCTTGATTGGTAGAAGGTCGGGCGAGGGGGATAAAGGGTGAGCTTCTTCATGGAAACCCCATGTGAAATAGTCTTATCCCTTGATCTATAACCAATATAAGCTTCTGCAGTGGCTAGCATGGTATTCCTAAAATGAGGGGGTAAGTGCCGAGAGTTTATTTTGGCTATAGGACAATAAATTCAATGGGTTATTCCCAAGAGTCTACAGAAATTACAATATCCTCTAGGATCCCTTTTGGCTTGACTCTTGAGTGGTCATCTGGTTGCAAAAATATAGGAGTGGGGCACATGTTGGATAAGTTCAATTTTTACATGGTTTCTTTAGTCATCACATTAATAGAAACTCCCAAATCAATTAAAGTGCTTGGAATCAAGATATTATTGATGTGGACACTAACTAGTGGGATTACAGCGTCAATGTATTTGGTCATGAATTTTTTTCCTCACATAAGGTTAGCTAATTGACCAATTAACTAAATTTTCTGAGGATCCCTTTTCTTTATGCTAGGTTTCTTAAGATAGAGCTCTCTCATATCATTGGCATAGATCAGAACATCCACAATTTCTTTAAATAGTAGAATTTTAACACACACATTCCTAAGTTCTCCCAAAATGTGAAAATTTGGCTCGATGGGAGTCCAAGTTAAAATCAAACCTTTCTAGTTAAGGAGGAGGTCCTAGTGTCCCTATAGGTTGGTCTACTACACTTAGAGAAATTTTCTTTGCTTGGAAATTGTACTTTCAACCCAACTTTCTAGAGTTCTTTCTATCGTCGTCTAGTTCTTCCCATGAGTTTCTTGGTCTACCATGAAAGTTTCATTGAGTTTTATATTTCCCACATTCACTATTGAGTAAATGCACATATATGGAGGTAAACCAGGTCTGTAAACATTATCACTTACATGTTCGAACACTTGAAAAGGACCATACCATAGAGCCTTGAAATTCTTACTAGGACCATATATCCTTTCTTTGTTCATATCAAACCAAACTATATCTCCCACCTTTTTCTTCTCATTTTTTATTGCTCATGCTGGGCCTTGTAATTTCATGTGACTTATTCTATGTCCCATTTACTTGCTAAGAAATATACTCAATATTATCTATGAATTTTTCATCCTTCAATTGTTTTTCTATGGAAGGTAAGAATTCCCATTAGTTTACTAGTCTAACATAGAAGTCTCTAACATGTTTTGTATACACCTTATCAATATTGGAGTGATAAGAAGCTTATTCAGAGGATGTGTACATTTAGTTGTGAAACTAGATCTCCTTTGAGATTACGAGGTTCGTTACATTGTATATGTAGGTCTTAGGAGTCTATGTATAGATTGGTTCTAATATGCTCCTATGAATTGAAATTTAAGACAATTGAAAATCACAAATCAAGAAAGAAAAATCACATACACGCATGTCCAACCAATAAGAAAAATAAATTGCAGGTATAGGAATTAGATATTATGCTATATACGCAAAGAATCAATTAAGTAAATGAACAAGTGCTAATATTAAAATAATTTAAAAAAAAAAAGTAAACAAGGATGAATAACACCTCCTATCCTTCAGAGTGGGGCCAAGCCTTGTGGAGTGAAGGTCCAAGTAGACTTCAGTAGTGAAATCTTTACACGATCAATTCATGCAATGGAATGAAAAGGAAAATAGAGTATATAACCACCAACTAGAAAGCAAAAAAATATATATTATATCCTTAATCAAAAAATTATTACCATCCTCCTACAACGAGCAAGAGTTTCATATCAGTAACATTTGTCTTGCATATATTTGTAGAGAAAAAGGACTACAACTAGGATCTTAAAATATACATAGTTGTAACAACTATCATGGTCAATAAAAAGGAAATTGTTACAACTAATTCATAACATGCCTTAATCAAAGATCATATGATTCTTAATAAAAAAATAATACAACTCATTCTTTTGTATAAACAACCAATATTACAAACAACCATGGGATCTGTGGTGCAAAATGAGGATCTCATATTTTTTCCATGATTTTACAATTTGTAGCACCAGCTAGATAACTACAAGGCTACATCACTTAGAATTTAGCACTATGATACATCCTTGTTTCATTGACTATGTTTTGATGTGCATGTTGATTAATTATTTCTATAGCCAATAATCCTACTATTTACACTTCATACCCAAAAATACTATTAACTGCACAATAAATACAGAGTATAATACTTCCCTTAGGTTTACAACGAAAATCAATTGAAAGATATAATTATATGTGAAGAATAATTTATGATTCTATGCCTTGATTATTACTAAATAAGTCAAGAAAAAGAGGCTTTATGATGAAAAAATGTCTCAAGTTAAGGAAAAAAAAGGGTATCAAAAAGAGGTTATTTTGAGGCTCAACATCTCCTCCCGACCAAATATGTTACTCATACTCATGCAACTATCAATTATTTTTACGCTAAGGGAGTGGATGAAGTGGTCTCATATTCAACCATGCTCCAATTGAGTGTCAAGTACTCTTGTTCATCAGTTGGTATCTACCCCAATATACTAGTTTTGTTCACCCAAATGTCCACTTCAATGTATTCTACTTATATAGGGCTCCATAAATTAGGAAAATGAAAATGTAAACCAATCCATCGAGTGACATATTATTTTAAGAAAAAAATGAGAATAATATAGGGTTTCTCTCCTTCATTGCTAAGGAGGAAAACTTTCCCATCCTTTCTTGAAGAAAAGGAGATCCTCCAACCTTTTTATTGAGATAAATTATTTACTTTCAATGATAGTTGCTTGTTGGATTTTCAAGAGACCAAAAGTGGGACTAAACTATTTTAGTAGCTTATTATTCTCTTTCATTACTAAGTAAGGATAAGAATGTTCACCCCCATCCTGTAAGTCATTATTGTGCTCCTTAAACCTCAATTGAGACACCACATTATTCAATTAAATTTGACTGCTCAAGAATGATGCAAATACTTTACATTGTATGCCACCCAATGATATAATTTTCTAATAAGAAATTATGTTATACTTGTTATAATTCACATAGAAGGTTTTTATTTGAGGACTTAGAACTAGACTAAATAAACAAAAAATATCCATGGGAGGACACTTTGTATTGATGCTCTGTAGTTAGTTCTCTAATCTAGAGACATGCCCAACATTCTTGTAGGAAGAAGGGATTCTACACGAGAATGTTGTAATTGCCAATTGTTGTAGTTTGGTCCTTTCTTACTTCAACTTTACCAATTCCCCTATCAATTGAGTGACCTTTTTTTGAGTCTCTTATTTCCCTCCTTTTTCCTTTTTAAAAGCTTTAGTCCAGAAGTCTCATAGTTTCTAAATGGTAACATGGTGTTCTTTTAATGAGAGGGTTTCCTTACCAGATGTGGGAACTTTCTTCAAATCCTTTGTCCTTAAAGGGGAATTCCAAGAGACATATCGTCTATTTGTTTTCCTTCCCACATTCACAACCTATTTCCAAGATTGTTCACATTTCATCTTCTTCTCTAGAAACTATTGTAATAGAATATCATCATTAGCTTTAGCAAATGGAAAACAATGTTTTTTCTCCATTGCCTCCACCAAGACATTCAACTCTCCTTGAGACCATGGAGCTCCATTTTTATTCGAATCTTCACCAATTTTCACCTGAGCTTCTCGTTGGTATTTTTAATTTTAGATTAAACCTCAATATTTCCTTGTAAGATTTTCAAGGGTGATGGATATCACCATGATGTCATATCTTTTTCTCAATAAAGCGTTCTACACGGATTCCTATATGATCCCTTATTCTTCCATGATATATTTTCCACTCATAGTTTCATCTTCAATAGCTAGGTTTTTTTTTATCTTCCATAGCATAATCATTTTTCGTGGATTCCCATCGGGCTCTTGATATCCATATCATTAGGTGAATCGGCTATAATTACATCTAGTCCTTATTTATCTTTTGTATTTTGTGAACTATATTTGGTCCTTTTCTTTTTGGAAACTTCTAATTAAGGAGCGTTCCTCCAATTTAAGCCATTCCTCTTGTTTGTTGATGAACTACCTACCAGTACTATCTTTTGTTTGTTGATGAACTACCTACCAGTACTATCTTGTTTGGAACTGAAATGAGTGCATCTCCAAACACTGGTAGAATTTGAGCAAATAAATTACTACATGACTAAGAAAGTTAGTGACGATAGTGTTTTTAAGCTAAATACTACTAAATTTGAGAAAACAACTAAAATTGACTAAATTTATTGACTTCTTTACTCACAAGATAAAAAATACCACTAGATAATAAGTGACACAACTACAAATGATTACAAAAATGAATAATTTAGTCCTGGGATAAAAAATACAACTAGATAACAACTACAAGATCAATATGAAAATGGGAATTTGCAATTTTGACAATGAAATTTTATGATTTAGTAAATGTTAACACTGCAGATGGATTCAGAGGCCTATCTAAGGGCCCTTTGAATCCATATGCATTGTTACAATTTACTAAATCGTAAAATAATTAGGGGGTATTTGAATCCATCTACGATATTAAAATTTATTAAATTGTAAAATTTATTTTACGATTTAGTAAATTTTAACAGATCAAGATAGCCACGGAGCATTCTTCCCTTTCCAACAACTTATTTAATGGATTCTGGCAATGATAATTTGCAATTTCAAGAATCAAAATGTGCGCTTTTAATATTTTTAACACCACAGATGGATTCAAAGACCCTCATTTTAATTAGACCACCTCTTCAATGGAATTTCACTGATTAAAACTTGCAACTTCAATAATTTGTCAAGGGTGATTCCACGAAGGTGGTTCACCATTTTTGGCGAATGGAAGTAAGAAAATTGTTTTTCGAACCCTCGATCAAGTTATTTTCAAGCCCTTGATAGAGGTTTTAAAATCTCGATCGAGGGTTTTAAAAGCTCGATCGAGGGTTTTAAAATACCTCGATCGAGGGTTTTAAAACCCTCGATCGAGATTTTGAAAATACCTCGGTCGAGGGTTTTAAAACCCTTGATCAAGCTTTTGAAAATACCTCGATCGATGGTTTTAAAACCCTCGATCGAGCTTTTGAAAAGCTCACAAAATCTCGATCAAGCTTTTGAAAAGCTCGCAAAAGCTCGATCTAGCTTTTGAAAAACATAAAAAGGTTCATTTTAGGCCCTCGATCGAGGGTTTTAAAATACCTCAGTCAAGGTATTCTTAAACCCTCGATCGAGGTGTTGTTAAACCCTCGATCGAAGTATTTAGCTCGATCGAGGGCTTAAAAAACAGGCCGAGAGCCCTTTTCACTGCAGAATGAAAGTTTTGTCTGCCTTCCATAGAGTTAAACCATGTCATTAAATGCTCATTAATGAGCGTACTTCATACCATTGGATTCATCAACGAATCCTCTATCCAGATATATAAAATTTACGAATTTTTATATTCATATGTCTGTTGTTTTTAAATTTCTACTAAAACTTGCCCTAAAAAACCATGCCGACAACTTCGATTGAGCTCAAAGATAAATCCACAACATTCAAAATACACATCCAAAAAATTTGAAAAAATACACAAGCCCCAGATAAACGTGTCCTCTTTAAAAGGGTATTTTTAGTTTTGCAAATTATGTGAAAAATCAAAATATTTCGTGCACGCACACACATGTGTGCAAAATGTGACTTAAATATTCATTGGTAAGTTTCGAAAAATAATAATAAATATAATTTTTCGAGAAAAATTAAAAGAAAAATATGTAAGCCCCAGTGCACTCTGTCTATATCATGTTCACATATTTCATTTTTTAAAATTATTACTTTAACATTAATTTATTGTGCATGCACACAAACTACTTGTTAATTGCTCTTCAAATTTTTAAGTACACACATTTCATTAAATGAAAATTCGACACGATATATGGCATTGGTATATTTCGAAAAAAAATATCATTGGAAAGCCAACATAATTATCTACATTTCGTTTTTCTACCGCATTTCAAAATTCATGTGTCAAGTATGAGTTTCGAGGGCTTCAATTTAATACATGGGTAAAATTTCTATTTTTCACCGTCATATTTGGCCAAAAGAGTTACCCATCTTCATGGAATCACCCTCAAACATTCTATCAGAATTATAAAAAAGAACTTGCGCAAAACATAGGGAAGAATCCTACATGATTAGATTTCTCCAATTTTAACATTGCATCCATATAGAGTGCACATAGAGTATAGGGTGGGAGTGGGGGAGAGTGCGCATGTAATATTATATACACACTCTAGAAGCGAGGGTGGGGGGATAGTTAATATCTATTAGTAATATATAATAGTTTTATGATTTAATATATAGGTATATAGTATTAATATTGTTGAAAATCATTGTCATTGATGTCAAATTCCTAAGAAATGGTGTATGCTATACAGATGGTTGATTTTTCCCTGATGAAGTGCCATGAGGACAAGTCGAGTTTAGTATTAAAGTTCCCACTAGTCTCAAAATATGAATATAGGTCCTATAAAATTCCCGCCACAGGTGTCAAATTGTATGCCCTCAAAGCTAGGATGTAAAATGCCCACCAAGTCACCTAATGCTTGCTAAGCTAAAATGAAAATTCCCACAGGCTATAGGAGTTGCATTTAAAATGCATATGGGCCATGGAAAAATGCCCGCAGGCTATAAGAATGCACATAGGTCATGGGAAAATTCCCATAGGCTCTAGGATATGCACTTAAAATTATGCTAGGCCATGGGGAATACATCCCAATTTATAAGTAGATGCACGTAGTCCATATGAAGTGGACATAGAATGCGCACATACATATTGATTTTGAAATTGTGGAATTGAAGTATCCCTACAACACCTAAGCAAAAAGACAACAAGTAAGTCGTCTCTACTAAAATGGATAAATAGACCCTACCAAAGTTGTTGAAGTAGAAAATGGACAAGTCAACTCTACGAAAATTTTTGAAGTAGCAAATGGACAAGTCGACCCTACTAAAATAGGATTCAAGTGTATAAATAGAAAGAAAGTTCACCTCATTTGTCGATGATTGGAAAGTGAGTATCTAGAATATCCAAGCGAAGGTACAATAGAATAGGGTGAAGTAACAACAACCAAGCTAAGGAAGAATGAATAAAAGTGAAGACATGGATAATGAACATGGATAAGCATGGAGGATTTACCAAAAATGAAACACCATTGTTTAATGGGCTTAACTATGTTTCTTGGAGCATAAGGATGAAAGTATTTATGTAGGCAGTTGGATTTGATGTATGGAATTCTATACTCAATGAATATAAAGCACCAATCTCCCCCCCAACAAATGAACCTAAGAAAAGACAGAGTGAAAAAAGGCTATGAATTCTATTCTAAGTGTTCTAGTAGGATAGAAATTTGCCAAAGTAATAAATTGTATGTATACAAAGGAAATTGGGACAAACTCAAAAATATTTATGAAGGGGATTCTAAAGTGATCAAAGGGGCCAAGATTCAAACTTACATAGGACAAATTCAACAACTGGGAATGAAGGAATATGAAGACATTGTAGCCTACTACCTCTAAATTGATGAAATTGTGAATATTATTATAAGACTGGGAGATGAGATTGAAAATATAGAAATTGTTCAAAATATACTAAGGTCTCTTCCAATAAGGTTTGATGTGAAAATATCATCTCTAGAAAATAGTATATACAAAAATTGGCCATCGATGAATTACTTGGAATCCTCACAACATGTGAAAGGAGGACAGAACAACAAAGTTTGCCCAAGAAGGAGGTAGATTTCTAGTTTTCCATGAAGACAAGAAGGAACAAACACAAGTCAAAACTATGCTCTAGCCATAGTGATGTTTCATATGATGAAGAAGAATCCAACTTTGTAAGAAAGTTAAAAAGGGGATCTGGAAAGAAGAAAGGTCATCTCCCTTTAAATGTTTTGATTGTGGTAGAATGGGTCATTTTGATTCTAAATGTCCTTATGCAAAGTGTTTAGATAGTGATGAAGAAGAAAGCTATAAAAACGAAAAGAAATATTAGAAAATAAACAAAAAAAATTTTTTTAAAAGAAAACCCTTTATTCAAAAGAAGATAGTAGCTCATCTGATGAAGATGATAATAACAACAATGACTTAGAAAAATTACTTCTCATTACATTAGACACTCAAGAAGAAACCCCTAAAAATAATGAAGAAGACTCTGAACCAAAAGAAGAAATGGATCTTGAGGAAGAATTAATTAGTGCCTTAAGTGATCTAAGGAAAACAAGAAATAAATCAATTTACTCAAAGAGTTAAGGGAACTAAAAGAAAGATTTCAAAATATTAGCGATAATTCTAAAGAAAATGATTAGACTATCTTAAATCTAAGGGTGCGATTAGAAGAAGCCAAAGTGATTGAAGAAGCACTAACATAACAACTAGAAGAAAAGGAGAAAATAAAAGAAATCTTGGAAGCTAAAATAGTCTCTCTAAGAAAGGAACTACAGAAAAGGACCATCCAACAATATTTTGACAATAGCACCAAAATATTGAATGAAATCGTTAGCATCCAAAAACCATTCCATGAAAAGTATGGAGTAGGGTATAGAAAAAATGGCATTAATGAAGGTTCAAGTTCTATGATGACAAGGAATGAAAAAGAGCAAAGAGGCAATGCAAATATTCTCAAGGGTCCCATCAAAAGGGAAGACTACAAACCCCAAAAGGATGACTTTCAACAACTTGCTATGAATAAGATTCAAGAATAATACCGTATTCAACAAACACATGATTAGAGGAGGACTACATCACAAAGAACACCACCCACACTCAGGTATCAAAATATTTTTCTTGGCATGCACTGTTATTCTTGCAACAATTTTGGACATAAGGTTGTAGATTGTATAGCTTATGCAAGGGATGAAAATACAAGGAACATAAGCAGTTATAAAAACCTCAAGGACTACTATGAGAGCAATTATCCCAGAAAATCTCATGAAGTTTTTTATAGAAATTATATAACTCCTTTGGCTCTCTAGGTTATGAAATTCAGCTACAAATGCAATAATTTTGGACACATTGCCAAAAATTGCAGAAGCAAATTGACATTTCCTTTTCAAAAGGAAACAAAGTAGCTTCATATCAGCCATGTAGAAGAAAAATAAAATATTTGGAAAAATAAGAAAGACCAATTCAACATTGAAGTATGTGGCTTTTCCCTACAAGCCCAAAATGAAAGAATTCATTTGTAAATTGACAGTGTTTTTTCAATGCATATGATAGGAGATAAAAGCATATTTGTAACATTGAAGGAAGAAAAGGAAGGGTATTTTTATTTCGGGGAGTATAAATCAACCAAAATTATAAGAAAGGGTACAATCAGTCTTGGAAGTAAAGAAGTTGTGGCAAAGAATGTTCTTGTTGAAAATATAAAACACAATTTGCTAAGTGTGATCCAAATGTGTGATCAAGGGAACATCCTTACATTCAATGAAAAGGAATGTGAAAGAAGGAAAGAAGGAACAAGAATATTAGTGGAAACAACAACTAGAACTCCAAACAACATATACATCTTGAATGAGATCAGAAAAGAAAAATGTTGCATAGGAAATGAAGATGAAACTTGGTTGTGGCATAGGAGAATGGGTCACATACATTTTGACAATATTTTCAAAATCAACAAAAAACAAGATGTAAGAGACATGTCTAAAATTACAAGGGAATCAAATACCATCTGTAAACATTGATGGCATGGAAAACAAACAAAAGTTGATTTCAAAACAAAGGAATATTATACAACAAAACCATTGGAACTTGTGCATACTAATTTATGTGGGACAACAAGAACAAAAGGATTGGATGGTGAACTATACTGCATGTTGTTTGTTGATGAATATACAAGGATGACTTGGGTTTCCTTCCTTATGAAGAAGTTATAGGCCTTTGATATGTTTAAGATATTTAAGGAGCTTGTTGAAAATTAAACTGACATAAAAATATGAGATTAGATGATGGAGGGGATTTCACCTAAAATAAATTTAATGAATTATGTGAAGATAATGGAATAAGGAGACAATTCTCAGCATCCAAGACACCTCAACAAAATGGAGTTGTTGAAAGGAAAAAAAAAAACTATGCAAAAGATGGCTAGAACCATGCTAAATGGTGGCTAAATGAATCCAAGTTAAGTGCCATCATTTGGGGTCAAGAAGTACACACACTTATACATATTTTGAATAGAGGATTGATAAGGAGTAATAGTAACTAGAATCCCTATGAAATATGGAAAGGAATACTGGCTAATGTCAAGAACTTTAGAGTATTTGGAAGTAAATGTTACATAAAAAGGGAATATAAGGAATTGGGAAATTTGACTCTGGGGTTGATGAAGGCATAATTGTAAGATACTAATGCAAAAGGAAATAATACAAATGACATAATCTAATGCTCAACAAGGTAGTGGAAAGCATCACTATAAAAATTGATGAACCAAATCTTCTAAAAACTAGGAAGGAAAACAAAGATTCAATTTTTGTTTAAGAAAAATAAGAGGACGAACTCAAACAAGAAGAATAAGTATCCAGAAGTGGAACAAGAATGAAGAGAAGAAGAAGATGACAAAGATGATATACACAAATATTCTAGACACTGGTATTGCAAAAATAATCCACCACAACAAATCATTGGTGATAGAAGTGTGGGAATAGAAACCAGACAAAGAAGACAATCACATATAATTGAGCAATGACATCTCTCATTATTGTCTATTATAGAACCAAGTAACTTTGAGGAGGCTAGAACTGATGAACATTTTATCAAATCCATTGAAGAAGAACTAAATAAAATTGAGAAAAATTACATGGGAACTTGTCCCAATACCCAAAAACAAAAATGTGATCAGCACTAAATGGGTCTTTAGAAACAAACTGAATGAATATGTACAAGTAACCATAAACAAATCAAGACTAGTGTGTAAAGGGTATGCTCAAGTTGAAGGAATAGACTTTGAAGAAAATTTTGCTTCTGTAGCAGAAATAGAAGCAATCATAATATTCTTGGCTTATGCATGCTCCAAAATGTCAAGGTATATCAAATGGATGTAAAATCAACCTTTCTAAATGGATAATTAGAAGAAGAAGTTTAAGTAAAGACTATGTCTACAGATTAAAGAAATACCTGTATGGACCAAAGCAATCTCCTGGAGCTTGGTACTCAAGACTAGACAAGTACTCAAGGCAGTAACAAGGATTTAGGAAGGGAAGTGTGGATAGAAATATGATTATCATTGAAGTGTACGTTGATGACATCATCTTTGGAAGTGATGATGATAGGTGAAACCAAAATTTTTGCAAGGAAATGTAGAAGGAATTCGAAGTGTCTATGCTTGGAGAGATAAATTTCTTCCTAGGACTCCATATATCTCAACTAGATGAAGGTATTTTCATTTCTCAAACTAGGTATATAAAATGAGTTTTGAAGAAGTTCAAAATGGAAGATTGCAAACCTATAAGTACTCCTATGATCATTGGTTACAATTTGAGTAAAGAGGATGAAGCTAAAGAAGTGGATCAAAGACTCTATGGGTCAATGATTGGTAGTCTACTCTATGTGACAGGATCAAGACTAGACGTAATGCAAGTAGTTGGATAGGTTGAAATATATCAAGATAGACCTATGGAAACTCATGGTATAGCAATAAAAATAATCTTCAGGTATCTCAAAGGAACAATAGATTTTGGACTCTAGTATCCAAAACGAAATGAGCTGACTATGACAACCGATACAAATGTAGATTGGGAAGGAAGTATTGATGATAGAAGAAGTACAAGTGGAGAAACATTTTATTTGGGTAACGACTTAGTTTCATGGTTGAGCAAGAAACGATATTCGGTGTCCATATCCACAAAAGAGGGAGAATATATTGCAGTAGTAGCATGTTGTACTCTGGTTCTATGGATTAAGCAGACACTCAAAATGGGTGATAAGTGACTAAAACCATGACTAAAAATGGGTGATAAATGACCAAATTTGGTCACATGACTATTGGTCATAAATTAGAAGTCACTTATCACCCAACCAAATTGGTCATTTATCACTTGGTCCTAATTTGCTTGAATTGCCTTATGCATTGGTCATATTTTAGTCATTTATTTGGTCATTAATTGTCGCTATTTTGTCATTTATTTGGTCATTAATTGTCGTAATGTGGTCATTTATTTATTCATTAATTATCCATGTTTGGTAGTACATTTAGTTGTTTATTTAGTCATTGACTATTGTTAACTGGCCATTTATTTAGTCATTGATTGCTATTAACTA
The DNA here is from genome assembly GCA_027924585.1 of Larix kaempferi. NCBI lineage: Eukaryota > Viridiplantae > Streptophyta > Pinopsida > Pinales > Pinaceae > Larix > Larix kaempferi. The sequence continues at coordinate 7,786,876 of BSBM01000616.1, forward strand.
GTCATTTATTTAATCGTTGATTGTTGATAATCGGTCATTTAATTAATAATTGATTTATGAATATAGGGGATGGAGGAATCAAACCACAACCTCCTTCATATAAGGAAGGTGCTCTTCCATTGAGATAGCACCCTTAAATAGAATCAAAGTTCACATTGAATCAATTTTCACACTAAACATATATCACAAACTCATACAAACATTAACACATTTTGATTCCAACTATAACATAAAACATATCACAAACTACTAAAAACCTTAACACACTATCACAAAAGGTATCTATATGATATATAAGTGTGGTCTCTAGAATTCAATGGCTTTGATCTTTCATTTTGTCATACATTAGAAACCTGTTCAATTTGGCTTTAAAAGCATCGAATGCTTGCTCGATTTAAAATCAAATGTTGTATGGGTGTTTTCAAGGATAAAATGTTCAGGTGCTTGAGAGTCAAGTGTCAAACAAGTGGTAGCCCATGTGATTACTTGACGGAGATTTCCCTTTTAGAAATTGGTGCAGGTTAGAGAAATATTCTCCTCCATATACAATAGTGGAAAAATTTATAATTAACTATTTGTGGACCTTCTTTAACTTTGATCAAATTCCACTAATTTTATCGACACTCACACTCTGGGACTAAAATTTAGTCAATAGTCTTAATTTAAGTTTTATAACCAAATGTAATATATGTATAAGTGTCGATTCTATCAATCCAACACCCAAGAATCGTGTTCATTCATGAAGTATGTGTATGCATGAGCCCTATGCATCTAATTGATGGTAACCATTGATAAATATCGACAACAAATCCAAGAATTGACCAAACTACATATATTAATTTAATCAATATCATCTCACTTACCATAGAATGAATGGAATTTGATTATTAATAGAGTTGGTAGCTAGAGATAGTTGAGTTATTTCTCCTTCGCAACCCTGTTAAATCAACAAAACAAATAAAAGATATTAAATGATGAATTTGAAAGTTTGTAAATATTATATGAAGCACTCTATAAAGTAATCTAAATTTTATAGGAATTGCATTATTTTGGATTATCACATAGGTAAAATTTAATCAAATTGTATTTTTTCATTATTAAGTTAGGTATGCCTTGATTCACATTCATTAAAGTTTCTATCTACCCAAAGATAAAACCAAACTTTTTTATTCACAATTTTACATGCTCAAGTAGTTGAGTATTGTGAATTGCAATGGTCAAATTGTAATTTTTCATTATTCAATGCAATTCAATGCTAAATAACCTAAGTTAGGTATGCCCATTACTTTAATTATTGGTTTACCTACCCAAAAATAAAACCAAAAATTTATATCCATAATTGTATATGTTCAATTGGTTGAGTGTAAATAGTAAATAGAAGATCTTATATTAAGTTCCTACTGACTGGATAATTTAATATAAGTTCCTACTTGAAGTTCCTTGAATTTCTACTTATCACCCATTTTGAGACTAATACCAAGTAGAAATTCAAGACTAGAAAAAAACTGTAAATAGGTAAATACTGAGAGCTCATTGGATCAGTAACAGTGAAATGAAGAAAGTGCATAGAGAAGCCTGTAGCTAGTGGTTCATAGACACCCTAACACAAGAAAAAAGAATCACCCAGAGTGAATAGCTATGGAGAGAACAAATGCATACCAATGAAAGCAATTCATGAAAGAAAAATAACATGAGAAACAATCATCACCAATAACTTGAGACATTGTAGGATGCCATCAAGAAGTAGGGGCGAATCATGTGGATTTCCTAAAAATATTTTCTATTTCAAATGTGCACTAGGAAACCAGGGTATTTTGTAAGGATTCTAATATTATACTTAAGTATAGTATCCTAGGCAATTATTTTGGATTGAAAAAAACATGTATATAGATAGGTAGGCGAATATTAAATATGAAACATACAATTTACTACTGAAATGTGTAAATTTTGGCGAATATTATGATAAAAAAACACATTTTATGTAAATATAGGCGATATTAGAAACTAAAAATGACCAAAGAGCGAATTTATTTTTTGAAAAAATACCCCAAAAATAGCCAATTGCCGAAATTTCACCCCTAAAAATTACCATGTAAGAAACAACAATGAACTTGCAAAATTGTTCATTGACATAACCTTTAGGGGTTCTAACATAACCTTTATGGGTTCCTTGTAAATGCACCAGTCACAAATAGGAGGCTCCTCCTCGAAAACGAGCCAAATAAAAACACATAACTAGTAGAAATTAATATTAATGTTAAAAATAACACTCTTTCCATAAACATAATAGTTGTAATCTTACTCGCAATGCATAAACTAGAGTAGAATTTATGGAGAGAGCCTTTAATACTTGCAATCTATGTGTAGCTCCAGTTTTACAATAAAAACATAATATTTTAAAATAAAATTTATTCAAGTTTCAAAAACAGTTAGTGTATCAAACAAATATGATCATGAGTAAAGAAACATTGGCATACTTTTCTTCTATTCATGGTGCTCTTCAACTTGCATTGGTGTCCCATAATTTTAACGTATAGTCAGTAGAGCCAAATGCTAATACTAAATCTTCACAACTATCATAACAACAAGCTAATTAGTTGATTCCATTGAGTACAATTTTTAGTTTAGAAAGCATGGATATCCTTCACAACATTCCCTTTCATTGACATTGATCATTTATGTATATGCTATGTTATAGTTAGCTTCATTTATCCACTAATAAATGCACTAATGTTGGGCATAACTGTTTAACACTTATGAGTCATAATAGCTATATTCCACCATTACAATTAATAAAGTTTTCTTAGGTTAATTAATCTACAGGCATGAATCTATATTAGTTATTTCAAATCATTAGCACACGTTGCATTGATTGTGGGTACATTGGCTCACTATATGCAAGTGCATAGCACAAACCACAACTCTCTAAAATTAGATATATGCAATCATTTATTTGGGATTATTCTTAGTATTCGTGTCCTTGACTACTTTCTATTTCAGAGAATATAGGAGTGGATGATGGTAAAAACTTAAGAAACTAAGAAAATTGAGTAACCTTTCAGAGACATTTCAAAGCATATAAGAGTGGATTATGCTAAGAACAGAAGAAAAACCTTTCGTGGACTCTTGGTATAGGAATGATATAATAATGACAATTTAATATCATAAAACTTGTTATATAAAATAGGAAGAATAAATCAATGTTTTAAGGAAATCATAAGGTGTAACTGTGCAAATAGCAACAATCATCTCCATAAAAAGAGACATAGGAATAGGAAGACATTTACTGATTTTATGCATGTTAGAAATAATATATAGAAGATTATCAAGTACACCAAAATAATATTTCTACGTTGGTGGGAGAAAATCATGTTTAGTAACTCACCAACACCAATCTACAAGACACTATGGGGAAACACAAAAATATGGCACAAAATTATGTATAACAGTCAAACAAGACAAAAGCAATAGTAGACTAAAGTAATTTGGGGAGGTTAGTTGCAATTAATAATCCTGAAATCATTCTTCTTCAGGAGACGATGTGTGGAGGGGATAATCTGGTAGGGCGCCTGAGTAAGCTACTTATAGGGTGGCATTTTGAATGGGTTGACAGTGCAGGATTATCAGGGGGCTTAGTTACGGGGTCGAAGGAGTCTGTGACGCTGCTAAATAGCTTTGCTTTTCATTCAGGGCTAGGGACAACATTCTGTAGCAAGGAGCTAGCTTTGACCTTTAATGTCCTGAATGTTTATGGCCCTTACAACCGTAAACTCTTTTTCTGGAATGCTTTTTTTAAGAAATATCTTCTAAAGGATCTTCCGTTTATTATTGGAGGAGACCTGAATTTGACCCTCAGACGGGATGAAATATGGGGTGTGAGGGCTCGGGTGGACTCCTTTAAAAATACTTTCTGGATTTTAATGGAGGAGGAGGATATTTACGACTTAGAGCCTGCAGTTAAGAAACCAACTTGGTTCAACAAACGGGCTGGCCCTGAAGCTCTAGCAAAAAGGCTAGATCACTTCCTTCTTTCTGGCGAGTTCCTAAGAGGCAGAGAAAACTCCCGGTCATGGAGGGTGATGGGCGGATCCTCTGACCATCTCCCAATCATGTGTAGTGTAGATAAGGGTGATCAAAATCCTGGCGCCCCTTTTAAATTCAACCCACGTTGGTTGGGAAACGAAACCTTTAAAGCGTTGATAAGTGTTAACTGGCGCCATTTTGATCCAGCCTTCGGGGTTTATTGTTACAGTCAGTTTATTGATTCATTAAAAGTGATTAAAGACCTAATGGTGGCTTGGGCGAGAAACAAGAAAAGGGAAATGGAAATCAGCCTTTCTAGTGTGGAACAGGGTATTAAACAGTTATACGAGGCTTCTCCAGTGATAACGGATACTATCCAGATAATGGAATTGTCATTGTTGGAAGCTAAGAGGAATAAATTGCTTTTGGATAGAGAGGTGGAAGTGCGGCTGAAAAGTCGCGCTGTCTAGCTACAGCTCGGGGATGAAAACATAGCTTACTTTCAAAATATGGTCAATCATCGAAAAAAGAATCAATACAATCAGGGATCTTCAGGATCACAATGGGAATACTTTAAAGGGGTTTCAGCAGTTGGCCGAGGGCGGAGTAGCTTTCTTCAAGTCCTTTTATCAGGAGCTGGAGGGTAATAACTTACCAACAATAGTGCAGTTAGCAACTTCTTTTAACTGCTGGCTGCGGGAGGAGGATAGTGTGGCTTTAAGTGGTCCAGTTTCGATGGCAGAATTACAAAAGGCTTTACATCTGCTGAAGAGAGAGGGGAGCCCTGGGCCGGATGGGTGGACCTCATATTTTTATATAGGATTTTTTAACATGATCAAAGATGATCTATTAAGAGTTGTGGAGCTGAACAGGGTGACGGGACATCTTCTTTCTGGTATTAATTCGACCTTCATTAAATTAATCCCTAAGATCGATCAGCCGAAATCTTTCGGGCACTTCCATCCGATCTCACTGTGTAATACTCTTTACAAAGTAATTTCAAAGATAATAGCAGAACACTTCAAACTTTTTCTGGCAAAACATATCAGGCTTGAGCAGTTTGGTTTCCTCTCGGGAAGAAGCATCCACAAGGCGGTTGGATGCGCTCGGGAAGGTATCCACACCTTGAAGACGCACAGACTCTAGGAAAAAGTACTGAAGGTTGATCTTGCTAAGGCTTATGACAGAACGGATTGGCTATACGTCAGGCTGGTGCTCATTCAAATAGGGTGTGATCTTCAATTTGTAAACTGGGTATGGTCTTGTATCTCTTCAGTGAGATTTTTAGTCCTAATTAATGGAGCAGCCTCCGGCTTTTTCTACCCAAAAAGAGGGCTATGTCAGGGATGCCCATTGTCTCCCTACCTCTTTCTGCTTGTAATGGATGGCTTGAGTAACCTAGTTGCAGGGTTAGTGAATTCTGGTATGATGAAGGGCATTAGCTTTGGAATGACATGTCTAACCCACATATTCTTTGTGGATGACGCTCTTTTTTTCTTGGGCAATAGTGTGGAAGAGGTATTAGCCATTAAGGACATGTTTTGGATTTTTAGCACGAAAACAGGTATGCTAATAAATTTTGAGAAAATAGTGTGTTACCATCATGCTTTAACCAAAGTTGAGAAGGGGTTTTTCCTAGATATAATGCCAATGGAGACAAGTTATTTAGCAGAAGGTTTTGTGTATTTGGGATTCCATCTTAAAGCCAATAGTTACACTAAGCACGACTGGGATTGGTTAATTGAAAAAGTGGAATGCAAGATTGAGTTCTGGTGAAACCGGTTCCTATCTAGAGGAGGCAAGACAGTCTTGATCAAGAGCATTTTAAACGCGATACTAGTGTATTGGGCGATTCTCACCAAAATACCCATTGGGGTGATGCATACGCTCAGGAAAATTATCTTCCAGTTTCTATGTAAGGGTAAAGATGTAAAAGGACTGCATTGGACCTCATGGGACTCTATCAGCAAACCAAAGGAAGCAGGGGGGTGGGGGATCAAAGATATCTTTACCTTTGGAAAAGCTTTGGCAGCAAAATCAGTTTGAAGCTGATCTCTAAAGAAGGTAAATAGAAAACAATTTTAAAATCTAAATATCTACACGATCATTCTCTACTCTCATGGATTCGGCAGCTAATCAAATCAGGAAGAGGGGGATCGCTCTTCTAGAAAAATATCGTTGCAGCTTTTCCAGTCATAGGAGATCGTTTGATATGGCAGGTAGGCAATGGATTGGAAGCCCGTATCGACGTGTATAACTACAAAGGGGTGGTGCAAAGGCACCGACTGCCACAGGAATGCATTATTTTCTTAGAGGAAAGAGGTATAAGATTTCTAGCAGATATCGCCGAAGGAAGCTCTTTTTTTATTCAGTGATGGAAGTCTGCTGCCTCTTTATTAATACCAGAGGTTTGGAGTGACATTTGGAATTCATGGACAGATGGTCTAACTAGTGTCTATATTCAGTTAAATAATGCTCTCCATACATTACTCTGGCAAGGTGCAAAGGATGAGTGGACGTTCTCGGTGATAGCAACCTACTCATCTTTATGGAGTCATCGCTTGCATGAAGACCCCTGGTGCTGGGGGAAACTATGGAAAGCTTCGTCAACTCTTAAAAGAAAGATCCTGGTATGCCTGATTCTACAGGACACAATCTTAACCTGGGACAAGCTTAAGAGAAGGAATATTGAAGGTCCAGGACGTTGTATTTTATGTGCTGAGGCAGATGAGGATGCAGCCCATCTATTTATGCATTGCTCTTTTATTCTACATGTCTAGGAAGAATTGAGACAGTCCTTACACTTGGTCTTTGTGAATGGTGCAGGCTCGTTTGCAACCTTCCTGAAGCAATGGTTCAATGATCCATTACTGAAAAGCTTTAGATGCTTAGTTTTCTTGGTCCCTTGGTTTGTTTGGAATGCTCGTAATCTTTCTATTTTTGAAGGAATTAATCAACCAAGTTTCTTTGTTTCATCCCAGGTGTTATCCATTTTCCATTTTTTTCGGGGATCGGTAAAAAAAAAAGGGGTTAGAATTCATAAAGAAGTCGCAGCCCAAGAGGAGGATAATGTAGGTTTTTTTTATGGAGCTTGCAAAAATAGTTATTGTGGCCTAGGAGGTTTTATGAGCCAACACAGAGTTAAGTATAGCTTTCAAGCAAATGAAGGGCTCGGGATGAACAACAGAGAATTTTTTTTAGCCTTGCGAGTCCTCTTATTGTTTTCTATTGAGAATAAGGTGGAAAAGCTACAGATTTATGGAGACTCAGAAATTTGGATAAATTTTATGAACAAAGGAACATATTTTAACAACCATGTGCTACAGAACCTTAGAAGCAACATTTCAAACCTGGTGTCATTGTTAAGGAATTTTTCTTTCACTCACGTGTATAGAACCCAGAATGCTCAAGCTGATAGCTTATCTAAAGGGGGTTTACTCCTGAAAGAAGGAAAGTGCATCAAGACTACGCAGAACCATGAATCTAGTGAAATCAACAACTTTTATTTAGCTTCGCTTGTCTAGGTTCTAGTTTCTAGTTTAAGCCTCTTGTCCCTCGTGGCAAGGGTAGTTTTTGAAATCTATTCGTAATTCAGTAATTAAAGCTTATCTAGCTTGGTCTAAGTTTTTTTTATACTAATGGACAACTATAATTGCACCTAGTGCAGACATTTTTAGTAGACATCGTGCTTCCAAGCACCTGTGGAATGTGTATGCTCTTAACAGATCAATATATGATTTTTTTCTTTTGAAAAAAAAAGTAACCCAACACCAATCTATAAGACACTATGGGGAAACACAAAAATATGGCACATAATTATGTATAATAGTCAAACAAGATAAAAGCAATAGCATAATAGTGCATCTAATCAAGAAGCACCTACAAAGCCAATGATATTTCAGTATTAAAGCATCAAAACATTCACTATTAATGCTTTGATGCTTTGCTTCTTTGATTATTAAAGCATATAAGTAAATAATCAAAGTTTTCACAAATCGCACAATACTTTTAATCCTAAAAAAAATGAAGCATAGCAGTAAATAATCAAAGTTTTCACAAATCGCACAATACTTTTACTCTAAAAAAAATGATTCGGAAAAAACCCTTGATAGTTTGAATCCGTGCAATATTTTGAATGATAGTTTGACTCTACACATGAAACCAACTTCTTATACCCAAATCAGGAATGGTTTGAATCCACATTATGTAGATAAACTTATACACTTGATGGATATCTTACCATATGTTTTCTATTTATGGGTGTAGTAGAGTGTGCAAGGCCTCAGGATAGAGAATTTTGTGTTTCTCATAAGGGTGTAAATGGGCAATCAAATGGCCACCCAACTGCCTATATTTGTCATTTTCACAATTACACAAGGAGAGAACAATCTAGGAATTAGTTGGCACGGTTCCTTTCAAGGCCCCATACAATCTCATTTATAAGAAGGTGCATGAGGTGATGAAATCCCTTTAGATGAATCTATTATTCATATTCATGATTGGGGATATTATTTAGTTTATGATAATTTTTAAAGTGAAATTACAACATTTTACAAGGAAACTTTTGCCACATTTCAATGCCAGGAAAATGGACAAAAAACAGACCCAACAATTTTTCTCGGGGACTCCCATTACCGAACCCCCATGAACCCTCAAGTCGGGGGGCTCGAGGAGCCCCTTGGCCCCCCCTTATGTTCACCGAATGGGAATCCAAACATAGATGAAACAATAATCAGGCTCTGTAACCAGCATTAGTCATTGCAAACTAATTAGGTCTATTACATCAATTACAATATTGACATATCTAGAGATGTATAGAAACATGTTATATATAATTATAAAATCCTATATTATATTATATATAGATACTCTTAATTTTTTTTTGCATATAAGGAAATATTTGATAATTAGGACATCATATATAATTATTAACTTAGACTACCTAGTCATATTTTTTATCCCATGACTAAATTAGTCATTTTTTATCCAATGACTAAATTAGTAATTTATTTTAGTCATTTTTAGTAGTAATCACTTAAAATTGCTCAAATTTGGTCATATTTCACTTTAAAACACTGTGGTGACTAACAATTTTGGTGGTTTATTGATTTATTTCGCATGGTGACCAGTTTTTTTTGTCGCCTGGTTATTTATCACCCATTTTTCTACTAGTGAGATCTGAAGAGACATCTAGGTAGAATACAACGACCCTATTCCTATAATCTATGAAAATACTAGTGCTATAAACATTTCTAAGAATCCATTGATGCAATCCAAGACCAAGCGTATTCCCATCAAGTATCATTTTATAAGGAGCAAGGCATAGAAAAGAATATCGAGTTGGAATACAGTGGAACTAAGGAACATATTACAGACATATTCATAAAACCTCCTCCTAGGGATACTTTTGAATATTTTAGGTAAAAATTAGCGGTGATTCCTTTCCCCAACTAGATGCACAAATTAAAAAAAACAATCAAGGGGGAGGAGCATTCACAGGGGAAGTCACATGTTGATACAGAAAGAATTACTTTTCCATTGATGTCAAAGGGGGAGAGATAAAAAAAACAAGTGCAAGGTAAGAATCATGAAGATAACGCCAGTCAGATAGGGGGATCCCACTCAAAAGGACTATAATGAAGACAATACAATCACAGGGGGAGTAAGATTGTTTTACCAAGTTTCCATCAATGAAAAAGAGGGATATTGTTGAAAAGTGTTGTCATTGATGTCAAAGTCCCAAGAAAAGGGTGTATGTTATAAAGATGGTTGATGTGTCCCTGATGAAGTGCCATGATGACAAGTCAAGTTCAGTCTTAAAATGATTTCTAGTCTCAAAATATGCACATAGATCCTATAAATGTTGAACTTTGGTTGTCATTGATATCAAATGATGTCAAAGATGACTCAGTATCCTTGTGCCAGTTTGAAGAAATATATGAAATCCAATTTGTAGAAGTACATCCATGTTGAATAAGTACATCTAGTTTAAATAAGTACATAAGGTACATGCGCAAGTCCCAATCCATTTAGTCTTGATAATGCAAAGGTGATGTCAAAGAAGAGGATGGTCATGTATGCAAGTCCCAAAACTGCACAAGACCCACCAAGCGGAAGAAGTATTCAAGTCTAGGAAGCACGCAAGGGTCTTGGAAGCAAGAAATGGTTGGAAAATTCAAGTGCACAAGACCCACCAAGATATGGTACTTCACAAGAACAAGACCCCATGGGTAGTGGTTCCGAACTACACAAGTCCCACTATGCAAAATACCAAGTTTGAGCAAGACCCACAAGGCATGTTACCTCAGTTACATTGATCATGACAAGTGGCATATCCATGAGTAATCTTAACTAAGAAGCAAGGAAGAAGGGATGTTACGACCAACTTGTGGACATATGATGTACACAAGTCAAGTATAAATAAGAATCCAAGTTGGAGAGTGAAATGTAAGCTTGAAGATGCAAAATTGGTAGTATTATGATTTGGAAAGCTTCAAATTATTGGGGTATCAATGTCTCATTGACCTGAAACTACATAATTTAGTAGAGAGCCAAATGCACAATAACATAAAAGCAACACATGAGATTATGTGCAGGATGATGTGATTTATCTAAGAAATATGCGTAAAGACAGAAGAGAAGCACATTAGATGATGCGTAGTATGATGAGTTTTATCTGATACAAGTGCGCAAGAAAAGAAAGGTAGTATCTCAGATGGTGCACATAAGGTTAAAGTTTATCTAATACACATGCGCAATAACATAACTATAGAACAGTGGAGGATGCACAGTATTAGTTGAGTTTGCAGATGCACAGAAATAGAACAATATGATGAAACAACGTGCAGATTGAAAAAGGTTATGAAATGAAAGAACCAACGAATATATCACTTAAAAGGTCAAAACCCAATGGAGGAAGGCCATCTGAAAAAATGCACCAAAAATATCATGATTTATGTAACAACTAATAAATAAAAGAGTGGTCCTCTAAAATGAGAGAGACCATCTACTATCAATCCTACAAGAAACAATAATACATACCACAGTTTGACATCGGCCTTCCTGTTGAAGTTTGATCCTTTGTTATCCTACAATCTCTCAATAAATGGAGATGAAGAAAGGGAATCCGCCCACATCAAGAAACAGACATTCAATATGCGATCCCAACTCATTGATGTTCCCCCCCTTATATATATAAGATCTGAAAATATATATCCCATTTTGCAGAGAAGTAGATCTCGATATGAGATCCTCTATCTCATAGTTCTTGACCACCCTCCTCCCAAATTGTAACTTCTCCTTTCTCTAACACTATGATCTAGTGTTCATTCATCAATGCATCATTTTCTGCCGTCCTTTGAGAAGTGCCTCAACACTCTACTTAGACAGCTCGCTCAACAACCACATTTCGAAGAGTGGGCTCAGCTCTTGGTAATGACCCCCTCTTCATTACCACCATCACGCAAAAATATCTAAGAGAGTAGATCGCTCCCCTTTGTCTCCTGGTAGTCCCCTAACCGCAATATTCTCTTTTAACTTACATTTAATAGTCCACTCAAAGCAAAGTGCGCCAATAGGGCAAGTTTCTTCATATTATTATATATAAATGATATATCAGTTTTATTTTATCTGAATACATTTATATATTTCATATTTGTATTATTTTTACAATAATTTCCAATTGATAATACTTTACACATAGTATACAATAGCAAATATATTCATATATTAATACTTGCTCAAGCATATGTGTCATAGAAAAACATATCAAGGTTATCTTTCTCCACCTTATTTCAAAGGTGATTATAACATAGTCCTTAGCTTCATTCTTTTAGATTTTCTTAGGGTAATTATTCGGCACCCCCTAGCAGTAATTAAGGTCATCATGATGGTTAATATAACTATTTAATCGTAATTAGAATATCCCCTAAAAATTTATCATATTAAGTGAACATCTATAGTTCACTCTTCGTGCAGCACCTGATGCACAAGATGACACCTACCATCTACTCATGGATTACTAGACATTACATCTACCCCTATTGCATTCATTCCCACATCGTTCACTTCCGTCAATCCCCTCAGTCTCCCAAGTCTACAATTCAATTTACAACTTAGGAAAATCAATAACAATACTTACAATGCTTTACCCGGAAGGCATAACTTTGAGCTTCTTGACAAGATCTTGTACATTGTACCTTTTATTTGTATTTATTTTGTTGAAGAATCCGGTTAGAGGAGGGGATATTCCATCCTTCCCCCGTTGGAAATAACATTGTCCTCGGTGTTTTTGCTCTTCAAACCTTTGTCTTCAACTTTCGAGTGCCTTAGCAATGTCATCCTTCAGTTATCTTTGCTTGCTTCGACATCTCTTTTGATATATTTAATGAATTTGTTCTTTACGCAAAAATTACAAGTTATTTCCAAAATCATATGCATAAATATGATTTCCCAAAATATCGGTGGGCTAGCTCAAGTGGTTGATTGCTATAAGTTGTTGGTAGAAAGTCTCGGGGTCAAATCTCCAGGTGGATAAACATTGCTATATAAGGGCCTCACTTGATGTCCCCACTGGTTTAGGCCCCGCAATTAGGACCAATTATTTACCTTTGGTACCACCCCCAAAATGATGGGAAGTATGTGAGGGTTTCCCCATGACATGTTCCAATGAAAAATAGGATTTCTCAAATTATCAGTAGAAACATAAATAATAATTTTCTTCTTCAACATATTGTTGTTTCTTTTCATGACAACTCTTTAAATTTTATTTTTACCCTCGAAGATGTACCTGTAACATCTATCAATAATACATGACATATATAAAATTCATAATCTAAAATAGAATTCACTCATTCATTTTCATCTCATGGAACAAATATTTTCCATATTCAACTTTTACCTCCATACTTCTTGTATGGTAGTACTTCTAAAGTAACTTTAATCATTTTTCAAGTTGCTTTTCAAGATAAAAAAATTATATCAACTTTTATAATCATGAGCATATCATGAACATAACATGAGCATTATATAGCATAACATGAGAATAAGAAAAATATAAAAACACATGTTCGTAATAGTACTAATGTACACATAGGTAGTTCAATCTGTGAGTATAATACGTGCCCATGGTCATTCATCTCAGGCCTATTTCAGCGGTCATTAACGAGTACCATTAAAGGGACCATGGTCTTATACTATGGTGCAGTACAAGATTGTTTTATGTTCCCTTTGAGGTTCCCTAGGCCTCAACATGACTTGTGACTACAACATGCCCCATCCAACATGAGGATGATATCCTTTCACTTTACTATATAGTTTCAGTTGTATCTCCCAACTGTGCTCTTCAGGATGTGCATACAACTTGGGCATCCCCATAGTTGTTCAACTAATCCAATCCATGATAGGTCTTATTGGTCCATTCAAGACATTCTTGTTTTATGGTACCATTTCCAAACCAATGCTCAATTGATCATAATAGGAATTCACATTGAATTGCTCAAACATTTCTTACTTTATGATTATTTGTTTGTTTAGGTTCATTGGTTAGATAAGACCTTGATTATGTTAGTAAGTAAGAGAGTTCTTGTTTTCATTAATTTCATTCTTCTTAAGGGTTATCTTTTATAAATTGGAAACCAATGCTTTTAGCCTTTACGATTGATGTTGCAGAGTTCACTAACTGTAATATCCTTGGGAATATTCGACCAAGATATTAACTCTAACTTCATTTTTTTTAATAAAGTTCATTGGTTAAATTTTTTAATAATTCATTTAAACCAAGCAGGAGGTCAGTGATGGGGATGGAGACTGAATTTGAGTATGGTGGGATGAAATTTCAGTTCTGGAATGTGTATGGGTAAATGTGTAGCAGAAAATAATAACATCAGAGGGAGAGTCCTAAGCACAAAGCACTGTGGCCATTTATGTTTCGGACATCAGCTATCGCTGAAGCCTACCGCAAAGTTTCTTGGGCGCACTAGCATATGCTTACTAGAATGGGTGGGTAAAAAACTGATTTATGACAGCATAATAGGTTCAATTGATACAATGAGCATCATTCAAAAGGATTTGGGAAGAGTAGGATTGGTTTGGAATTTTTAGGCCCTACCGGGATGATAGAGCTAGTCAAAATGAAAGCTTTACAAACAGGGGTTAAATCCTCCCAAATTCTTTAATTAGGGACTTATATAGCTAATATGATGTGTCATTGACATCCTACAACTTACATAAAGTAAATCTGACATTTAGAACAAATTTGGCAGTCATTCTAGCAAAACTAGTCAATTAACAATGCTCAATGAGCTAGTCTTCCAATCTGAGTTAATAAATGTCTTGATTTAATTAAATGCTCTATTATTAAATATTAATATGCTCTGATATAATTTAATTAACAGCCACAAGTCCAATTACTACTCACTGAACCAAATTTGTACTCTTTAATTAGCTCCTCATCGGTACAATGTCTTGTAGACTAGAAAACCCCCTCTTAGGGCCATAGAATGACTGGAAGAAGAGATGTATTGGATAAATATCTCTTCTAAAAGTGTACTCTAGTATTCAATAGGTATGAAATAGAGTATGGATTCGTACTGGGCTTCCTGAGCTTCAATCGACGCATTCACTTAACTGGAACCACACACGTGCGCTCATTAACACATGAAATCTTGGCTCCGGTGAAAATGGTTGTATCTCAGTCATCCGGACACCCTTTTTGATGAGACAAGAAGTGTTTCCTACTGAAAAAGGCCCTCTAAACGCAATGGAATAGGTCTCAAAGCCCAAAAATTATCAGAAGTGCTGAACCCGAAACCTCCGTTTCGGCCCTTCAATGTTGTCTCCTGCGAATGTACCCTGTATGATGATGAATCCTTGTAAGCTTGGATTCTTCTTAGTATTGGATTATATGGACCTACATATCAGATCTCCATGGCTATAAATCCTGAGAGAATATTAGAGAAGAGAATTAGAATAGAAGAATTGGGCACATCACCCATTAATTAGCTTGGGCACAACACCAAACCTTGAGAAGCTAAAATGCTTCACTCATAAACTCACAATGACCAAAAGTTTTGAAATGGAGTTGGTTGGATTCTTTTATAAACTTCATGATGACCTGCTGAAAAAGATGAAGAGCTTGGTGACCTGTGAGAATAAGTCACCCATTAGTGGACATACTTTCCTTTATTTTTCCTTACAATCTTTTCTCCTTTAGAAACTGCACCCCCCTTTGTCTCCATATGTTTCCTGCTTTGTAAAAGTTGCTTGATTTGTAAACTGGACTCCTTTTTGGAAACTACACCCTCCTTTTTCTTTTTCTGGTTGTTTCCATTTTCTTGCTTTTAGAAACTCTTACACCTTTCCTTCTTTTGTTCTTTTCCTAAATACACAAATTGATTTAGCCATATTTCTAGTCCATTCACCAACCACTTGGGACATTTATTAGCAATAATCATTTAAATAAAATAGTACAACTCATAAATAATTTAACTTAGCAATTAATTAATTATCGAGTAATTAATTAATTATTATGGTGCAATGCCTCCAAAAATATCTCCATTAATTTAATGATAACTCCATTACTTTCTTAGATCCTTCGTTTGGGCATTAATATCTTCCGGGAGCCCACCTCATCCATTTAATACCCAAATACAACCTTAGGAATCTTCCATAAGATATTTTCCATACTTGCTCATCAATTAAATAATTATTGCCTAGGTGACTTAGGCCAAAATTACCCCATGGACCATAGCAAAAATCTGGGGATATGACACTAACTCAACATCGACTACCTTTCAATTACCCTTGATTCTCCAAACTTTTCTCAACTCAACATCAAAGCACATATATTCAAGTTTACTTATCTTCGATGCTCCAGGGTTCTCATCCCAACATCAAATTAACATAATGAATCTAATTTTTATTGATGCTCCATAGTTTTCTGACTCGATATCAATCAATGTACTAAGTCCTCTAAGACTTTCCATCTGCTCATTCCATGCAATTGATCCAAGGAAATATTAGTCATAATGACATAAAATATTTTCTTATTTTAAAAATAAAAGAGGTCCTTCTATTTACCAATTCGGATAACTTGTTTTCTTACAAACAACCATTGGCTCACCTATCCAGCTACAACATTGCTACATGTATCATTCCTGCTTCACCCTAGTATAACATTCATACATTTTGATACAATTAACCTTGCACTAGAACATACGTTCAACATTATCAGTATTTTAAGCATGATAGTGCAATTTCATATCCTGGTACTCCTAGTATCTTACAAAAGAAAACACATGTAAATCATTCAACAATACTTTAATTTCTGTCAATTTACACTTTCTACCTTTTCCAAATCGATTGTTTCAACATAATTATACCATCCACTTAACATTCTCAAAAATGTTATGTCCACTTCTTTTAAGTTTTTAGACAGGAATTCAACTCTGTTAATTGTTTCATAGATATACTTGGCATAAATCAATCATGCTTAGTTTCTTTTAATTCAATTGATTACCATATGATAAACACTTTAATTTGAACCATTTCATATTAAGAGTTACCTTTCATTAACTTTACTTTTGTTTGGGGAAACTTCTTGCAAATTTCTATATTAAACTTACATCTCCTTGCAAGGAATTATTGTCATATTTAACCCTTTATCAATAATATGAAGGAAGGAGAAAGGTGTGACATCAAATTTTCACTTTGGGACCCTTAAATGTTACAGTTATGAACAATGCACAATTCTTAATGAAACAAAATATGTGGTTTATATATGAATCAATTGCATTAACTAGTTTAACATACATAATATTGTTATAAGTAGGATGGATCACTATGCATTATTTGTCATAACTAACCATAGCTATTTGTTACTCATACTTGCATACATTTTTCGACAATTTAAACCTTATATGTCTATTACTTAAGCATAATTCATGGCATGTCTAGTTATCATTCATATTAAACTCTAGGTACTACCACTAAATTTACCACATCAATCCCTTGTATTGGGCATCACCCCCATGTTTCCTTTAAAATATTAGAAAGGGTATCTTTGATAAAATTAAGATGTAGATTCTGCAAGACCATATAGGGAACCAAGCATGCTTCAATGTGTACTTGCTTTATGGTTATCATAACTTCATATAAAAACATGTCAATTGTTTTCTCAAATTCTTAACATTATGTAACGACCAAATAAAAAATCGATATCAGTGATAACTTACAAGCTCATTTACATTCAACATGCTGCATGGTCACATTTATACAACATGAAGATTAAATATGTTCTATCTTTTCAATGTTTCCTTTTAGTCGGTGCTTAAGTTTTTGCGGTTCTTCTTATTAAAAGCAGTAATTGCACCTTTAATTTTTCATTACCATAAGGCTTACTTATAACCAAGGCAAGTTACAAAGCATAGGATTTCCTTTGAAGCCATTACTACATTTACTTTCTTATGCGTGATGTCAAATAATCATACATACCTCATTATGCATTTAATACTTTACATACTTTAACTATCACTCATAATTTTTAAACTATATCCTTTATAGTCAAGAAAATATGCTAGTAAACCAACATAACCCATACTTTTTCCATCATTTATACAGCTAAGGTAAACATTTGTTGTAAACAAATTTGCATTCAAATAAACAATAGTTCATAGAGTATGCAACTTACATGTACGTATGCAAGTCCAATTAGGCAACAATATTGTTACTTTTCTATGACACCACTTGTAATGTACCCACAATCCATGTTACTATTTTGGGAAATGGGGTATACAAATTTTCCTCAAATATTATCCAAACAACTAAGTAGGTTAGTCTCAATAATTTCATGATGATATGATGATTAACAAATTCTTCCGAAAAAGCATTCAATCATTGTAATCATAATATTTGTTCTCATCGATTAACATTCATATGTTTAAGAACATAGAGAGACTAATTAATTCATTATTTAATCCTTTATTAAAATGCTGGTTTAAGATCTACATTCAATAACAAACATTCATGGGTATTGTTTTTAGTTGATAGGCCTTAATATTTATCCTCACTAAATATAGTGAAATAGTAAACATTTGTATTTACTAAGATACTAACCTCCCAAGCATGTATGGGGTAACCACCTAATCTAGAATTATGTATGGGGTAACTCTTTTATGAATCCAAAGTCCTTTGCTTAAGCAAACTAATCATACTAAGATAACCTTTAAATCCATTATTACAATTTGATGATAGTAAATCCATACAAGTAGAAACTCTTATTTATATAAGACTGTCATTCCAAGGTACTTTAATTATAAGTTAGTTTAATCTCAATATTCCTTTTTTTAATATTTCAACCATATTAAAAAAAACAATTCTGCATAACAATTTACCTTTTAAGTGTATCTTTATGTAACCTTCTTTCCAATACTTTCGATAGCATTAATACCCTTATATTTCCTTCTCGGTTGTGCACTAACAATCATTAAGAACATAGTTAGTTAACTTAATTATAACAACAATCATTTTCAAAACTAACTTCTCTTGTAATTAACCATTATAAGTAGGAAGAATATGTTTTACTATCATTCTTCATAAGAGACTAAAGCTTAAGGATTTCTCAACATATAACTAAGCATTTCTCATTCTCAAAAAGTATTACAATTTGACATGGTGTTCAAGAATCATTATACACCCATAAAGAATTCCTTTAGCATGACTTATATTTCACAACAATTATTGAAAATAAAGATGTGAAGATTCTTTACTTTTTACAAGCATGTTAATTAACCCAAAATGATATTTTATAAGCTTGACCATTAAATAATAACATTATTTAGTAAAACAATTTATCTCTAATTTTGTGAAAATCTGAGCGATTGAGGACTTGACTGCAATGTTTCACCCAACTATCTAACCTTTATCCGATGTATGTTTTCCTACCGAAAGGTCACCCCTGAATTGGGAAACCAATCGACTCCCAAGCTTGGAAATGAATCCACTCCCAAGCATTTTGACCACCACTCAAACTTGACCATTAGATTTGGTTTCAACCATAAGTTTGGATTCATCGTGAGTAGGTTCATTGTAAGATTAATATTATAATGACAAAATCATAAAATTATTAACTAAATGAAACTCGGATCATTGCTCTGGTTAATATAATGTTCTCCATTAAGGTTGTTCCTAGCACTTCTGGTTATCCTTGTTAAATAAATTTCAACTATTAAACCCAAGGTCTCAACGGTTACCAACACAATATATATATCATTAATTGTTATTTACTATACAACAAGTATATGGAAATCCTCCATAATTCAAATAAATATATTTATATATAATCGAATGAATAGGGAGGTTCGATTATATCAAGAGTTCATTGTCTCAATGTAAACTTCTGTAATAAGAATCTCAAAAAGGGTGAAGATGAAGTCGAGCGTCGGCTATCCAGAGGAAGGTCACTCCTGGCCGCTCTTCTCCTTTCAGCTTATAGCTAAATCTTTTTATAGCGAAAATAAAAGGGGACGGGTCCTCTTTCTAAGAGGCCATTTCTTCCCACACAAAGAAATAATATCTTAGAAGGATTTAACTATTATAAGGAGGCTTGGGATCGACCTTCTTAGTGAGTCTTCCTTTTATTTTATCTTAATACATTTATATATTTCATATTTGTATTAGTTTTACAATAATTTCCAACTAAGAATACTTTACACATAATATGCAATAGCAAATATATTCATATATTAATACTTTCTTAAGCATATGTGTTATAGAAAAACACATCAAGTTTATCTTTTTCCACCCTATTTCAAAGGTGATTATAACATAGTCCTTAGCTTCATTCTTTTAGATGTTCTTAGGGTAAATCTTCGGCATCCCTTAACATTAATTAAGGTTATTATAATAGTTAAGATAACTATTTAATCTTAGTTAGGATATCCCCTAAAACTTTAGGCTATTAAGTGAACATTTATAGTTCACTTTTATTGTAGTGTCTGGGGCACTAGATGACACCTGCAATCTACTTATGACTAACTATCCATTACCTCTCCCCCTAGTGGACTCATGTCTCCATCATTCAGTTGCATGAAGCCCCTCAGTCTCCTAAGTCTACAATTCAATTTACAACTTAGGAAAATCAATAACAATACTTACAGTGCTTTACTGGCAAGGCATAACCTTGAGCTTCTCACCAAGCTCTATTACATTGTACCTTTTATTTGTATTTGTGTTGTTGAAGAATTGGATTATTGGAGGGGATATTACAAATTATGCCTTGATTTTTTTCTTCAGAGATATGAAATGCAAATATAAATAAAGGTGTACTCACTCTGGAGTTTTAATTGACATGTGGCATGTATGGTTGCTATAACATCTTCTATTACCTCTATTATACTGAAATATCCTATTCGCATGCTTTGCTTAACTATGGAATAGTAAATGAATACAACAATAACACAGACCCTTATTTTCCTAAAACAATCTAGTATTTAACATGTCTTGATAGCCATTTAAGGTTAGGGTTAGGGTTTTTGACCCTGTAGAATATTCTTGAAGGCCCATACATCATGAGCTCCACATTTGTGAGTACTGGGAGCTCATGTGGCGTCCACTTGGTACCTTGATTGTCAAAATCATATGTTAACTTGTATGACACATAACTTCCTCATACAAACTTTCATTAGAATAATAATTATATCTATGGAAAGATCTCTATATATTGAACAACAACCAAACGCTGCAATTGCATACTATGTATGCAATGTTTTGACCCAAGAAAATGTTATTTAATGCCTAAACTAGGATCTAGAAGTTTTAGGACCCTAAATCACAAAAATACAACATGCCCTTAAAAAGAGCCCTACAAACCAATAGCTCCAATTTCTACATAAAGAAAATTCCAAACTAGATGAAAAAATACATAGTGATCATTTTCAAATCAAGTAGCATCACTAATTCAATTAGGAATTTTAGTGTAACAATAATTCTCGAGTATCAAAATAAAAATGGCATTATCATTGTACACACCCTTATGCTCAGAAAACTCTACAAAGGCCTATGTAAGATCTATGCCGTTTAAAATTGCCAAAAAAGTCACGTACCTCATTCAAATATATGACATACCACTACAAACAACCAAACCATACATATAACACTAATGATTCTCATGTATTGTGAAATATTGGTAGTGGTTTGCACCAACCCTTGCATTTATATATATGCAGATCTCTTAAGATCCATAGATTACAAACATGTTCTTTAATAATATGTTTTCTTAACATTGCAAACATTCTTGAACAATTTACATACATGGATCTTTTTCCTACCCTTCATCTCCAAGTCTCTTGATGGGACTAGGCTCATAAGCCATATCTAAGTGACGACACATAGTTTCAGAAATAACTACTATGTATTAGCGTTTGTACAAGTTTAGGGTAGGATATTAAGAATCACAAATCAATTCCATGTGATATTATTTTATGACTATCACTATCTACTTTGATTGGCGTTGCATTTAAGCGCACACTTTATAAAGAGCTAGTTATGTTCATAGTCCTTCACGCTTGAAACGTAACCTCTTTACGGCCACCTTCCTTCAACGAGGATTTAAAGCCACCAACGCTGCACCCAACTTCAATTGCCTTTGAAAAATTACTCAAGAGCTGTGAGGATATTAATGGTATAATAGAGATTTCACTCATAAGACACAAAAATTTCCAGGATTCTTTTCATTAATCAAAAGTATTTTTACAATGTAGAGTGCATACATACTAAGTTTTTTGGTGTCTTCTTTTAGCTCAAGGCCAAGAGACAGAGCATACTTCCTCTTGAAGAACTAATACAGACTCAATAAAATAACAAAATCCAGCTTTCTGGTGTGATCTGATACCACTAGGGCCAGTCGCAGAGCATATGTCTGAACTTTTATTCCTAACAGACTCGATACATAGACTTAGAGAAGTTTTTTGATGCAATATGATACCACGAAGGCCAGTTGCAGAGCATACAATTATCTCTTGACTCAGACGCAGAGCAAAGAGAGACCAAAACTCTGATGCCTTCAATGGCTCTTTGCTTGCTTATTTATAGTCCAAATATAAGGCATTGGGAGCTACTGGGAAAAACCGAGAGAATCAATAAAAGAAGGTTACAACAGATCACGAATCATCTTTTCGGACAATCACATGCATGACATGGGTCAAACCACATCATAGGTTGGAGAAGTGCTTTGAATCATACATTTCAGTGGTACTTTATGATCAGACCATGTCAACCACTGGAGAGGACAAGCCCACTCTCCTAGCCAAAGGGATTCTTATTGTGACAGGTTGAGTAGATAGGCCCTACTCATAGCCGAATATTTTTACAGATCATCTGAGTATGGTGGCCCATATAATTCATGGAAATTGGACTGTGTATCCCAGGCTTTTGAATAATGCAATCTAAGGATGACACATCTATTTTGGTGCATGTGTACTTCAATGCATGTTTTGACCAGCCATTGTTCTTTATTATGAATACAATATTCAAGGATTTGATCTTCGGTGATCTTCGTCTTCCATATGTCCTTAACTCGTTCAATAGATTCCCCGACATCTTGCTTTAGGTTGTAGATGACAACTGGTTCTAAAGCAGTAAAGTTGATGCTGAATGTCTGCCACCAGTCTTTTATCTAATCAAGACCAAAAAGTGGAGGATCTTCACAGATCTGCGTACGTTGAAGCCCAAAATTTAACATGGTGTAATAAGTCCTTGTTGCATTTTCTTTTCGTAAGAAATCCCACCATAGTTTTTTATATTTTTCATAAGTGTGGGTAGTACTTGGAAACCACAGACTTGCATCTTGATGTGGCCAAGCCTTTATAGAACATATCTGGTTAATACAATAGTATTGATGGTCCAACTGTAACTGGGGTTGGAATGAGGAAACCTCTGTCCATATCAGGTTAAGGTCATGGTAGAGGTGTGTAAACCAATTCCTAGCGTCTGCAACTTTTCTTAAGGAATTATTATATATCATATCAGGTACAATGCAAGACCCCATTGGCATTATACGAAGTTCTGGCACCAATCTTATGAAAGCATATGATCCTTGTAGATTTTCATCTAGTACTTCTGTGTTTCTCAGCTCCCATCTGGGATTCCATGATTGCATATAATCCATCCATCCCATATTATCATTGATACTATAGGTCTGGTGTTTTCCTTCTTCCGATGCGGATACTAACATGTTTATTTGTGGGTTATGGGCCCAATGGCTTCTGCTTTCTTGGCACGCTTTCTTCAGGCTCGGTTGTTTCAGGCTCATTTGATCAAAAGTAACTGTGTACTTCTATTTCAGATATTCTCTAGTTAAGAAATCAGGAATTCTATTTGTCTTACCATAAGTATGCTCAACTGAATAATTATAGCATGAAAATAATGCTTTCCATCTCACCAATTTCACTTTTGTTGTTGCATTTTTTTATTGTATTATTTAGGACAAATGGCAAACTCAAGCAATATGTTGTTATGACAAAGTCATGATTTAGCAGATGGATTTGGAATTTTTCTATGCACCTTAATGCTGCTAGAATTTATTTATCAATAGTGGCATAATTTTTCTCAGCTTTGTTCCAGGTTCCAGAGGCAAACTGGACTATTTCTTCACTTTTCCTTTTTGTTTGCCTAACTTGTTTTAGAACTCCTCCCCATCATAAATTTGAAGCATCAGTTTCAATGATTTTGGGAATATTATCATCAATGATGTACAGTATAGGGAGCATTTTTACCTTACTCTTGATTCTTTGTACAACCTTGGTGTGTTCTTCTTTCCAAGGGCATGGCTCTTTTGTCAGTCGTTGATTCAATACCTTTCTGTCACTGGCAAGATTTTTATAGTAAGGAGAAATATAGTTTAGGCAACCAAGAAATCTCTGCAATTGTGTCTTATCTTTGATGATATCTGGGAATTTGTCAGGAAATTCAATAGCATGGTCTTGTATCTGAATCATTCCCTTGTCAATCTGTTGGCCGAGAAACTCAATTGAATCTTGATAGAGTTTCATCTTCTTTGCAGAAAGGACTAGACCATTATCGTGAACTACTCTCAGAAAAAATTTCAAATGTCTTTGATTTTCTTCGAGGGTTTTGGAGAAAATAATGATGTCATTAATATATACAAGTAACCAGTCCATATAGGGTCTGAAAATGTCTTCCATTATATTATGGAATTGGGATGGTGCATTTTTCAACCTGAAAGGCATTACTTTCCATTCATAGTGCCCATGGGGTACTACAAAGTTTGTCTTATACTAGTCCTCAGGATCCACTTCCACTTTCCAGAATCCACTCTTAAGGTCAAACTTGGAAAATATTTTACATCCTGCAATTCTCTTAACAAGGCCAGACTTGTTTGGTATTGGGTATCTATTCCAATCCAAGACATCATTTAGGGATTTGTAATTGATCACCATTCTGGGAGCCTTCCTTACTTGTTCTAAATGTTTATTTACATAGAAACCATAACAGCTCCATGGGCTGTTTGATGGGACTATAAGTCCCTTTTCAAGCAATTCCTTAATCTCCTTTTTATAGTATTCTCTCATTTACTTGTACATTGGCACAACATTGGAATGTCCAGGTATTCCCCGAAACTCAGGTTTGAGGTAGTTTAATCATATTCCTTTTCTGCACCTGAAGGCATTAGGAGATTCAGCACAAACAAGCTTCTTGAATTCTGTTAGGAACCCATGTCTTTACTTTGTTAGTATATTGTTGTTGGACGCATATGCTTTGTAAGTCATCCCGTAGTATTTGTTGATCCATAGCTTATGTTATTGTTGTTGGTGCATATGCTTTGTAAGTCGCCTATAGTTTTGTTGATCCATAGTTTGTATTGGCCCATGGTTTTGACTCATAGTATTGGCGCCTAGACTTAGTATATAAGTGTGTGTTGAGGCCTATGAAGGCACCGTGAAGTTAATTGTATTGAGCTTGCTCAAAGGAGGTTGCCCCCTTGAAGTGGCCTGCGATCAATATAAAAGTGATTCTGAGTTTTGTTATTTATGATATCTCATGTATTTGCATTAATTAATTATTGCAGGTTCATCACATCTGGTATCAGAGCACTTTCTTGGGCTCGTTGGGTGGAATTTCTCCCAATTTTTTTTTTCGCATCTGTTGCAAGTTCGGATCTAGGAATAATCCCTATCTGCTTAACTGTGGGAAGTACTTGCGAATAAGCCCTAAAAATCATTGTGAGGAGTACCACAGGAACCCCAAAGTAGATGTCCCATTG
Organism: Larix kaempferi; assembly: GCA_027924585.1. Lineage (NCBI taxonomy): Eukaryota > Viridiplantae > Streptophyta > Pinopsida > Pinales > Pinaceae > Larix > Larix kaempferi. The sequence goes on from BSBM01000616.1 coordinate 7,812,176, forward strand.
AGAGGACCTGCCAGCAAAAAGGGCAATGACCCCTACCTGATTGATTAGTTCCCACCCGTGAGGTAAACCAAGAGCTGTCGTTTGTGGCAAAGCGGTTATCATTTTTACCTAAGCCGTGGAGTGAGGGGAACTGCCCCAATACGCAAGCCATCAGATAGCATTGGTGGCCGAGTGAAACACCTAAACTGTTAGAAAGCCGAACTTACCTGGGGTCCATATCTATTTTCAGCTCAACTGTTGCCATCACTTCTGTGCTGTTTCAGATCCATTCCGAGCCATTTCATATCTAGCCATTTCAGATCCATTATGAAAGCCGTTCCAGATCTATTCTGAAAGTTGTTCTAGATCCAGTCGTTTTCGATCCATTCAGTGTCGTTTCAAATCCATCTGTTGTCGATCCCTTTCGCGCTGTTGCATATCCATTTCTGAAAAAAAAAAAGTATAAAATTCTGTTTTTCTGCCATATCTCCCTTGTTTTAACTCCGTTTCCCTTGAAACTTCTCTGACACCCTTGCAATCCCATTCTGCATATTTCATTTCTGAGGACCCTATCCCACATTCCACTTCCCAACACCCAAAATCTCACATTTGTCTATTTTTAGGGTTTGCCCATAACTTCTTCGATTTTCACCCGATCGCTTTCAAATTTTACCACAGAGTTCCTTTTCTAATTATGCTTCATTGTCCCTCTCTGCCAATTTTTCTCATTCTTTCACCCCGCTTCTGAAATCCCCCTTTTCTACTTTCCTTTCCTTTCGACAGTGTCCAAAATCTAGTCAAACCCCAATTACCCATTAGATTTTTTCCCCAATCCAAATTTCCCTTTACTAAATCAACTTCTGTTTGTGTTTTTCTACCCATTCCAAAAAAAAAAACCTTGGTTATGGTTGTCACCCGTGCAGGAGCACACACCATGGAGGAAGCACTTGTAGCCATCCAAACCAAACTCCAAGATCTGGATGAAAAATTTCTCAGCCTCCATCTTCAGCATTCAACCATGAACAATAACCGACATCCAGAATCTTTTGCAGCCACCGGGTTCTCTTCTTCCGACAATTTTTCGTGGGCCGAAGCTTGATTTTCCTCGCTTCAATGGTACTGATCCGACTAGATGGATATACCGAGTAAAATAATATTTCAGTCTACATAATACTTTTGATGTCCAAAAAGTTCCACTTGCATCCTTTCATTTGGAATAGGAAGCCCTTCAATGGTACCATTGGTACATCAAAGCTCATCCCGAGCCAAACTGAACAGATTTTTGCCAACTCCTTTTGCCACGATTTGGTCCTAGTGCTTCCGATGACTTCATAGGTGCACTCACTAAACTTCACCAAATTGACACAATGAGAGAGTATCAGACATAATTTGAGAAACTGGACAATCACACAGAAGGATTATCTGATGAATTCTATAGGATTTGTTTTATTAGTGGTCTCAAGGATGAAATCCACTTAGAGGTCAAAATGTTCTGTCCCAACACAATGATGGAAGTCCTAGGGTTGGCTAAGTTGGCAGAGGACAAGATCACAGCTCAACAACGCTCCAAACCCACCTTTGTTCCCTTCAAAAATATGGGTTCCCAACGACCTTCCATCACGCCTGCTCCTCAACCAACTCCTATCAAGCATTTGTCTGAAACAGAGATGCAGACACGCTGAGAAAAAAGGCTTTGTTATAATTGTGATGAGAAATTCACTCAGGGACATAGATGTGTTCAACAAAAGCTCTATCTCTTGGATGTGGATTCTCCGCCTACCTCAAAACTTGGTGAAGAAGCTCCAGATATGGTAGATGATCAGGTCGACATTCAACACCTGCCTATTAACACCCCATCTCAGGACGACCCACCCGAGATCTCTATCCTTGCTGTAACCAGCGTCACCACCCCACAAACAATGCAGGTCAGTGGATACTTCAAGAAGCTCCCTCTTACCATACTCATTGATTTTGGTAGCACTCATAACTTCATTGAACCTCGGATTGCCAAACAAGCTGATTGTTTTGTCCATCCTTGCTCCAACTTTGAAGTCATGGTTACCAATGGGGTCACCTTACCTTACAAGGGGAAGTGTCACAATGTGCATATCTCTATGGAAGATTATAACTTGCACTCTGACATGTCCTTAGGAAGATGTGACGTGGTTTTGGGCGTTCAATGGTTATGCACACTTGGCCCCATCTTATGGGATTTTGCTGAACTTTGGATGCAGTTTTCAGTCAATGGGACACAACACAAATTTATGGGCTTACAACCAGGGTCTCTCTGCATCATCAGTTCATATCGCCTGGAAAAGATCCTTAAGAAGAATTCACATGGTGTCATTGCTCATCTCCATTCCCTTCATATGCACCCACCAACGGTCTCCACTACTTCCTTGTATAGATATGCAGGTGTCTTTGTTGCACCAGTGGGTTTGTCGCCTTCACGAGACCTTTCCGGTAAGCATTTAGCCGCATCTACATCTCAGCAGGACATGATGGCTATTTTGCATGCAGTACAGAAGTGGCAGCCATCCCTATTGGGAAATTATTTCTGCATCAAGACTGATCTCCAGAGTCTGGAAACTTTCCTGGAACAAAGGGTCTCCTCCCCAGCACACCTGAAATGAGTTATCCAACTCATGGGTTATGACTATGCGACCACTTACCAAAAGGGTAAGGACAATATGGTGGCAGATGCTCCTCCTCGCACATTTGATGACCCAGTTTCTCTTACAGCTATTTCTTTGTTTGTTCCAAATTGGTTGCAATCTGTTCAACGGGGTTATCTCTTCTATGAACTCCATGCTTCTTCATCAATAGGGCACTCTGAGTTCCTCAAAACGTATGACCAGGAACAATGTAACTTCTTTTGGAAGGGACTCAAAATTACAATTCAATGGATGGTGGTTGACTGTGATACTTTCCAGGTCAACAAGGGTGAAACAACACTCCTTTCGGGACTACTCGAACCCTTGCCCATGCCTCCACAGATTTAGACAACTATTTCTATGGATTTCCTAGAAGCGCTCCAGTGGTATAGTACCACATCTAAAATGACACCATATGAAGCAGTCTCTAGACAAGCACCACCAGTTCTTCTTCCATACACCTTTAGCAGCTCCCCAGTTCAGGCAATTGACTCAATTCTTCGAAACCGCGATCAACTTCTTCTCATTCTGCAGGACAATCTTCACATGGAAATAATTCTACTGAAACAACAAGCCAATCAGCACCATTTGGCGTGCACTTTTCACGTCGCTGATATGGTTCTTCTTCGTCTATAGCCTTCCACTCAATCTTCCCTGAAACTCCAAAGGCGCCAATGGCCCAGAATGCAACCCGAGGATGCTATAGGGGACCCACTCCTTCAGATTTTGCATCAATTTCCACATCTAAAGCTTTGAGGACAAAGCTTTTTCTAAGGGAGAGGGGATGTTAGGAACCCATGTCTTTACTTTGTTAGTATATTGTTGTTGGACACATATGCTTTGTAAGTCGTCCCGTAGTATTTGTTGATCCATAGTTTGTGTTATTGTTGTTGGTGCATATGTTTTGTAAGTTGCCCATAGTTTTGTTGATCCATAGTTTGTATTGGCCCCTAGACTTAGTATATAAGTGTGTGTTGAGGCCTATGAAGGCACCGTGAAGTTAATTGTATTGAGCTTGCTCAAAGGAGGTTGGCCCCTCGAAGTGGCCTGCGATCAATATAAAAGTGATTCTGAGTTATGTTACTTCTGATATCTTGTGTATTTGCATTAATTAATTATTGCAGGTTCATCACAAATTATTCTTTTGTTTTCTGCTTGATATTCTTCCATTTGTTGGAGTTCAATTGTTCTTCAACTCTCTTCCTTTTCATTTGAGCCTTAACTGCATTTAGTTGCAGTTCTTTTGCTACCAGTTTGTTCTTAAACATTAGCAAAGGTTGGACTCTGAGATTGTGAACCATGTCATAATTTTTGGGCAGGAAAAATGGGGCATCTAAGAGATTTATTGTCATAAATACGCCTTCCTTATTTTGATAAGCACAGACTCCATGATGCTCTACAACTTTCATAAAAGGGGTTCCTAAGATACAGGCATTGTGCATTTTCATAAGATAGAATCTAGCATCCAATTTATACTGATTTATGCAAGCTGTGGCATGAGGGATTTCAAACTTAATATTAGAGTCAGATCCTACTGAAGAGATGATCTTTGAATTTATGTGCCAATATGTTGCAGGGATCCTATCCAGGTCTAACACATTCACATCAGATCCTGTATCAATTAGGACAGGGAGATGAAAATATTCTTCCTGAATCTTTATGTCCACGGAGACTGTATATCTTTAATGCAATATGGCAGTCACATGGAAAGGGGAAAAATCAGGGGAATTTTGAGAGAGTGGCGTCACCTTTTGATATGCATGAATTGTTGTATCTTCATTTGTTTCTTTAGTCTCACTCTTTTCTGTTTCTTCTTCTTCTGAGGACATCTCAACCAAAGATGAACTTGACTCCTTTTCCTTTTCTAGTTTTTCAATTCTGCCTCTTAGTTCTTTTATCTCCTTTTTCAAAATATTTTGTTCTTTGGCCAATTATTGTAGAGAGACTGGTCTTTTTGTCTCTGTTTCCAGTAGTGGAGTAGTATTTCGCTCATATGAAGGAAGTGCAGATGCAAACAAGTTCCATCTAGGGGATACTTGGGGTAGTGTTTTATGCTTTGATTTTTTGGAACCTTTACTGCTCTTGCTTCTTGGTGATTCATTTTCAACCTTTTCCTTCTGGTTTAGTAAAAAGGCAATAGAAAAAGCTTCTTTCATTATCTCTTTTGCATTTCCTTCATCCATTCCCTCTATTTGTTTCATCATGATAAAAGCTTGAGGTCCTAACCTGATCATGTTGAATTGCTTGATATCTTTCTTAGATTCAAGCCAGGCTAGATATGTTGCCAATTTTTCATCTTCTAATTCATCTAGAGATGACGATAAAGATTCATCTTCTAAGGAACAATTACAATGGGTTTTATCTGGACATTGGCAAGTATGACCATATCTTCTGGATTGGATTTGGTTAAAATCAGTATCATTAACTGGTCCTTCTGCATAAAACATGTCATCACTTTCATAGGTTATGCAATTTAAATCTTCAGATGAAGATTCAATAGCATATGCTTCGCCATAAGATCTGGAATCTGGACATCTATTTTCTTTATGTCCTTTATTACTAGAAAGTGCACACCTGTATTTTTTCAAGAGATCTTCAGGTGTTGGCTTCTGTTCTGGATTTAATCCAAAAGTATTATTGGTATTGGAATTAGGGAACTTGTTTGCATAGTGTATTGGCTTACCACATTTATAACATGGCACTTTGGGGGTATATTTCCATCTGGATTTGTTTCTAAATTCATGTTTCATTTTTTGGTACTTATAATTGCTTCTTCCATCTTTGCTTTGGTACCATATTCCATATCTTTTCCCTTTCCCAAAAGTCTTTTTTTCCCTTGTTTTGCTTATACTTTGTATATCTGTCTACATATCTATTCCTTAAGAATTTCAGTCTTGCCTTCTTTTTCTTTTTCCTTTCTTCATAGATTTGATATTCTCTCTTGTATATTTTTTTTTTTGGATAGCCAGGATCGGGAATCCCAAAATGAGTACAAATCCCTCCTGTTCCAAGAAGGAAGTCTCTGGTTTTTTTAGCTTCAATTCTTTTGGTACAAATATCTGCTATGCAACTATGCACAATATCATGCAGTTCACCCCAGGAATAATCCTCAAGGGTATCTAAATTCAATGCACTGATAAAGAATTTCTAGAAATTTCTAGGTAAATAAGATATATACTTTTCTTTCCATACTTCTTTATCACTATCTTGAACATCTTGAGACCTGATTATCCAATATCTATGGAATTGTTCATAGAATTTAAGACTTCTTCATTTCATGTTTAAGAGCAATTGTGTGTTTTTTGCCTTATGATTTTCAGGTGTTCCACCCCAATATCTTAGGATTTATGCAGTTATATTTCCTATGAGGTTTGGCTCTTCTTTTCCATACACATATAGCTTAAATGCTACCTAAGCATTCCATTTATCATTTGTTATTGTTCTATCCCACCATTTTTGTAGAGATCCAGTAAATCCTGCAACTATCATTTTACAAGCATTTGTAGCATCTTTTCCATTCGCTACATAAGCTCTATAAGCCACATACATTCTATGGATCATTTGTTCAATCTGTTGATTACTGGATCCATTTACATTCCATTCATACAATAAATCAGCAGACCATGACATTTGGCTTACATTCATCCCATCATCTAAATTCGGTGCGAGAGGCCTTACCATATGGTTCAAAATTCTTTCAAAAGCAGTATTTACACTTAGGGGCTCTGGTTTTTGCAACAAAGGCTGGGAGATTGCCATAGATATTGACTCTAGAATTCTTGGCATATAGGAAGGGTTTTCTTCAAGATCTATGTAAATTTGGGCTTTAGGGACTTTCTTTTTTGTTTCTTCTAGTGGTAGGAGCAGGGGGAAACTATCATGGCTTCTAAACATGGAAGGTAACCTTTTTGGATCTATCTTTCCATCCTTTTTCTTCTTCCATATTTTTTCAATCTTCCTATGGGATTTTTCTGTTAGTGTATGAACTTGTTGAACTTCCACCAGAACATGAGTAAGGGCCTTTTCTATGTCACTGTCATGTGTTCTTATTTGGCTCCTGAGAGACTCTTCTCGTTGCTCATACCCATTTATTGCAATTTTAACTGAATTCAACACTTCATAAGAGAGTTCTTGTTCATGCCCTAAGGTTGTGATACTCTCCTTCATCTCTTGATGATAAATCTTCATTATGATTTTCATGTATTCATTCTATGATTCATTTGTTTGTCTACCACCATGCATTTGGAGTGCTATTCCTTTCAATGCTGCACTATTCCAGTTTAATTGTTGATGTAATTCTTTTCTTTCTCCCTTTGTTTCTATAAATGGTGCAGCAATCATTGGATCTTCTTTTTCTTCTTCTCTTCTCAAGAGAATAGGTATTAAAGGAGGGAAGGATGTGACAGTGTAGGTTTCTCCTCCTTTGACCCGTTCCCATTTATGGCCTTCTGCAAGCTTTTGTGAAGGCTCAAGTTGTTCTTCAAGGGAATTTACTTGTAGATTTTCTAGAGAAGATTCTAGTTTCTTTAGCCTATACCATTCAAAGAATGATATCCATTCATCTACTTCTTCCATATGGGTTCTCCATTGTCCTGCTAACTCAGTCTTTTGTTCCATAGAGTGAGTTTTTCTGAATTATTTTGAATCTTCATGGGTGAAGAAATCCCAATTTATCATTTTCTTCATAAAAGCATATGTTAGGTCATAGGGATATGTACCTTTGTATCTTTCAAAGGAAAATTTATATTTCTCTCAAGGTTGGATTATGGATAACATCTAGAAGATTAGTAGTCAATCTAGAGGAAGGTAGAGAGTTTTTCTGCTTTAACCTTTGAAATATTTTTCTTTGTCTAGCTTCTTGTCCGAGAAATATTTGGGTTTCTTGTTCTTGATATGAGGGAGGATTGTATCCTAGGCTAGAATTATCACTTGGATGTCTCTGAAATGAAAGCATGCAATCAATATTTTGGATTTGCTTTCTCCAGGTGTCAGGAAATTCAATACTTCTGACCATATTACAGTGAGGGAATTGTACATCATTAGGTATTTTACAAGAGTCAAAAGTAGTAGGTGAACTAGTAGGTGGATCATACTCAGGGTGGTGACATAGTTGGGCCTTTCCAAGTAGATTATAAGAGGGGTTCAATGGTTTTTCCTTGCTAAATGAAGTAGGAAAAAAGGGGTTTAGAGAGGAAACTAGTTTGTGTTTAGGTATAGAAGGTGCAAAAATGTCACCACGCTCGCTGGGTGAACTCTGAGGTTGCATAAGAGAATGAGAAGAGGGACATTGCAGAGAGGAGGTAACACCTCGATCAAACCAGTTATAAACATCATAATGTAAGCAATTAGAAGAGGATATTACTGAAGGGGCAACAAAAGATATGAGTTGCACCTTATTATCAACTGAGATGGATCTGCGACAAGGTTTTGGTTTAGTAGGTGGTTTATCCAAGGAGTGGTACTGGAAATACCAATCATTCGGAAGGCCAACATCTTCAGATGTAACACCAGAACTTTCGGCATTAGAAACACTTGTAGTCAAACAATCTTTTAAGAGAGGTTGTTTCAGCTTTGGATGAGTAGTATTGGAGAGCATGAAGGTGGTTTGGATGATAACAGATAAAAATTCAGATTCATCCACCATCTGAAGGCCTTGAACTCCAATCAACATTTTCTAGGCATCTCTAAGATGCAGATCTACTAATCCCATAGCATAATCAGGAATGAGGGTGCCATACTGAGTTCCCGATTGTAGATTGCCTGTGATCATGCCGATCCTGGCATGATCATATGACATATGTTTAGTATAAAAAAGTTCTACTATGCAGGGTGAGTTTGTACCACGTCTGAAGAGAGGAGCTAAACCAATTCAGATCCCACCGAAATAGATGTAGTTGTATCTATGATGCTTTACATATTCCATGAATTTCTTCAATTCTTCATCAGGAAACAAATGTATAGCAATGATTTGAGTTGTAGGACCAGAAATTTATATGTTTACTTCTACTTCTTTAAGAACAATTTTCTTTCGAAAGATAGCAACTAAAGGTTTTTCATAAACTTCTGAGCTATCAAGTCGTGGGGGATTCCAAGAATGAGGGTCTTCTATCTCACTACATTCAGCTTTTGAACATCTAGTGCTGACTTCAGATAATATTATTTTATCAACATAAGAGAAAGATCTACTTATTCGGATAAGTGCCATAATAATAGAAACTGGTTTTATCCTTTGTACAAAGTACGAGGACCTTTTATGTTTCAGTAATCAGCAAAGCTGAGAACCTAATCCAAGGATTCCTGGGTACGCCTGCATATGCAAACGAAACAAAACCAAGCTCTAATACGACCACCTATCTAACTACATACACTTCCTCATAATCGTTGACTATTCAAAATGGTGTTTGTTCTTCATCTTATATCGATCATCAATAATCTAGAGTAGTACTTGTTTGATTTATATTAGAAAATATGAACGCTAAACATTTTGAGATTTTGAATTTTCTTATGTATTATTATAGGAATTAGATTATAAATTGTTTTTAGAAATTGTAATTTTGGATAGTTAAAATCGTTGTTTTTAATGTATAAATGGAATTACCACCCTCAAATACCTCTATTGTTGCACTCTAAATAGCACTCTATATAATAGAGTTGTAATTTATTGTAATGTGTGCCAGTTTTTTCATAATACGAAGTGTGTGATAATTTCCTACGTTTCTTCTCTGGTCCTTTTTTTGTATTTTACTATTGAGGAAGAGATTGATTAAGGAAACCTCTATAATCCATTATATTTCCCATCAATTGCAACCTAATTATGCAAAGTCGATGATTGACATCTACAATCCAATCAATTCCAAATTATTCTTGGGAATGGTCAAGCTAATGAGGGTCACTTTTGGCGCATTAGATGCAATAGAAAACTGAAAAATCAGGAATCCCTCAACTTACTTGGTTTTTTTGAGATACTTACACAAGATATCTTGCATCAAGTAAAAAAGATGAAATTTGGGAAATTGAATCACGTTTCTTAATATATAAGTTTTATGTATTGAACATTTAGATAACTATATCAAATTTATCTTTTCTAATCGTCACTTTTTGTTTTTTGGAAAATGATAAGGTATATGTTTTTGTGGGTGCAGCTTTTGAGTGTCTAAATGATGTTTTCGGGATACAAAATTGGTAGACATGTACAGAACCCATAGCACTAGTGCAACACTATTTTTACAAATTTAAATGTTTAATTTTTTAATTTTTTTTAATTATGTAAGTGATCAAACCTCGATAATGGTATGTCAAATGTGGGTGCATCCTTTGAAGGTCTTAATGCAGTTATTTAGACTTGTATTTTTTATAGAATGTAGATGTCAGTGTCTACTAGTCCAGCATACATTTTTTTTTTTTAAATGATTGTGAAATGAAAAAGTTACAGAAGATAACTAACAACATGCTTTTTTACTTAAGGAGTGATGACGCAAGAAAATTAGGAAACAAATAGAAAAAATCAATATTTTTTTTAGAAAATTACATATTTGGAATATGCATAAAAAATGTTATCTATGTCTAAAATTTTGTCAAAAATGGTCATGTATGTCATGCTGTAGAGAGTGGTGAAAGACAGGCATATTGAGAAAAATGGTGGAAATGCCCAATTAGCTATGGTTCAACACATTCCATAGCACATGTTTGGTAAGTCTGAACCAACCACATAGGATTGTGGATGACACGTAGGCGCGTGAGGAGGCGGTTATTAGGTTCTCAAAATGCGTGCGCATTCTGTTTAAATTCAAATATTTGTTTTGCATGCTTGGTGTTAGAAGAAATATGCGAGCGTTTTTGTATATCCAAAACGCTCAAGTGTTATTAATCACATAATGCGGGAGCGTTATATAAATAATAACGCTCGAGCATTATTATTTACATAACGCGCGAGCTTTATTATTTACATAATGCGTGGGCGTTATATAAATAATAACGCTCGAGCGTTATGAACTACATTACTTATGTTTTTAAGTGTCGAATGGAGATAAAGGGGGTGAGAGAGAGAACAGGGATACAAGAGGGGGGGAAAGGGACATAAATTTAAGGAGTTGGAGAGAGTAATGATAAGGGAGAGAAATTAAAGGCCTAAACCCATAATTCCTAAATCCCAAACCCCCTAAATCTCTACACCCCTAAGCACCTAATCCCTTAACAAATAATCCCTTACCCCATTAATAAATGATCCCTAAATCCCTTAACCTCTAAAGGTATTAATCCTTAAATCCCTACTCCCTAACTAACCATTTCTATCCCCTCACTGTTGTCCTTATCCTCTATTTTCCTAATCCCTTAACACTACAACACCTTAGACCTTAATTTCTAACATCTTAAATCCTAACCCCCTAAATCCAGAGTCCTTAATCCCTTTACCCCAAAAGCCCATAACAACTAAACCCCATAAGTCCTTTAATTGTTTACCTCTAATACTTTAACCATTAGACCTTTAAGCTCTAGTTTACCCTACATAGGTAAAATAATTCTTTATCTCTACGTTACGTTTGCATGTGTGACCTCCCTTGTGCTAGCGTGCCCTGCATTTGCTTGTGCATTCTATGTTTGCATGTGTGCTCTTCGTTTGCATAAGGGCTGTCTCCCTCTATATTGATCTCTCCTCTCTCGACTTTGACATTCTTGCTTGGGCTTGTGCATTAGTCTCGTTAAGCTATAATTTACCCATTATAATCCTTTAACCCTTTAACCCCTTCACCCTTAATACCTAACTTGAGAAACCCTCACGCGCTAACCCTAGAGCATTAAATCAATTAACCCTTAATGCCCCTAACCCCTAAATCCCCTAGCCACTTTATCTCTAATCCCACAACCCCTAACCCTTAATACATAGTCCACCCCTAATTCCTAAATAGTCTAACCCATATTAATTAAAGCCCAAATCCCTAAATCCCTAATCCCTTAACCCTAGAAACAATTAAACCTTTAACTGCTTCGGCCTTAAACCCTAACCCATTAAACCATATCCCCCTAACCATTAAGCCTTAAATTCCTTAACCCATAAAACCCCCTAATCTTTAAACTTGTTAACAATTTTATTCCTTTACCTCTAAACTCTTAACCCATAACACCTAAGTCCTAATTAACCCCATAACTGATAATCCTTAAATCCCAAAACCCATAAACCCCTATAAAATCTTAATTCCTCATCTCTTGGAGGCCATTAATCCCTTAACCCCCAAGCCTTTAATCATTTAATCCCTTGACACTTAACCCTTAACCAACTCAACCCTAACATCCTAACTCTAGAGCCCTAAAACGCTTAGCCTATAAATATGCTAACCCTTGAAGGCCTCACCTCTTAAATAACCACCAATCCCCTAACCCTTATGTCCTTAACTAGTAAGCCCCTAATCCCTTAATTCTTACAAACCCTTAAAATTTGAACCCTTCACCCTTTAAGGCTTAACCTATTGAACCCTAACCCCTTTACTTGGTGCCATCAATTGCTTGACCCCTAAACCCCTTTATCTCTAAGAACTTAACACCCAACACCTAATCCTTATTTTATCCAAAAAAACTTAAGCCCTTAATGTCTAACCTCTAAAACCCTAACCCCCTAAACCTGAATCCATTAAAAGTTCCATAGAATTATGAACTAACGTCTAAATCTTTAAACATGTTAACTATTTTATCCCCTTACCTCTAAATGCTTAAACCCTAACCCCTAAGTCCTATTTAACCCCCTAACCCTACAACCTTTAACCCATACATCCCTAGAAATCAATCCCTCATCTCCTAAAATCCATTAAGCCCTTAAAACCCAAACCTTTAATATGTAAACCCCTTAACACTTAACCCTTAACTAACTCAATGCTAACATCCTAACCTTAGAGCCCTAAATACCTTAGCCTATAAATCCCTTAACCCCTAAGCCCGTTTACACCAAACCATTCACCCCTAACTCTTAAAATCTTGAACCCTAACCCCCTAACATTGGTGCCCTCAATCCATTAACCCCTAAACCCCTTTATCTCTAAGCACTTAACACCGAACGCCTTTAGAAGCCCTATTTTATCCACAAACACTTAATCCCTTAATGTCTAACCTCTAAGACCCTAACCCCCTAAACATGGATCCCCAAATCCCTTAACCCCTAAGCCCCTTGACCCCAAATCCCTTGACCCCTTAACCCCTAACATGAAATCCCTATTTAACATCCTAACCCATACAACATGAATCCCAAAACCTTTCAACATAAGGAGGGATCTAGGGAAATAAAGAAAACTTATTTTCTTGGAAAGAAATTATTAAATAAGCTTTTGAGGAAAATGAAAATTGTGTATATTTCCATAATGCTAGAGTGTTTATTGTTGAAGAAACGCTCGCGCATTTATTGTTAAAGAAACCCTCACGCGTTTATTGATGAATAAACGCTTGCACGTTTTCTTCCATTAGATGTTATGTAGCCGTGCACCAAACATATTAATTGCCAATGAATTGTTTTTCATAGAATGAATGCGCGAGTGCTATAGATCTAAGAAATGCTAGCGTGTTTTGTCTCTGCAAAATTCAACTGAATATTCTGCCTATTTCATCCCCGAATTTTTTGTTTTGTCTCCCCGACAACACTCAAAGAAACCTGCGCAATTGAATAGAGTTAAGGACAATTGAGGAATCTTGAATACTCTATGTTCATAATTACACATGTTCACAATCAGCAAGCTTGAAGAGCATTCTAAAGTTAGCATTGAGAATTGAGGATTCTACATTCACAATTAGCAAGGTTGAAGAGGATTCTACATTCACAATTAGCAAGCTTGAAGAGAATTCTATATTCACAATCAAACAAAATTTTGTAATCTATGTTCAGAATTGTAGAGGAACCTGCATTGAGAATTGAGCAAGCTTGAAAAATCTAAATTCAGGTTTGAGGAAGAATCTACATCCACAATCAAAAGAAAGGTTGAATAATTTCCATCCACAATTGATTAAATATCTATATATTCACAATTTCAAGCAAGCTTGAGGAATCTATATGAACACAATTGAAGAAGAATCTACATTCACTATTGAGAAAGGTTGAAGAACCTATATTCACAAATGAAGAATTTTCTATATTCAAAAATGAGGTAGAAGTTACTTTCACAATTGAGCAAGCTTGAGGAATCTATATTCACAATTGATGAAGTATCTATATTCACAATTGAGCAAGCTTGAAGAACCTATATTCACAATTGAGAAAGAATCTAGATATTCATAGTTGAGCACACCTCTAGAATCTATTTTCTTAGTATTGCTCATTATGGTCATGAGGAATTCACGCAATCGAACAATGAAATAGGCAAGGAAAGAGAAGCCTCAAGAAACCATGGAATAAGTTAGAGAAATAAAATATTTGACATGTGGAATCGAAGGCATTCCATGGAAACTCATCCAATTCCAACCGTAGATGATTCCACGGTCGTTCCTACCCATCCACGACAATAAAAACATAAGAATTCACTAGAGGGGCCCTCAATTTCAACAACATTTGATGAACAAGCACCCCATGGCACTAGTCAAGAAGTAAAACGTAGGAGCTCATCGGGGGATGTTTCACTTCCCACATCAAGTCAACCTCAACTATGACAGTGAATGAATTGTTGGCTAGTGGTTATAAAAGCGATGAATTTAGGGAGGCATTGAAGCGGGATTTACGATGTGAGAACCAAATGTTATGGAGACCATCCAAGAGAAAGTCCAATATCCTACATCCAACTACCAACAAGAGAATGAAATACAAGAGGCTCCTATTGAAACGCTAGAGCAACTACACGTCGAAGAACTCCGAAACATATAAAGGTTGATGAAATTATCATTAGTTCACTTGAGGGTACATTGTTTAAATGCGTTATTTCTTATCAAACTCGACAAATACTTGATAAATTTTTTGATTCTAAATGTGATGGGGACAAGTGCACATTATTTTTATCATTGTTAAAATCTAGGTCTATGGTTTTTGTTAGAAGAACGTTAAGGCTAAATATGACCAAAAAGTTTGAACCAACTTCTCATATTGTTAAAATTTTAGTAGATGCATTTAATACAATTGGAAATAAATATTGCTCAAAGGATTGCAATGCATCTCTCCGTGTGTTGTCACAATCAATCGTGAACAAAAACACTAGGGCGCTTCATTTTCTTAAACCTACCTCCAAAATTATTAATTTAAATGTCAATACACTCTGTAGGTATTGTGTTAGAAGAGAAGAACTTGAAACCGGCCAAACAGATGTTTGGGCCTTCATTGGAAGGTTTCCATGCTCTGATATGAAGCTCATTGATGCAGTAAAGGGATTAGTGCAAGTTTTTTGGCATCAAAACACTAGACCTTCTTCCAACCAAAGAGATGTATTAAAATTGAGAAGGGGTTCAAAGGATCATGAACCACACATTAGATATTTTCTTGATATGACACAAACATAATTATATGAGAGATTTAGGAATAAACATAACGAACTTAACTTGGGACAAAGATCCTTTGAAAAATGCAAACCATGGTATGTTAAAATAAACACAATTCGTAACACATGTTGTTGTTGATACCACATTGAGTATGGTTACTATTATGACACACACACACACACACACACACACATATATATATATCATGTATTACATAGCACTCGTGTGCAAGAATGCTCAGCTACATTACCACTGATGTCATATAGAGACTTTAGTCATAGTTTTTTGTGTAGCAGGCCAAACAGTAGCACATTTTATCAAAAATATTGCATAGATGGGGCAGTCCCAGGGTGTGGTGGAATGGCATTATTGGAAAAATGCATACATGTGACCGATGAGCATGAAATTGGGAGGTAGTAGGTGAACTTGCAATGTTTCAAATATGGCATGTATGATATTGATGGAGGGAATGAAACAAAAAAAATACAATTGGTCACTTATCAGGTTGGTAATGAGTTCTTGAATACTATTGTTTATTCAGATTGCAATTTCATAGGTAACAATCTATTGATATGTATGTCTTTATTGTTGATCTACTAGGTACAGGTTTGCAAATTCATGGAGGAATTATTTGAAAATACACAACAGTATGCAAAGCATGTACATGTGGCTCATTGGCAATATGAGCAGTTTAGAACATGCGGGGATACATTTCCTATTGGGACTATCCTGTCAGGTCATCGATTTTACAGAAAACTACACCCTTCAACCACAAAACGAGATTTAGAGTCAATACTATCACTCACACCAAGTCAGCATAATGGTCCATATCACCTATAGACATGGGGCAGATAGCATCACTTATACATAAGTGATTACAGGTGTCACAACTTGGATTTTGTACAACACATCTTTCAAATGTTCTACAATCACTTGAAGGATAACATTATACAAATGGAACAACATTGGATTTGGTCTGACGGTTGTGCAGGGAAATTAAAAAATGCGTGTGTATTCCAATGGTTGTGTATGCTCCACAAAAGGCACAAGGTGCCACATATTTGGAACTATTTTGAGACCAGACATGGAAAAGGTGAACATGATGGAGTAGGTGTGTGCATCAAGACTGCATTACGCAGGCAAGAAATGAAGTTCACAAATGTATCACTCATCCGAGATGAAAAAACCATTGTTGAATGGTGTTCTTCAATCATGGGGGAGGGAGAAAGAAGGTAGGAAGATCAGTCAGTCAGGAAAGAAAATGTAAATAGATATTTTTGGGAGGTGGTGGATGTAGATCGATCACATTTATATGAGTGTAATACCATCCAAGGAACTCATGCATTTCATTCAGTTAGAACTTTGGACAATGCTATACTTGAAATGTGGACAAGGAAACTCTCATGTTTTTGTTCTCCATGCAGTAGTGGTGAATGGGACGAATGTGAATCCCTGGTGGTGAACTCTGGGACGAGTGTGAATCCATGGTGGTGGACTCTAGGAATAGGTACCTAATTGGGGTAACTATAGCAGAAGTATACTTTAATTATCAACCAAGGAGCGTATAAACTTAAGAGATACTAAGCACTATATGTGCATTATAGGGTGACATTTGTGGTTATGTATCCTAAAGAATGCTCTAAGGGAAATTGAAGTATTGTTCTAAGAACTAAGAAGTAGAAATATGAAATTATTTAAATCCATGAATTGAAAACGCTGAATACTAAGAGATTTATTCTAGGAATTGAATACTAGAAAACTGGAAATTTAGTCTAGCAATTGAATGCTGAAAACTAGAATTTTAATCTAGGAATTGAATGCTGAAAGCTAGTAAATCTGATCTAGGAATTTCAATGCTGGAAAACAATCAAATTCAGTCTACCAAATCAAATACTGAAAGCGATTTAAACCCTATTCTATTCAAATCAATACCAAATCAAATACTGAAAGTGATTTAAACCCTATTCTATTCAAATCAAATGTTGAAATATTTAACCTCTATGTGATCTAACATAAGTAAGGAAAGTATGCTTAAAATCATAGATCTGAATCGTTATCTGGAAATCGTAGAAAAATGCTGGAACTTAGGTATAAAATGTGCCTCTGCGGATGGCACACACAGGACTATGGACAGTGCATTACAGAACTATGGAAACAGAGTTATCGAACTATAGAGGAAAATCGTGTGTATTGAAATCAGAATCTAATGACTAAACAATTATCAAAGTACTTTCACACATCATGATGATTGAAACAATTAATAAAATGCATGAGAAATATGTATGTGATGAAACACGAGACTCCTGATCTACATATTGAGGGGGCCCTCCCCAACACGTATTTCAGGAGGAAAAGAGACTTATAAACTCAAAGAATTAATATAATGTTGGTCTTCCATTATCAAATCATAACTTCATGTTTCTAGGAAAAGTTAAAACATAACTGTCTCAAATACAAAATATGTTAAAGATTGTTTCTTGAAAATGTCAACAGAACCCCCTGTTGTTCAAGAGGTCCCTATTTATTTCTAGTTCTAACCTAGCTCTACATTGTAAACAACGATCCTGGTTAACAAGAGTTGTTTCTATAAATTAGGAGAATGTGAGCATTGAGTCACTTGTGATCTTCAGTCTTGAGCTTGATTTACTTGTTGTTTTCCAGATCACCTGCGCCCTGCTCACGCATGCCTACTTTCATATAATTAGCACAAAAAATGCTTTAAGCATAAGAAAAATAATCTCTAAACTACTTCATTAAAGAATCAAAACAAATGCATTCTCCCCTACAAACATAGGTATTTTTTCATCCTTTCTTGCTCTTGTGTGGCATAAAGGGGTTATAGAGTACCTATATCCTGGGCTCATCATCTCCCCGGGACTTGAAGAATTCACCCATCCTTGGGTGACACATCATGTTCCATGACAGCTTCCCTGATATCCCAGGCAACCACTCGAGGAGTTCCCACCTATCTATAATAACCTTGAGTCTGATCTTCTTTATCCCATTCTCTCCTTTCTTCCTCTTCATCGATCTGCCCCTTAATAGTCAGAGGGAGAAAGAAAGGAGGGATCAATTTCATACCTATCCACCTGAGCTGGTTCTTTATCAAAGAATCTCTATAAAACTTTGCTCTGGTGAATGCAATTTCCATCCTAAGGGGTGAGTGAGGCTCCCTCTTTTTCAAATCCCGTGAGATTCCTGTCCACCTCTCTTTGATGGCTTCCTGAACTTCTCTGTATGTGCATTGAGTTGTGAGGTTAAAATGTGACACTACTTCCTGCTACTTTTCGAGAAGTATGGGAATCAAATCTTCATCTGAGGTGATGGCAAGATGATCCTGAATTACTTTCTCATGATGAGTTTCCTCAACTCTGATCCATAGTGGGTTCTTCCATTCTTCTGCGAAGTAGAGATGAGCATCTTAGGCTCTCTCTATTTCATGGTTCATCCAAGAGCATAGTGCTCTTAATTGGAAGTCACCCACATAGGGATTCATCGACCAATTGGGTGAGTTTGGTACCACAAAATTATCCAAGAAAAATTCGCATAATTGATCTTTTTCTAATTCGCTGCAAGCAAAAGAGGTGTCGACGAAATCCTTTGGAGTGGATAATTCCAAAGGTAGGCCTTGCTTCAGCCTCTGTAACTGGAACTTTCCCCATTTCTCTTCTAGGTAAACATTGTAGACACTGGATGATGGTCTAAGCCCCAATATATCTTCATAAATTTTGGTAGTGTTGGTTAAGGTATATTCCAATTGTAGGATTTTCTTATCTCTCTGAGCCAACTCCTCCTGGTCTTGGCCCAATTTCTTTTTTAGTGCTGAATTTTGCTGCTCCATCAGCTTTAGTTCCCCTGCGTATTGCATTTTTAATATTTGGGTTTTCTCGTGTATAAATGGTGGGGATGTTGATGAAACTGGATGGCTCCTGTGGAACCTTGCTTCAATTTTTAAGGCAGCCAGCTCGGCCAATGCCTTAGTTAATTGGTCATTGATTCTAGTGTTTACATTTTCATTTGCAGTGTTCCACTGTAAGGTACCTTCTTCTACAGGCGTAGAAGGGTCATCCTGCTCTACCCCAAAATATTCAAAGTCAGATAGGTTTTGTATTACAGGGATGGCCTCTTTTTCTTCCTTCTTTGTATGCTTGGCTTTGTTCTACTGTGCCAACCTTCTACGCTGTTGTTTTGACCTTTATTTGCTGGAAGAAACCCCTGAGGTTTTCGAGCAAGAGGCATCCTTAGAATGGTTTATCTTGATCAGAGTGTCAGCTATGACCTCGTTATTGTTGTCCAGGTCAATTTTGTGTTTGGCTCCCGATGCCGAGGTGGATTTTTTTTTATTTAGAGGCCAGGGATATGACTGGATTAGGTGTGCCTTTCATCCTTTGCACATCTTCAACTGAGACCAAAACAAATTCCTCCCACGAGAGCCCTGGAATTTGCACCTTCAATTCTTCACAAATAATTAACTTGATCAGTCCATGGTGAGCCAGTGCATCCTCCTTCCCTTGCAGTACCTTCTTGCTCATTTCCCAAAGAGACTGTAGAAGGTAGAAGGGAATGCTGATATTATTGTTTGATCTAATGTGGCCCCTATTCCTTAAGAGGTTTAGAATTATGAAATGGAAGGTTGGGATGTAACTGATCCTCCCTGTTCATGTTACATACTTCAAGACAATGGAAGCTACCTCGTTCCATGGCACAGGCATGGTGTCTCTTTTAACCCCCTTCTTGTCTTCCTCACATCTTTCCCCTTGTCCAAAGAAAGCTGCTTTCGCCCTCTGGTTAGCTTCTCTATCATCTTTTCCCCAGTGTATCCCCATGGGAAATCCTATATACTTTGCAATTGCTTCTTCATCGAGCCCGATGCGTAGTCCCCTCACCCGAGTGACATATTGTTCTTCTTTTATGTGCTTCAAGTTCTGAGTAAATTATAAGGCTACTGCTATGTTGGATCCTCTCAGGACCATAATAAATGGCATCCATCCCGCTGTGCAAAGGATGGACAATACCTGTTGGTTTTCATAGATAGGTGTGTGGTCTTCTAGCTCGCTCTTCTTGAATCCTTTGATCATTTTTGAGTTTGCTAAACAATTATCAAACCACAAAGCTTGTGAGTGGATGAATTACCTGTCTGCTTGGAATCAATCACCGGTTTGTAGGAAGATCGCTGACTGAGTGGCGAGTCCAACTTTCAGTATTCTTCCTCTTTGAGAAACTAGTATTGCTAAATTGGGTCTTCTTGCATATCCCACTATCTTATTTTTCCATTTTTATGCACTTATCCTCATTATTGTGCATCGTGTTTGTCGTCTTATGCATTCCTTTACATCATTGTGCATTGTATTCCTTTACATCATTGCACATTGCGTTGTCGGTTTGATCATTTGAGGATATGGCAGCTATGGAGGTATTCATTCTCCTGGCATGGCTAACGTAGGTCATCATGATGCAGAAAAACCATGAACCATGCCGCCGAACTGACTGAAAAGCTATCCTAAGCTTGCCAAATAACCGTTTTGTAGGGAGAATGATTTGATTTGAAAATAAAACAAAGAGTTCAGTGATTACCTGTTATGCTAGCTTACCTTATTGGATTATGTGGGATTGCTTGCATGGGCACGAGATTCCGTAGTAGATTTTGCCTGTGTCTGTAATTATTTTTGTCATGTCAGTAGTTATGCTTTTTATGATTTCTTCTGCTGGATCGCTTACTTTTTGTCATTTTCTTGCTTGATTTGACCTTTGAACTTACTGAATCTCACTTTTCAATGATTTTCTGGCTCGCTTGATTTTAGTTCTAATTTTCTTAATCTTGCTTGCTGGCTCGCTTGATTCGTTTCTTCTCTTTGTTGAAATTTGCTTGTTGGATCGCTTGATTCAGTTCTTCTCGTTGCTGAAATTTGCTCATTGGCTTGCTTGATTCGGTTCTTCTCGTTGCTGAAATTTTCTCGTTGGCTCGCTTGCTTTTTGTTTGTCAACCATTGATCAGAATCCAATCCCCATCTCGACCGTCCAGGAGCGCGGTCCCTACCAAACTTCGCGAATTTAAGAACATTGTTTTTCCTGTGCTTATTGTATCTGCGAAGTGAACAACCACCGTAGATTCAGTTGTTCATCAGATCTACACCATTGACATATGTGGAGTCTACCAACACTTCGTTGTTTTGAGAAGTTTATTTATTCATGCATGTTCAATCTGCGCAAGAGCTATTAACCGTAGATTTGTTTCCATGTATTGATCTGACGGTTGTTTTGTCTACGATGTTAACATTTGTCGTAAATTGTTTAGACCAATTATCTTTCTTTTGTGAGATTGTTTTGCAACCGTAGATCTTCATTGGTATAGATCTAGTGCATTCATTTCTGTCTTGACATGATTCTGAGTAGATTCATAATTTTTTTATCATTTTTTTTCTTTTTCTTTTTCTTTTTGTATATATATATAACTTTTTATGATCATTTTTCTCTCTTTTTTCTTTTTTGTTTTTTAGAAATAATCAGTGATTATCTAAGTTCTATATCAGAATTAGATTTTTTTGATAGAGTGTTTGTGTGAACTCTTCCCTGGACTGTGGTTTCTTGTACAACTTGAGTCGATGTCCATTCACCAACATGGGGAATTCTGTTTCATCAATTGTGGTGATTCTGACTGCTCCATTGTCATAGATTGTGTCAATGATATAGGGTCCGAGCCATCTGGTGGTACGTTTTCCTTGAAAAATTTGAAACCTGGAGTCATATAGTAGTGCCCAGTCACCTTCTTTAAATTTATTCTGCTTGATTTTTTTGTCACGCCATTTCTTCCTCTATTGCTGGATGATTTCAGTGTGGCTAAGGGCTTGTTGGTAGTGCTCATCCAGCTGATTTAGTTGTAGCATGCGTTCCTCTTGAATTTCTGAAAGTTCCATGTTTAAATTGGCTACAATTCTCAATGTTTTGATTTCAAACCTAATGGGAAGCATTATTTTCTTTCCATATACCAACTCATATGGGGTAAATCCTATTGTTGTCTTCCATGTTGTGTTATAAGCCCAAAATGATTCACTCAATCTGTCTACCCAATCTCTTTTGTGTAGTTGTACTGTCTTTGTCAAAATTCTTTCTAGTTCCATGTTTGTCACTTCAGCTTGACCATTAGCTTGAGGGTGATAGGAGGAGGACCTTCGATGTTTAACGTTGTTTCTTCTAAGTAGGTCCTCGATGAGGTTGGATGTAAACTATGTTCCTCGGTCAAACACTAAATCTCTTGGAACTCCAAATCTGTGGAAGATTTGTTCTGTAAAAAAAATTTCCACATTTGTTTCATTTGCTGCAACAAGTGTTGCCACTTCTTCCCATTTTGTAAGGTAGTCAGTTCATACTAGAATATAGATTTTCTTATTTGATTGGGGGTTGAATGGACCAACAAAATCAAATCCCCATTTGTCAAATGCTTCCAAAGTTATTTGGGGATGTAGAGGCATTTCTTCTCTTTGTGTAGGATTCCCCATTCGTTGACAATCATCACAATGTGATACATAATCATAAGAGTCTTTGTGCAGCATTGACCAATAATATCCAGTTTGCAATACTTTATAGGTTGTTCTTTTTGCAGCATAATGTCCGCCACATGGCTCATTGTGAGTGGCATGCAGTATGTCATGGAATTCATCTTCTCAATATTTGGTCTGGCCCTTTTTGAAAAAGCATCCCTTCTATCCATGTGTAAGTTTCACTTTGTCTTATGATTCTGCACTTCTCTTGGCAGCTGTAATATTGTGGAAATTTACCAGATAGTAAGTGGTTTGTTATGTCAGTAAACCATGGGATTTTTGTTGAGATTGAAAAGAGTCTCATCGAGGAAGTTATCATTTACCACTTCACTATCTTGTCCATGGGTCAGTCTAGATAGAAAATCTGCTACCACATTATGTTTTCCTGGTTTATCTAGGATTGTTATGTCAAATTCTTGCAAAAGGAGTAGCCATCTAATAATTCTAGCACTTGTATTAGGTTTATTCATAAGGCACCTGATTGCTGAGTGGTCAGTGTGGAAAAAGACTTGGTATCGAGTGACATAGTGCCTAAATTTGTTTATTGCGTTTATGAAAGCCAAAAACTCCTTTTCTGTGACTGTATAATTGAGTTCAGCTCCTACCAAGTTTTTTCTAATGTAATATATGGCATATGGTTTCTTTTCTTCTTCTTTCCCAAGGACTGATCCAATGGCCTTATCTGAAGCATCAGAATGTATATGGAATGGTAGTGTCCAATTGGGTCCTTGGAGTAATGGGGCTGTGATTGTCTTCTCTTTGAGGTTTTCAAATGCTGACATACAATGCTTGGTCCAGATGAATTCTTTATCTTTTGTTAGAAGAGCAAACATAGGTACAGCAATTTTTCTATAAATTTCTATAAATCTTCTGTAGTAGCATATTTTCCCAAGGAAACTTCGCACATCTCTTTGTTTGATAGGTGGTGGAAGTGTCCTAATGACCATGACTTTTGCTTGATCAACTTCAATGCCTCTTTGTGAGATATGCTATCCCAGCACTATGCCCTCTTGCATCAACATTCTGCATTTATCATTGCTCAGACGTAAGCTCATTTCAATGCATTTTTGTAATACTAATTCAAGATGATGTAATGCCTGGTGAAATTTTTGGCCATAGGGTGTGAACTCATCCATGTAGACTTCCATCTAATCATTGATAAAATCAGAGAATATGCTCAAAATGGCCCTTTAAAATGTTGATGGGTCATTACAGAGTCCAACAGGTAGCACTATGTATGCATAAGTGCCCCATGGGCATGTAAATGTGGTTTTATCCTAATTAGCTGGGTGGATTAGGATCTGGTTGTATCCACTGAATCCATCTAAAAATGAGAAGAATTTATTTCCATCCAGTGTGTCCAATACTTGGTTAATGAATGGTAGAGGGAAGTCCTTTCTTTTAGTTGCCTTGTTGAGTTCTCTGTAATCCACACAGATCCTCCACTTTCCTCCCTTCTTAGGGACTATTACCAATGTTGAGACCCATTCACTATTTGATATTAGGTAGATGAATCCTGCATCAAATAATTTATGTAATTCCAATTTGACTATTTCCTTTAATGTTGGGTTCATCCTTCTTTGAGGTTGTCTGATGGTTAAAACACCTTCTTTGATATATATGTAATGCTTGCAAATGTCTAGGTGGATACCCTTCATGTCAATGTATCTCCATGCAAAAGCCTTGTTGTTTTCTGAGAGTACCTTCATTAATTGCTGCTCTTGTTCTGGCTACAAATTGGAGTTAATATTAACTGTCTTTCGAGGCATGTGTTAGAAAAACAGGATCGCAGAGCAATAACAATAAACAAAAATGCAAATATTATCACACACACATTACAAGAGAGACATAGATATATTGTGGTTCACCCCAAGATGGGCTATGTCCACACTGAATTTGCCAGTCCTTATTATTATACCGTCCAGCAAAGTGAAGGGATACAACCTGCAGCACAACCGCTGCACTTCCTCTTCACTGTCTCACAGTCTCTCTTCCTAATCTCAGAGATATTTACAATGCATAAAACCTAACATATCAACCCTAGCCATATTACAATGTCTTTCTTTTATAAGGGAAATACAATGGGAAAATACCACGGGATACCCAAAACCATGGGCCCGAAATCTATTGGTGAAAACAACCCCAAAAATTTTTCTTGGGGGCATTGCCCCCGGATCCCCCAACCAAGGGGGATAGTCCCCCCTGGAACCTTGTGGGGGGGTGATGCACCCACACACCCCCCGCTGGGGTGAGTGTACAGTCCACCTATATATCATATAAAACTGAGGTACAAACACGGCTAAATAATAATATCTCTAAATCTGGAGATCAGGCTCCACAGCCAACATCATGATCTCAACTGTTTTGATCTGTGTTGACTATTGTTCAAGTGAGAGCACTTCTTCCCACATTCCGTCGGAGTTGTGGGGTGAATTTTTATCTCCCCGTTGCTGATCTATTTCAAAAAAATCTTAAAGAACATCATGATTAGAAGATGCATTTTGAATAAATCTATCTGAATGACTGTCTTCATCAATAGCTTTTAGAGATAGGGTAGTTTCGATGGTAAGAACAGGTTGTATGTTTCAGTCATTTATATCATTATAGTCATCTGTCCAATTATGATATTCTATTTCTATAGATTTTCTTGCTGGAGGATAAATTGTGATCTTCTTTCTAGCCTGCCCACTAGTGATTGTCATGTTGCCAGATCTATAGCCTATATAGGCATCTGTTGTTGCTAGCCATGGCCTCCTAAGGATTATTGGATATCCATTGAGTTTACTCTTCACCTCTATAACTATGAAATCGGATGGATACTCCTAGGATTCTATGTTGATAATGATATCCTCAAGCATTCCTTCAGGTTTTACAGTTGATATGTTAGCAAGCTACAGCACGGTACTGGTTGGTATGATAATCGATTGGAGTCCTAAGGCTATCATTGTGTCCTTTGTCATTATATTGATTGCAGCCCCTAAATCAATTAGGTTGCTTGCAATACGTCTGTTGTTAATGGTTACGTTGACAAATGGACTGCCTAGGTCAAGGTATTTGGGGTTGACAATGACACCCAACATTAAATATGCTAATTGGCCCACTACGTTTATAGTTGGTGGGTCACGTTTTCTTCGGCTAGGTCATTTTAAGCAATTTTCTTTAATAAATTTATTACAAATTGGTATGTATCTTATTGCTTGTAAAATGGGGATTTGGATGTTCAAATGATTTAATTCATTAAGGACAGTGTTCTCCTCCTCCTATGCGGTGCTTCATATCAGTTTCTTAGGAAATGGGGGGGAAGTTCTGTTTGGTATTTGTGGTTGATTTTCTTCTTCCTGAGAGTGTGTCTCAGCTGGTTGTTGTGGTTCAGGTTGTGTTATCTGTTCTTGATTATTTTGTGGATAGGTGTTCTGCAATGTTTTAGCATATCTGAGATTAATTTCATTTATTTCAAGTGTATCCAGGACATATATAGGGAACTGCACCACTTCAGTGTTATAAGGTTTTTGTTGTCCTGCACTGTTTTTGTTTGGGTTTGGAACCAGTTGCACTATAATTGGGGGTGGTCTGGGAGGTGGTTGGTTCTGTGGGGGCGGCATGAGGAGTGGCTTTTGTAATGGATCGCTCTAGTTTGTTGAATAAGGATATGGATTTCCATAATTCATTGGTGGCTAAGAAAAATGTGGGGGGTAGGGAGAATAAGGCCGAGTATAATATGGATGTTGATACAGTATTTGGCTTTGCTTCCACTAGTTTGGAGCTGCTTAGGTTGGCAATGTGGTTGGGGCTGAGGGGTTCCAATTTTGTTGATTACTTGGTTAAAATATGCTTGGTTGCTAGGATGGAAGGGCCTAAAAAAATTGTTTCTTCTTTGATTAACAAAACAGAGTTGTTCCATAGTACCTTCAAATGTGGGATCCTGAATGGAAGCTTTGCATGATGGAAGAAGAGGGCATTTATTAGTAGAGCGATCATCAGTGCAGAGGCCACATATTTATATTGTGATCAATGTGCACTATCCATTTTCATGTTTCTTTCTATAGCGTGAGAAAAACGCTGTCAGTGCTTGGTTTATCTCATCATGTTTCGTCTTTATTTGGAGTGCATCTAGTTGCATTGCTAAGGACTGAAGGATATCAATTTTCATATCATCAAGAATATTTCCTAAATTAGACTTTGTGAGGTTTGATCCTGAAGATGATGATCCTCCTGTAAATGGATGTGTATCCCATGTCCCAGTTTTACCTTTTCTGGATCTAGAATAATTCTCGAAGATTTGTAGGATTTGATCATAGGTTTTCTGGAATATATCCCCATCCCCTAATAGATATAATACTTCTAGGTTTTCTTCTTTGATTCCTCTAATAAGGACATGTTTCGATGATTTTTGATCTAGGGTGTAGTGACTAGCTCTTTGGTAGCTTAGTTGAAAGCGTTGTGCATAGTATTCTAGGGATTCTCTTTCTCCTTGTTGCATCATGAAGATTTCATCTCTTATACCTTTTGCCTTATATTAGTCCCTATATTTTTCCAGGAAGGATTGTTTCATTTTGTCCCAAGTGAAAATATTGTTCCCTTCCAGGCTCATGAACCATCTAAGTGATAGATATTTCAATGTAGAAGGAAATAATATCAATTTTTGTGCTTTAGTAGTATAACCAAAAGACCTACAAACTACCTCAAATTTAAATAAAAATGTGTCAGGGTCTTCTGAGGTTAAGCCATGGAAGTTTGGCAGATTATTAGGGTTGATATTCTTCATTCTGACATCCCTAAGAGGTACACTAATGGGAAAAGTAAACATTTCTCTATGTTCGTCCTCTTCCTCTTCCATAGTATCGTTTGAGCTAGAGGTATCAAACAAGTTATCTCGGTCTGGATCGTAGTTGGAATCAACTTCGTATTCAGAGTTAAGGAATTCAAATTGAGAATGTCCAGAATTGTTGTTACTCATAGGGCGCTTAGGCATAAAGCGTCCAAATCTATCCCTCCTTCGTCGAGGCATTCATGGTAAAAAAAATTATGATTGTTTTATAGATGTCTCCTATAGACTAAGCACCTCCCCGACAACAGCGCCAAAAAGTGGTAGACTCCAAGAATGGGTACCTAATTGGGGTAACTATACCAGAAGTATACTTTAATTATCAACCAGGGAGCATACAAACTAAGAGATGCTAAGCACTATATGTGCACTATAGGGTGATCTTTGTCATTCTGTATCCTAAAGAATGCTCTAAGGGAAATTGAAGTATTGTTCTAAAAACTTAGAAGCATAAATATGAAAGTATGTAAATCCATGAATTGAAAATGCTGAAAACTAAGAGATTTATTCTAGGAATTGAATACTGGAAAACTGGAAATTTAGTCTAGGAATTGAATGCTGAAAACTCGAATTTTAATCTAGGAATTGAATGCTGAAAGATGGTAAATCTGATCTAGGAATTTCAATGTTGGAAAACAATCAAATTATGTCTACCAAATCAAATACTGAAAGCGATTTAAACCCTATTCTATTCAAATCAAATGTTGAAATATTTAACCTCTATGTGATCTAGCCTAAGTAAGGAAAGTATGCATGAAATCATAGATCTGAATCGTTATTTGGAAATGGTATAAAAGTGCTGGAACTTAGGTATAACATATGCCTTCGCAGATGACACAAACAGGACTACGGAAAGTGCGTTACAGAACTACGGAAACGAAGTTATCGAACTACATAGGAAAATCGTGTGTATTGAAATCAGAATCTAATGCTTAAACAAATATCAAAGTACTTTCACACATCATGATGATTGAAACAATTAATAAAATGTATGAGAAATACCTGTGATGAAACAATAGACTCCTAATCTACGTATTGAGGGGGCCCTCCCCAACACGTATTTCAGGAGGAAAAGAGGCTTATAAACTCAAAGAATTAATATAATGCTGGTCTTCCATTATCAAATCATAACTTCATGTTTCCAGGAACACTTAAAACGGAACTGTCTCAAAGACAAAATATGTTGAAGATTGTTTCTCAAAAATGTCAACATAACCCCCTACTATTCAAGAGGTCCATATTTATTCCTAATTCTAACCTGGCTCTACATTGTAAACAACGATCCTGGTTAACATGAGTTCTTTCTATAAATCAGGAAAATGTGAGCGATGAGTCACTCATGATCTTCAGTCTTGAGCTTGATTTACTTGTTGTTTTCGAGATCACCTGTGCCCTGCTCATGCATACCTACTTTCATATAATTAGCACAAAAAAACGCTTTAAGCATAAGAAAAATAATCTCTAAACTATTTCATTAAATAATCAAAACAAATGCATTCTCCCCTACAAACATAGGTATTTTCTCTTCATTTCTTTCTCTTGTGTGGCATAAAGGGGATATATAGTACCTATATCCTAGGCTCATCACATGGACTGGGTTGATAGTTGGGACCGTGTATCACTCCCCATTGGTCGAAGGATAGCTATAAAATTATCCCAGTTGGAGGAGGACCAATCAAGTATTTCACTAGACTATGACCACATATCAGATCTCGTACAACCAGGTTCGATTAATATTTTGATATTTTTTACAACTAGTTGTGTCTAGTTAGTTGACTGAAATGTTGTCACTATATTTTCTTTAGGGAACATATACGTAGTGGTTTACCCGAGACACAATGCATGGTGCACCGACTATTGGATGACACGTTGCTTGGAGGGAAAGAAAACACTAAATGTCCCATTACGGGACTTTAAGGCCAATGTCGATGGTTATTAGAGGAGAATATTTGAACCAGGTTTCCCACTCAGCAAATAGAAAAGGGTATACATATGAATATTATAGACTAGGTGAGATTGCATACCATTATACAAACTTATTTATTGGCACAAACCTCCAGCTGCAAACAATGCCAAGGAAGAACTCATCAAAGGCACAATACTTATTTCCTTACTCCGAGCACGAGAGGTTAAAGGAAACCCTTAGTATTCGAGTTGATCCTGATGGTCTAGTCGAATGACCATAGGTAGGTAATATGGTATGTGGTTTGCATGTTATATTTTGTACTATGTTATAGGTATGTGGTGTACATGTATGTTATGATTTTGTTTCGTGGTCTCATTGACTATTGACATTAATATTTTTACTATTGCAGCTATACATTGATAGCTTGATAGAGTGATAAATTGCATAGACTTGGTACAACTTTTCAAATTGCACAAGCTTAGTCATGGATTTGTTTTCTTTGTATTTTTATCCCATCTAAGTACACCATAATATCTGCATCTTCATGCCCATTTTCATGCTCACTATCACAATCACCATCCCCATTCTCATTATCACTATCCCCATGGTCGGTCGTCATCACCATGCCACCATGAACATCACCACCGTGCTCTTCCTACCCATGTTTTCACCATTGCCATCCCCTTTTTCACCATAAGATTCTCATCCATCATCAACACAAATATAACTATTAGATACCTAATTTAGAAACCTAGAAACCCAAACCACAAACATATAAACCATGCCAAAAAACCTAGTTCTAATCCTAATATATATGCATGCCAAAAAAAACTATAGCAACCTAATCCTAATATATGCATGCCAAAAAAACTTCATATATTATGTAGTGTCTTTTCGAATATACATACATGATAGGACATATAAATAAAAGTCAATGTATTGCATCTTGATGTCTATTATGTAGTGTTTTTTGCCAATATACATACATGAGAAATGGTATATTCGCGAGAAGGGCCAATCGATACCATCCAAATAAGGATGGTTAATTTTTTATTATCAATGTTCCCAAGGGGGGTCTAAGGTCTACTTGATGAGTGCACAAGAAGCTAAGAAATTGATTATCGCAGATAATAAGTATGTACTTATTTATTGAGACAAAACCAAAAGGACAACAATTCTAGTACAAATCTCCTTTGTATTCTTACTATCGAACTCTCCTTTTCCAATTAATACAATATTGTACAAACATTACACATTAGATTCGAATGAAATGAATAACTAGTTGCAAGAAATGTTGAATAAAGGAGCCATAATTCCAAGTATATCACCATGTGTCTCCCCCATTGCATTGGTCCCAAAGAAAGTTAAAACATAGAGAATGTGGAATGACTACAGGGCTCTAAACATGATGTATTGTTTATGTGTTTAAAGAATGATGTATCATGTCCATTCCTTGATTCATTTGTCACAATCTAATTTGATGAGATTTTGACCTTTAGTTATACTTGGGAGGAGCACGTGTTACATCTAAAACAAGTGTTAGAAACATTGAGAAAATTTATTAGTCATTGGAAAACATTAAAAAGTATTTAATTTTTCTAAACAATGCTTAGTCTACCCGAGGCATGTGAATGGTGGAGGTGAGTTGAAGATTTATCCTGCAAAGCTAGTGTTTATTCTCAAATGGCCCACTCCTACCAATGCCACAGAAGTTGGGAGTTGTGTGGGACCTGCACAATATTTAATAAAGTTCACAATGCCCTTTTTAGTTGTGGTAGCACCACATCACACCATAACAACCAAAATTTAAGACTTTTGAGCAGGGCGAGAACTAGTAAACAACCTCTAAAGAACTTAAGTGGAAAATTATTCAAGTCCCAATCCTAGCACTACCTAACTTGCAAAAGTATTTTGAACTTAGAAACTGATGCCAATGGGTATGTTACGGGAGCAATGTTAATGCAAAGGGGGGATTGGTTTTCTACCATTCAAATTTATTAAGTGGAGTGGTATTGAACTACCCTACATATGACAAGTAGCTCTATGTCCTAGTTAAAGTAATGAAGAAGTGGAATATTTATATGTTGTGTAAGGATAACATCATCCACACACATATAATCGTTAGATACATAATTTAGAAACCTAGAAACCCAAACCAAAAACATAGAAACCTAATCTATCCTTAGAAATCTAGTCTACCCTAGAAACATAAATATAACCTTAACAACATAATCCACAATAATAGAATCCTAAACCATTCCAAAAACCCTAGTCCTAATCCTAATATATATTCATGCAAAAAAAAACAATAGCAACCTAATCCTAATATATGCATGCCAAAAAAACTTCATATATTCATGTGCATCCACTTGTATCTAAACCATTGTAGCCACTAACTATCATTGACCAATCTCTAATATCAATTATTCATTGTCATTATTTCCCAAATTGGACCTTCACCATACATTAGTGAATCTATATGGAATTTGTTTGTGTGGGGGATTTCTTGCAAGACCTCCCTGAAAGCCTTTGGGATGCGATTTTAAACGGTCCATAGAATGATCATCGTTGCTCGGATTAAGAAACCGTCGATTCTGTTGGATTTTGGACATCGGGATAGTGCTACGAGTGCCCCTGTCCTCTGAATACATGGACCAAGTGTCATCTTTTAGGTCGATATTGGAAACTAGGGTTTTGCTCAGTAAGGAACTTTGCAATTTTTGCACGAAGGGGTCAACTTTGCAAAATCATCGATCGGGAACTTATGGCTAGCGTTCCAACTTGGAACCTTCCTAGACACACTTGCAGGACCTTCTGGAAATTGATTTTGTTGCATGGTTGGAATTCTATGCCCCCGGTAGGTATCCAACAGGTGTTCTTGAAAGCCTTTGGGATGTGAGTTGGAACGAGCCATAGAATGATGAGCATGGCTCGGATCGACAAACCGTTGACTCCGTTAGATTTAGTACATCGTGGTAGTTCTACGGGTGCATCTCTCCTCCAATTCCATGGCCCAAGTGTCATATTTTAGGTCAATATTGGAAACTCAGGTTTTGATCAATAAGGGACTGTGCAATTTTTGCACAAAGGGGTCAAATTTGCAAAATCCTAGACAAGCAACTTATGGCTAGCATTCCCACTTGAAACCTTTGTAGAAACACTTGCAGAACCTCTCGGAACCCAGTTTTGTTGCACGGTTGGAATTCTATGCCCTCGGTAGGTATCCAACAGGTGTCTGTGAAATCCTTTGGTATGTGAGTTGGAACAAGCCATAGAAATATGACCATAGATCGGGTCAAAAAATTGTCAACTCCGTTGGATTCAGGACATCAAGATAGTTCTAGGGGTGCTCTTCTCCTCCTATTCCATGGCCCAGGTGTCATCTTTTGGGTCAATATTGGAAACTAGGGTTTTGCTCAGTAAGGGACTGTGCAATTTTTGCACAAATGGGTCAACTTTGCAGAATCCTCAATCGGGAACTTATGGCTAGCGTTCCCACTTGGAACCTTCCTAGACACACTTGTAGGCCCTCTTGGAACCCAATTTTGTTGCATAGTTGGAATTCTATGCCCCTGGTAGATGTCCAACAGGTTTCCTTGAAAGCCTTTGGGATGCGAGTTGGAATGAGCCATATAATTATGACCGTGACTCGGATCGAAAAATCATCGACTCTGTTGGATTCATGACATCGGGATAGTGATAGAGGTGCGCCTCTCCTCCGAGTCCATGGTCCTGGTGTCATCTTTTAGGTCGATTTTAGAAACTAGGGTTTTGCTCAGTAAGGGTCTTTGCATTTTTTGCACAAAGGGGTCAACTATGCAAAATTTTGATTTTGATTGTAGAACTAGACATTCAAAGAGTGGCAATCAAACCTACCAAATTGCACCCTTGGTAGATTGTTATGTCCTTAGTGTGCCACGTCATTTAACATCTCCTTAGTGTTTCACTATATTTGCATTTTGAGTAATTAATGTCATTTTTAAGACTTCAAAGTTCCAAATAAAAAATGGAGGCAATGTTTCATCGCTGATATCCCTCTGATCCTTGCTAGCTTTGTTAAATCAAAGTCACCATGAAACTTTTCCATCAAGTTAAGTGGGAATAATTTCCAAATCAAAATGGACAACCATTATATAATCATTTGTATCAATCAAGTACATTCAAATTTAAATACATTTTCGTATGAGGATAATCCATCCTTTTTACAAACATAGGACCATGAACATTTTATTTTCCTTCATCAAAACAAAATTATCAAGGAAGATGATTAAACTAGTTAGGTATTTAATTTTCCATGGATTCTATCTGATCACTTTTGCATTACACATTTTTTTATGCACATTCAAAATATTTAGAGCCACGCTTCACCACTGAGAATTTTTTTGCAATGACTCATGGTTGGAGGCATGTTCAAGACCCTAAATAACGAAAGGATGTACTCAAACATGAATTAGAATTATGACAAGTGGAAAATGGACATATGAAAGAGGTAAAGCACAAACCAGGGTCTTACATAATATGGTTTAGTAAGGATAGGGTTTATATCTTCAACAATTTTATGGAAGTGAATTCATGACCAACTATTGGTTAGCATATTGGAACAAACTACGGTATATTTGTTTTGTATTTGACCATATGTGCATGAAGGCCCAATGAATTTTATTACACTTTAGTTCATGCATTCCTTTCCATTGTACTTGATACTTTGCCATTGTTTTTAGCATGCTAGAGTAGGAACACTTCAACCGAACTTCATAGATGCTCATGTACTTATCGTTTGATGAAATACGGCAGCATTGATGAAATGTGTAGCATCTATTAGACTTCGTCTTAGTTTGTGAAAATTTCATAGGCTTACATTGATGATATGTGTAGCATGTTTTACATGACAAAGGTTATTCAAACATATTTTGACTTATTTTGTTAACTATTTTTCCTTGCAACCATAATCTTGATCAATGGGTATGAACCGTTGGAGTTGACAAAAACCACAATTTTAAATTAGATATCAAATTAGCATGCACGTACTGAGTTCATTGAAGTGTTGAAATATATTATTAGTTTGTTCCATTAAGATAATGTTTTCATAACACAATGGTGAGATGTTACTTGATCAATGCAATAAATGTAAGAGAATAAATATTGCTTAAAATGTAATTATATAAATTCCAGTAGCATCATTTATCAATTTGTGGAAGAGATAAATCATCACAAGAATAAGTGCAAAATCAAGAGAAAATATGCAATATATTGTATCATGCATTGATAGTCGAATGTTTGTAATACAAAAATATGGCAAAGTAGTCGGCCCTTAAATGGCTTGTCAATGTACATGTATCCCTAAGTACAACAATATACATGTATGTCAAAATACATATATCTAGGACTAGGAGACATCAAAAATCAATCGTTCACTTGTTTTTCTCCAACTTTTCTCTATCAACCATCTCCCTAGGATCTCTCTACATCTCAGGAGTCTGCAAATAAAAGATCATTATTTTTATCAAATAAATGCACTAATGCCCCACCATTAACAAACTTAAAAAATTAACTTATGGCCAAATTATTTATGACAAACACTCACCAAATCCATTCGAGGTATAGATTCTCGCGGTGTGCTCATGGAAGTCCTCTATATAATTGTGCTCTGCAAATAAAAGATCATATCTCAATTAATTCAACATTGATCAACATGTTTTCGTAAATTTAATAAAAATACTTGGTCATTAATGAACATCTCACCACAAGAAGAGACCCGGTCACAACCATGGATTGAGCGGAGGGGTCAGGCACTGCTGCTGCTAATGGTTATAATCACCAAATGGGGAAATAGTTAGACATGCATGAATAAGAAATATAGTAACATGGTTAAATAATATGCATTGTAATAGTTGAAATAGTCACCTTTGTATGACTTATTTCTATTACAGATGTGGCACTAACTGCAACATCAATGACCCTTGTTAGGTGAGGCATAGATGGAACTCCTGTGTGTCTTCTATAGAGGACATCCACACACTTTCTAAGAGTAGATCCACTCTTATACACTTGTCCCTTCTGTACATTTGGACTACGAGGAGAGGCAATTGCTGACTGTTTCCTAAATACAGCAGGTGGTGGCTACAATCACCAATTACTGACGTAGTTAGAAATGCATTGGTCAATGAAATAACATGTATTAACAAACTGACAATGATGAAATACATACCGATGTACTGTATGCTTCAATCAATTCTAAGAAACATTCTTCCACCTCTTGATCCCCTATGGGATGTGTAGCGCTTGTCTCCCCGCCAGGGGGGAGATCACTAGATGAAATGATTTCCCTCTGAGGAGGATCTACAACCTACAATTTAGAAAATTGTAAATATTAGATCGTGTAGCATTAATTAAGTAACATGTGATAACAAACTAACATGTATTAAAATAATGACATGTTGAAATAGTTACCTCAGTGTGAGTTGTTGTCGCCGAAGGCATGACAACATATTGTACATCAAACAGTTCTAGTACATGAGCCTCTGGACTATCCTGGGACTCATCGGTGGAAACGTATTTCCCCTTGTACTCTTCTTGTAGCAACTACAAGTTTTAAAATCATTAAAAATATTAGCAATCTATATATGTGTATAGTAAGGAAAAATATTTTACAAACAACACTAAATTGTTAACCATTTACTTACCTAAGTAAAATACCCAGTAAAGCTATCATCTTTTTGGACAGGACCAAATCAATGATGGCCGCATACTATACCTGGTTGGGGCTCTCGGCTGTGCTCATGATGTTTAGGTCTAGTGCCACTACTAGATGCTCCTCGACCACTGGAAGGTGGTGTCTATACCCCACCAAGAGGTGGTGGCTCTACTCCACCCATAGATGGTGGCTCTAATGGCCCTGCCTGGTATGTAACTTGAAGATACAGACTATGGCGAACAACCACCTATGCCAACAATAGGAATGACTATTGCGTCTTTGGAAACAACTGATGTGCAGGAGACACATCTAGCATGGGTAGCTTCCTATGAGGTGGAGCTACTAGGAGATTGGGATCTATGTGCCTGGCACAATGCCCCGATACTCCAAGATATCAAAATAATTAACATGCTTCCCCAAAACAAATTCTACATACATTTTTCTAGGAAAATATAACGAAATTTCCCTATTGTTATGTGGTGGTACATCAAATACCATGTACCATCGGCCCATCCAATTATCTATGAGTGGTTGATATGTACACCACTCAATAGAAATATTCCTTTTGTTTACATCTGGGATTTCACCCATCCGTGGATCTCTAAAATGGGAAAAGATATGTTGTTTTGTTATCTTCAACTTCTTAACTTCCTTGTAACTAATTCCATCAGCATATTCTTTCCTATTTCTCTCTTTGTATATCGCAATATCTTGGAGTGCACCATTTGACCTACTAAAGGTATCTATCATTGCATCCAAATTGGATGCAAGCATACGGTGCCTATCATCAACAATAACAATTGAGGCTAGAATGTCTTTGAGCCTCTGAATTTCTCTTTGGATGTCTATATGTGCATCCATGGTCGTCAATGCAATAAAAAAAGAAAAAATCATTAGAAACATATACATGTGCTATAATGACATCTCTCAAAAATGAAAAATTTAAAAACTTTGTGCAAGAACGAATACATTACAAACTTTAAATATAATCTCAATATACTATAATAACAACTACATGTAAACCAAAGTGGAAGGTGAGAATCAACTACATGTAAATTGAATAATGATCGATGGCGGAGAGCTCCTAATTCAATTAATGCTGATGGATCGAGACAATGGGGGCTTTAAAAGAACTTTATGTACACCTTTCTAGAGCCGAGGTATTGGAGAAGATGTTATCCATCATCCTCTACCTTCATAAATTTCTCCTTTGTATCTAATTCATATAATGTCCATGGCCCTTTCCTTGCTCAGAATCTAGTGTATGATGAGGAAGATTTGGTGGTGAAGTCCTCTACGTCATTAAGATGGGGCAAGATTTTGAATGTGAGGGTTGATATATGCTTGTTCCATGAAGTAAAGCTCTTATTAGTTGATAGGGATGAAGACCCAAATCCATCGATTGAGTGTCTTGGTGGTGAAGGACCTCAAAAAAGATGTGGTAGTTCATCTTAGGAACAAAGTACGTGGTGTGTTTGTGAGGAGGGGAACCTAGTCCCTTGAGTTTTGGGGGATGATGTAAAATCCATCATGCAATTGGGTTGGCTTCAAAAGAACTAGTTGGACATTTTTAGGGTAAAATAATGTGTGGGAAAAAACCATAGGGTTTGATTGAGTCAAGTCTAGAAAGTAAGCCTAGGTTATATTCCATAGTTCCTCGTCGTAGCCAAAGGGTGGATGGCTTTTCTTTTCCAATTTGCAATATATGTGGACAAAATATTGAGGAAAAGTTGGTGTTGGGATTCAAATCCCTTATTGTTTAGGTGGACGCAAAGTCCATTAAGGGGATTGATAATATGGAGGAATTTCCATATGTTAAATAACAATTTTGAAAAAATTTAGTTTGGTATTTTTCATTTACTTGGATTTTTAATTTATGGCAATATAAAAAATTATCTTTTTATTAAGGGAATGAGGCAAAAATGAATATTTGGATGCATACCTCTGCAATCCCACTTTCTCTTCGAATTCACCCTCCATAATCCCCCTTGCTCTTTGAATTCACCCTTCACTTCCATGTTGGCAGCCCTGAACACTTGAGCGTGTTTGTTGACCTCGTCAAGTGAGCAATGGATTCCAAGTGCAGGATGGTTGTCGTGGCCTGTTTTGGGCTTTTAATATATTAACAAGAACGCTCAAGCGTTATGTATTCCAATAATGATCGAGCGTTATAGAATTCATAACATGCGAGCGTTGTATATTTCTATAACGCTCATGTGTTATTCAATACATAACGCTCGATCGTTATGTATTTCTATAACGCGAGAGTGTTATGTATTTCTATAACGCGCGAGCATTATAGAATTCATAACACTCGAGCATTTTGATTTCCTATCGTGCGTGTTAAGTGACATTGCAGGCTCGGTCATGCCCATGCCTAGTTCAAAGAAACGTGTGCGCGTTTTCCTTTTACTAAAATTCCGCGCATTTCGTGAAAGCACGATTTCATCTAAAAGGTCTCTCAACTTCGTGTGAGGGCTCTCTTGCAAAATTTCAAACATTTTTTTTTAGTTTTGCCAATTTATAGAATGTTTAGATTATGACTATCATAAAATAGAATAGGAATGTTAGCTCAATAAGGTCAAGTGTCTTCAAAACTTGGAAATTAAGCATATTTAGCTAAGCTACTAGTTTGGGAAGATGCTCAAACCCCTAAAATCCCATTTAGTGAAAAAACGAGTTAATAAGTGGAGAAGCTCAACTCTCTATGAATTTTTTTTCGGGTAAAATAAATTTCACCTTAATATGTCTTATTTTTTTTAATTTTAATGATCTAAATTGTCTTACAATGGGTTAAAATCAACTAAAATAAGTTAAATTAAAAGAATATCCTTATCAAAGTTTATATCAATAAAATAAAATTATTATTTTTAACAAAATTCTTATTCAACTTACAAAAATTTAAAAAAATTCGTACTTTAAATCATATTTATTTTATCATAATTATTTAAATAATAATTATTATATCCTAATTATTTTTTAGGAACAATATAATTACACCCAAAGTGGAGAGCATTACAAGTCATGTTACGCTTCTTAAAACTTGCAAGTGAGTGCATAGCCCACCTGAGAGAAACTATCACAACATAATACAATATATATTGACTTAATTTATTTTTTATATAAAGTAAAAGGAACAACTTACCTAAAATTGACAAAAGGTGGAGCCCTCAAGAAAGGCATAATGATGTAAGAATGAGATGGAGGTGATGGAATAATTGTGGATTCTTACACATGCTTTAATATGTTTATGTGACTTTTAGACCAGACAACTTGCTTGAATGATAATAGTCAACAACTTATATGACCATATTTGTGTTTTTAGAGATAAGAAAAAAACGATTTTCAAAGTATGGCATGCAATAAACTAAAGTAGAAACGAAAAGCTAAAAGGACTGTATATACATTTAATATAAAATAAGATGCATTTATACTGTTACCAACATTATACATCGTTCCATTATAAAAGTTTGTTTTCCTTCCAGTTTTATTTACTTTAATTTAATTTATGAATGGACATTATACATCATTGGTTGAATTATATGTATTATTTTAAAAGTGATAGACACAGATTTTATTAAGTGAATTTTATATTTTTTTTTCAATATCTAAATAAATTGTATTATATCAATTATATAACACAATAACAATACGTGTTTTTTTTATATAACACAATAAGTGTTTTTTTTATAATTATGTTGAAGGGAGTTTACACATTAAAAGTAAAGATAACTTTTATTATATTAATTATATAAGATAATGGACGGGTTTTTCGTCTTAAATATGATTTGAAATTATTTTGAATTGGTTAAACAATTAACTTATTTATTAATTATTAATTTTTTTATAATTAATAAATAGATTATTTATTATAAAAGTGAATAATCTGTTTGATTATAAATTGAAATTTAAAATTATTAATTTGGAGGTTGGTATGTGGAAATCATTTATGATCATGAATGAAGAAAATAAATTGAGGGAGTTAGCAAAGGAACAATGATCGGAGACTTCATGGATATTATGAGATCAATATATTGATAATGTAGCCTCCCTAGTGCGGGAATATGCCAACTAACTATTTCTATTACAATGGAATTCAATTAGAAGTGTATTCAGAAGAAAATGAATCTTGCTAATAGTATTTTTAGTATAAAAGGGATATCTTAATTCTCTGTATGCCTCCCCTACCATAAATGTAATTGAGATGTTATCATTCCTCCCCAACATGTGGCTTTGGTCTTCCAAGATACTCTTGATATTCTTAGTATAAACGAGGTATCCTAATTATTTATATGCCTCCCATGTTACAACCATAAGCTAAACGTACATCTTCACACCCAAAGGAGCCAAGAGCTCCTGCCCAAGAGGCTGGATTCGATGCCCAAGTGGGAAAACAGATGTTCGGTCGAACAACTTAGTGGCTTGGCAATGAGATTCCTTGCCCAAGTAGACGGAACAAAAGTGGGACGCATGGACTAGGCATAAGCGCGCTCCCACCTAGCAAGACCGCACTCAACCTTGGTGCTTGGCAAGCCCAAGAGTGCGGCCCACTGGAAGAATGTTGTAGTTGGCACAAGACAGCGCCACAGGAGCTCATGCGCTCAAGTGGGATGCCAGGACACAACTTGGATTGGAAGCTTGGATGGTTGGACCAAATGCTCGTGTGCTCCATAGAACGCGCGCCCAGCACCACGACGGTTGAAAAGGGGAAAGCGGTAAGTGGACGCACTAGCTAGATGAATGGGCAGACAGATAGAGCGGCCACAGAGGAAGTGACCAGCGCCCGGACCAACGACACTGCAACAGACTAGGAAAGTGCACAATGGAGGGACCAAGTAGCGACTAAGTTGAAGATTGGGGCAAGCGCCTGCACGACGCGACGAAGGAAGCGCCCGGATGGACCAACGGATGATGCACTCGAGGCAAGTTGGACCTTTGGCACATTGGACGACACTTGAATGGGAGGACGATTGGTTGGAGCCGACATGCTAGCTCAAGATGGAAACTTGGCGTGGGCACTAAGAAAGGGGGCGCTCATCTTGGGGTCACACCCGCCCAAACGTGAAGTCTATTTGAACGCAGAAGGAAAACAAAGAAAGGAAATAAAGAAAGAAGTCAAAGTGGAGACAAAGGAACTAGGGTGGTAGTCCAAGTTCAGCTCGTCAACCATCTGCACTTCGTGATAGTTGACTCAGAAAACACAGCAGGGTTGCAAAGAAGTGTAGGTTCGGCAGAAACGTGCATGCCAAGAGAGTCAACACAGTGATAGTTTCGGCAGCAACATTCGAGGGTTGCGATAGTCGACAGTCCTTGCGGAGGGGTCAACCTGTCTATGCTTTATAATTTTGTAACTATGGTGTGTTACCTTGGTTAGGCACACGCCAAGAGCTCTACCAAGTTGTGGAAACTACATTCCTTGTAAAGACAATTATATATCAAATTTTACAGGGGTTGGCCCATTTGGTAACCCCAACTTAAATCTTGTGTCTTGTATATTTACTTGATGTGAATGTTTATAAATTTGGCTAAGTGTAATAAGTTAAACAAGTAACAATTGCAAGTGATAAGTAGGCTTCTGTAGGGGTTAGGTGTAGTTTGTCATGAAGCTCTAGAGTGGCCAAGCCATCAAGAAGCTTCCGAGGTAGTGCCACACAACTTGGCTAGACGCCCATGATGAGCATTTGGTCGTGGTTGTGACAGGTGGTATCGGAGCTACAAATCAGTTAAGGTTTGGGCACTTCACCACCGTTCTTGCGAACAGGTGGTATCGCTAGATGTTGAAGCTTCGACTGAGCAACCATAACTTGGACACACCATAGTCTTTTGGGTCGCAGACTAGACCCACTCCCAAAGTCACAGCACACCGAAGTTTGGATAGTCCATTGAGAGGGCGTAAAATATCGGGCCGCTTGGAGCCTTGGACGCCGAAGTGAAAAGAGAGCTCGTTGCAAGCTCTTGTGAGGGTGCTTAGTTGGGGCACCTCACATGCAACATCAAAGTGGGAACCACAATTCGGTCGACAGAGTCACTCACTAGTTGGCTTGGAAAGCCACTGCGTTGGGTGTCATGAAGAGCTAAAGGTTGTACGGATGCAAAAAGGTTGTTAGGGGTTGGTAAGGGAGCTCGCCGAAGTGTCGGAACCACTCAAGGAGCATACCTTCAAACCTATGGCTAACTCAAGATGGAGTACTTGCAAAGTGCTCCCAGGAAAGCTAAAATTTCATTGGATGGAAGAGATGGAAATTTCCACGATGCCTGAAGTGGGATCTTCGTAAGAACCATAGTCGGGAGTGCAGTACCTAGAGAAATCCTTGATGGAAGCGACGAAAGAATGCTGGGGAAAGATAAAACTTGGAATGGACAAGGTGTTCCAAGAATTGGTTTCGCCGGCTAGAAAAGACGCACATAGGTTACAGGAACTTCCAGACCAAGAAACGACTGGGAGGAATCCAATGGCGGAGTCACAAGATGCTCGAGGAGAGTCAAGTTGGATGCAACCGGAAGTTTCAAGGAGAAGAAAAAT
Organism: Larix kaempferi; assembly: GCA_027924585.1. Lineage (NCBI taxonomy): Eukaryota > Viridiplantae > Streptophyta > Pinopsida > Pinales > Pinaceae > Larix > Larix kaempferi. Next base: position 7,854,733 of record BSBM01000616.1, read on the forward strand.
TGACTTCTACATTTGCGAAGGTGACCACTATGGAAAGAACTGTCTGGTGAGGACATCGTCTGCACAAAGGAGACTAACAACGCAGATGGAATCCTTGAGACTACTAGAATCACGTCAACACTTAGACAAAATTTCTGAAGCAATGAAGGGAGTGGAAGCCTACCATAGAGAAGTGACGGGTAGTCAAGATGCAAGCCTACAAGAGAAGAAATAAGGCTTGGATTTCGTGGAAGCAACGGTAAGTGGCTTAAAATTTTCTGCGTTAATTGACACAGATGCTACTCATAGCTTGGTGAGAAGCAAGACTGAGGCATCCCTTCACAGCACGTTGGAGTTCAGTCAAGCCAAGTTTAAGGTGGAGAATTCATAAGTGAGGGCAGTGACGGGAAGGATATGCGCAACACCTATCAATTCTGAAGGTGGAAAGGAAACATTGACTTGAAATTTGTTTTGCTAGATGATCATTCATTGATCCTTGGACAGGACTTTCTTCGATTGGCCCAAGCCGTGCTAGTTCCGCATGCTAGTCATTTGGTCTTCTTAGGAGAATCCGGAGCATGGAGTTTGTCGATGAAGCAGAAAGGAAAGTTGCAATAAAGGCCGCGAGTATCTTCAATACAGATACTTAAGAACTAGGCACGTCCAAAATCTTGCCTCAACGTAGCATGGGCCAAAGTCCAATTTTGGTCAAGGAGAACAAGCCAAGTGCAACCAAGGAGGTTAGTCATTCTTCAAAAAGAATGTTGGCATCATTGGAAGAACAAGTGAACTCGATCAATCGGTAGGTTGGGTCATTGTGCATTTCAGGAGACACTTTGCAATAGCATGGAAGCAAGTCATTTCTTGCACCAGCACCATTCATAGAGGTCACGGTTGGAAGCACACCGGATACATCGTCTAGCATCCACGGCGATGGCGTTTCGATCAAGCGAAGTCTTGACAAGGTGTGGCACAAGGAGGTGTTGGACTGAACAAGCAAACAACTGATTTTGGAGGTAGCCAATCATGTTGAAGGAAACACCAGTGAATATTACCCATCACGTGATGCGACAGATATCTTGGTGTTTTACATTCATGCCATAGGCATTCCAGAGTCGCAGTTGTCACCGAAAAAGTTGGTACAAGTGGCTTGTCAACCAAACGAGGTGGAGGCAGTCCTTGCTCACTTGGAAAGTGAGCACTTGCCTAAGAAAGCGAATGAAGAAGGAATTCTTCAAAAGAAGGATGGGCAAGAAACGTTGGCAGTCTTAAACGGCTCAACGCACCAAGAAGATTGTGGGAGCAAGACAAATGATCCATTTAGAGGGTTAAGTAAAAGTGCTAAGAGAAGAGCTAAGAAAACACTACAGCAAACAAAGGCGGAGGAGGCATCTTTAACAAGTTCACATGACAGTGACAGGGTTGCGACGGATGTAAGCACACTTTTGTTCAGAATTGCTGAGTCTGAACTAACTCCGACTCGGTTGGAAGAACTAGGGTACAGTGATGTGGAGATATGAGTAGCACTAAGGTACTTGAGCAAAGAAGGTTTTGAAGGCGGTGGCCAATGGCACCACCCATCGATCTACATTACTTAAGAGGGAAAGAGGCTGCTACACATGGGATCACTATCATTGGCGATGGCCGTGAGACGCTGGGGTGCCTTGCCCAAGTAGACAGAACGAAAGTGGGGTGTGTGGACTAGGCATGGATGCGCTCCCACCTAGCAAGACCACACTTAACCTTGGTGCTTGGAAAGCCCAAGAGTTCGTCCCACTAGAAGCACGTTATAGTTGGCACGAGACAACGTGACGGGATCGCACGCTCAAGTAGCCAGCCAGGATGCAATTTGGATTGGAATCTCGGATGGGCTGGACCACACACCCATGCGCTCCATAGAATGTGCGCCCAACACCACAAGGGTTGCAAAGGGGCAAGCAATAAGTGGACATGCTAGTTGGATGGATGGGCAGATGGACCGAGCACCCATGGAAGAAGCGACCAACACCTAGACTAATAGCGCTGCCAGGGACCAGGAAAGCGCGCGACGGAGGGACCAAGTGGTGACTAAGTTGAAGAGTGGGGAAAGCGCCCACACGACGCGATGAAGGAAGCGTCCAAATGGATGAATAAATGATGCACCCGAGGCAAGTTGGAACGTCGGCACATTGGAGGACAAGCAAATGGGAGGACGCTTGGTTGGATCCAATATGCTAGCTCGAGATGGAAGCCTAGCGTGGGCACTAGGAAAGGGGGCACCCACTTTGGGGTCGCACCTTCCCAAACGTTAAGTCTATATAAATGCGGAAGGAAAACAAAGAAAGGAAATCAAGAAAGAAGTTGAAGTGGAGACAAGCGAACTAGGGAGGCAGTCTGAGTTCAGCTCGTCACCCATGTGCGCTTCGCGAAAGTTGACTCAGAAAACATAGCAAGGTTGCAAAGAAGTTTTGGTTCGGCAGAAACGTGCACACTAGCGGAGTCAGCATAGTGACTATTTTAGCAGCGACATCCGAGGGTTGTGACAGTCAACAATCATCCGAGTTGGACGCCCGTAGAGGGATCAACTCGTCTATGCTTTGTAATTTTGTAACCGTGGTGTGTTTTGCTAGTTGGGCACACACTAGGAACTCTGTCGGGTTGTGGCAACTCCATTCCTTGTAAAGACAATTATATATATACAAACATTATAAGGGTTGGCTGGTTTGGCAAACCCAACTTAAATCTTGTCTCTTGTATATTTACTTGATGCGAATGTTTATAAATTTGGCAGAAGTGTAATCAATTAAACAAGTAATGATTGCAAGTGATAAGTAGGCTTATGCAAGGGTTAGGCGTAGTCTTTCATGAAGCTCTTGAGAGTCAAAGCCATCAAAAAGCTTCCCGGGAAGTGCCACATACCTCAGCTAGACGCCCAAGCATTTGGTCATGGTTGTGACATCCCCTACCATAAATGTAATTAAGATGCTATCATTCCTCCCCAACATGTGGTTTTGGGGTTGATGCAAGGTAATGATACCCAATTATGACATGTTAGTTGCAATGACATTCTGGAAAAACAGAAATATTATCATTAAAATCAATTATTAGAGGTACCTACAAAACTTTTTCCGATTAGGTGTAAAAAGATGAAATGTAGAAAAACGGATGACCTTTCGGAATATATAATTTTTATTTATGGAAAAGTGGTATAACCACCCCAAAATGTCATTATTCGAAGATTGGTATGTTATTTTTTTTCCTAAAACATAATGCACATGTTTTTTTTGGCCCGCCTGTTTTCTATGTAAATTTTCAATTTACGAGAAAAAAATATGTAGAGGAGTAGGCAACAGAAAAATCTTGCGCGGGGCTATTTTTGCAAAATTTTAAAAGTCAATTTTATATTTTTTTTAAATTACCGAAGTTAGTGAAGCCCTAAAAAGACATTGTCACGTTTTAATCCACCACATCATGGTCTAAAAATAATCAAAATGCATTTTTTTTTTTATGTTGTAGGTATTTTCGTGCTCTTACATGGGTTCTTTTATGTTTTCGAAATAGGTAAGCCAATCAAAAGTTATAGGACAAATAAACGACCTATGTTTTTTACGAATTTGACATGAGTACAGTTTAAAATGAATTAAAAATAGAGAACAACAACAGATCTATTAAGAAATTATATATTTGGAATCTGCACACAGAGCTCGACAAGTGTGTGCAATTTCATCTGTAGTGCACTCGTGGAGCTTATGCAGAACTAGCTATGGAAAACAGGAAGTTATAGTGTTTGATGTTTTCTGCTATAAATCAGGGATAAATTAGACCGAGCCTAAAGGTGCAATCCGAAGCTAATTCCAAGCCTGCAAGGGCGCCAAAAACAAATTGAATTCAAACACGCGCGTGCACAACTACGCGCACGCGTGATTGAAAGCGCGCACGCGTTAAGAACAACGTGCATGCGTCCTTGCGCGTACGCGCTATTGTATGCCTTTGTATGGTTTATTTAATTTCCTTTGTCAAGGGGATACATGAAGTTGATGAAGATGTGATGATGAAGAAGATGGCGATGATGGAGATGTTGATGAGGAAGGGGGAGATGACAATGATGTTGAAGATGTTGATGATGATGCTGATGATGATGAGATGATGGTGATGGTGATGACGATGATGATGATGACAATGGTGATGAAGATGACGATGAGGATGATGGTGATGATGATGAGATGATGGTGAAAGTGATGAAGATGATGGAAATGGTGATGAAGATGACGATGAGGATGATGGTGATGATGATGATGATGATGATGACGATGGTAATGAGGATGATGGTGACGAGGATAATGATCATGATGGTGATGAATATGATCATGATCATGATGAATATGATGATGCTCATCATCATCATCACCATCACCATCATCATCAACATCTTCATCATCATTGTCATCTCCCCCTTCCTCATCAACATCTCCACCATCGTCATCTTCATCATCATCATCATCTTCATCACCATCCTCATCAACATCAACATCATCTCCATCATCGTCATCTTCTTCATCCTCATCACCATCATCATCATCATCTTCGTCATCATTGTCATCATCAACACCATCATCATCATCGTCCTTCTTCCTCATCTTCATCAACATCTAGGTCATCATCTTCATCGTCAACGTCATCATGATCATCATCCTCATCATCAACATTAATGGCGATGATGATGAAGATGATGATGACGATGTTGATGATGAGTATGATGATCATCAACATCATCATCGTACTCATATTCATCACTATCCACCATCATCATCATCATCATCTTTGTCATCACCCTCTTCCTCATCATCATCATCAACAACATCTTCGTCGTCATCATCATCATCATTATCAAATGATGACGATACGAAGATGATGATGATGATGACGAAGAAGATGGCGATGACGAGTATGATGAGGATGATGAAGATGACGATTATGATGATGAAGACAATGATCATCGTGACCATGATCATATGATGATGATGATGATTGTGAGGATGATGAAGATGGCGATGATGATGATGACGAATATGATGATTTTGATGATGATGATCATATTCATCATCATCATCATCATCTTCATCATCGTACTCATATTCATCATCATCCACCACCATCATCATCATCATCGTCATCCTCATCCTCACAATGATGATGATGATGAAGATGATGATGATGATGATGATGATGGTGATGATGATGATCATGTTGTTGTTGATGATGATGAGAATGATGTGTTGCATATTCGTCATCTTCTTCATCATCATCATC